>CM027394.1:2897451-2917742 GCA_015711505.1 Sylvilagus bachmani | reverse complement strand
TGCCTATGAGTGTGGCACGCACACACGAGTGGGCACTTGCTCATGTGTGCATGTATGTCTTTGCCTGTGAGTCAGCAGCGTAGATGTGCCTGTGTGTAGGAGTGAGCACACGTGTGAGTGCTCACCTGTGTGCGTGCCTGTAAGCGCGGCACATGTGTGCGCACGTGAGCCTGCACGTGCCTCCCCAGCTGCCTGGCCATCGTTGCCGAGACTGACCCGCAGCCCTGAGGCCCCGTGGAGCGGCCCCGGCTGGGGCTTCGTGCACTCCTCGTCTTAAAGTGGCCAGCCCCCACCCCCGCTGGGCCAGACACACGCTTGGCGGAAGGCGGGATTCTAGGTTTTTTTTAAAAAAAGATTTATATATTTATTTGAGAGGGAGAGTTACAGACAGAAGGGGGGGGGAGAGAGAGAGAGAGAGAGAGAGAGAGAGAGAGAGAGAGGGAGGGTGGGAGGGAGGGGTCTTCCATCCACTGGTTCACTCCCCAAATGCCCTCAACAGCTGGAGCTGGGCTAGTCTGAAGCCAGGAGCCAGGAGCTTCTTCTGGGTCTCCTACATGGGTGCAGGGGCCCAAGCACTTGGGGCACCTCCCACTGCTTTCCCAGGCCACAGCAGAGAGCCGGATCAGAGGTGGAACAGCTGGGACCGGAACCGGCGCCCATAGGGGATGCCGGCACTGCAGGCGGTGGCTTAACCACAGTACTGGCCCCTAACTGTAATTCTTTAACCACATTTTTAGTTGTGTACCCTAAATAGCTACGGTAAGGAAATAACATTGTTCTGAAAAATAAATAAGACCAGGATGATAACATTTGTGGCAAACGATGCCCTGGATGACTGTGGAGCGGGCTGGGGCCGCAGCCCGGGTGTAGAGGGGCTGCTCACGCCCGCTGCCGGCCTCCGCAGGACCACGGCAGCCACGGGCGCAGCCACGGGCGCAACCAGGGCTCCAGCTGGGGCCTGGTGGGCACAGAGCCCGCTCTGCCTCCCGCCTCACTTCAGGGGAGAGGCCCCTTCTCAGAGAGGGGCCAGGAGCAGGGAGGCCCCCAAGAGACGGTGGGGTCCCAGGACTCGCCCAGGGCCTGTTTGGCCTGGCAGGTCCTCTGCCCCCAGGGGGCTCAGGGAGGAGCAGAGAGGGGACAGCTGGGTGGGAAGTCGCCCCCACCCCCGGACCCCTGAAAGCCTGGGTGCCTGGTCCAGCAGCACCCCCCCGAGCTGTCCCGGGAGCTGCTGTCCTGGAGGTTGCGTGGTGCCCCCCCGCCCGCCCGTGGCCCCTGCTGGTTTCCAGCCTCTTAAGACCTTCTGTTCTCTCAGCCACAAGTTTGGGAAAAAGGTCACGTATTTCAACTACCTGAGCGAGCTGCACGAGCACCTGCCGTCCGACCAGCTGCCCGTGCCCCCGGAGGTTGTGCGGTGAGTCTCGGCCGGCCCCGTCCCTGCCGGAGTGCCCTGCCCAGGCGTGGCGCGGAGTGGGCAGCATCCACACGTGTGCACAGTGGGCGACCCGGGGTGTGAGGGCGGGGGCAGGGCTGGTCCGGCGCTTCCTCACCTGGTCATGGTGTTGGCTGTCCTGGCCCTGGCGGCCACAGCGCGGGGCAGGGGCGCCTCTCGGGGGCTGCTGGGGGTGGGGAGGCTATGATTCCCTTAGACAGCAGCTGTGGCCACAGCAGCTGAGGGTTCAGGCTCCCAGGCCACTTCCTGGGCTCCCAGCTGCCCCGCGTGTTCAGCGGCACCCCAGTGGGTCCCTGCACGTTAGCAGTCAGCGCTGAGCACCCACTGTGCAGGCCCGTCAGAAAAGGTTCCCCGGCCTCGAGTCAGACGCCCAGGAGTCCACGTGTGTCCTCATGTGGCCGCACTGAGCTCTGGACTGGCCGGGGGCTGGCAGGGGCTGGGCCACCTTTCGTGCCATTTGAGGGACTGCCAGGGGGTGGGTGTGTGCACACGTGTGTGCCTGCGACCGTCCGCTGGTGTCGGGGAGCCCAGAGTCCGGCCACGTGGCAGCCGTGCGTCCCCACGTCCGCAGGTACGACCAGCAGCTCCGGAGCCTGCACAAGGGCCAGCCGCCGCCTCCGGCCAAGACGCCGCCGCCCCGGCCGCCCCTGCCCACGCAGCAGTTCGGGGTCAGTCTGCAATAGTAAGTGAGCGCGGGGAGCCGAGGGACACTGCGGCGCAGGGGCGCTGTCCCCGACCGAGGCTGAGCCGGGCCACCGTGCGTCTGTGGGGAGGGGAGGAGCACCTGGGCCCTACCCCAGCTCCCGCCCCCAGGCCCGATGCTGGGAGCGCAGGGGTGGTCACGTGACTGGCTATGGCCAATGAAAAAGCAGCCGTCGTGGGCCTGTGGCCAGAGGCTGGCGGTGGGCGTGGGCACTTGGTTGGGCCGGGCAGGAACGCTGCCGGTACCTGTGCTGGACAGAGCCGGAGCGCGGACCAGACTTCGCTGGGCTCGGCGCGGAGGTGAGGGCTGTGGTTACCGCAGCCGCCCAGACCTCGCTCCCCCGCCGGCTTCTCCTCCCTGGTGAAATGGTGTCGCATTTGACGATCTTACTCCTCAGTGGGTCTGCACCACCGCCCATCCCCCCCGGCCGCCTCGCCAGGCCAGCTTCGTCCATCTCTTAACGCTCGTCCCAGGGCACCTCCTCCGGGAAGCTTGCCCTGACACCCTGACTGCGTGCAGGGCCTCCCTGTCGCAGCCTTGCAGTGTGCAGGCCGCCGCGGTGAGCACACCCGTGTCCACTGCCGTGGTGGTGGCGGCGGTTGAGGTCCCTCCCCCAGGCATTCGGGTGTGATTGACAGAACATTCTGGAGCTCTAGGACCTGGGGGGGGGGGGCGGGGACCCCTGGAGAGCAGCTCCCACGGTGCTCGAGATCCGGTTCCTTCCCTGAAGCCCCAGTGTGCTGGGGGCCGTGGTGACCCGGAAGCACTTTGCGAGGTGTTGAGGTGCGAGGAGGCGCGGGGTGGCCGGGCAGGAGGGGGCTTGTCACTCGCCCTTCCTGGGACGTCACCGTTCCAGGGCCAGCTGTGGCCGCAGGGATCGGCCCCTGTGAGTTTAGGGTCCCAGGGCGGCCAGGGCTCGGGGGCCGGGGAGGACGAGCCTGCCGGCGAGTGAGCTTCATTTCTCATCCCAGTTTTTCTTTCACTGTAACTGGACGGAGCCCCGGCCCCCCTCATCCTGCAGGACCACAGGGGCTCACAGGAGGGGCGTGGACGACAGAGCCGCTCCCTGCTGCCCTGTGCACCTGCTGGCCTTCCTCCTGCCTCGCCCCCTCCTCTGGGAGGCTTCCCTGGGCTGCTCCTGTGGTGTGTGATCCAGGGTTGGGCATCCACCTGCATCTCCTGGTGCGAGTTCTCCAGCCCAGGCTCGGTGCTGAGCAGGTGTCTGTGAGGTTGTGAGGTTTTCTGCACCTTTGTGGCTCTGGCGCCCTCTGCTGGAAAGACTCTTCTCTCCGGGGATGGGGGGAAGGGGGCCCAGGGTGGCCTCGGCCATAGCCAGGTGACGGAGCGGGAGGGCTGGTGGCTGGGCTCCCGGGTTCCCTCCCACCCGTCCTCGGGTCTGCGCCACACGACCGGACCGTGCTGTCTGGCCGTGAAGAGTGTTCGGACGTCAGGAAGCGGCGTCCTCCGGCTTTGTTCTCGCCTGAGTCGCTGTTCCCTGTGTCCTGGACTTTCCCACGGACCTCGGAGTCGGCTGGGACTTCCACAGGGCGCCCGCTGCCCCAAGTCCTCGTCTGAACACGAATTCCTCCGACTCCCGAACATGAGATGGCTTTCTGTTCATCTGAGTCTCTTAATTTTTTAAAATGTGTGATTTTTGGGAGAGATGGAGAAGTAGAGACGGACGGACAGAGCTCACATTGCTGGTTCACTTCCCAGTGCCTGCGATGGCCAGGGGCTGGGCCAGGCTGAAGCCAGGAGCCAGGAGCTTCCTCCAGGTCTCCCATGTGGGTGCAGGGGCCCAAACGCCCAGACCATCTTCTGCAGCCTTCCCAGGCACATTAGCAGGGAGCTGGATCGGAAGTGGAGCAGCCAAGACTCGAACTGGCGCCCATATGGGATGCCAGCACCACAGGCCACTGCTTAACCCACTATGCCACAGAGCCAGCCCCCAAAAATCTTTTAAAAAAGACATATCCAGGGAATATTTTTTTTTAAAAAAGATAGCAATCTTGCAGCTATAAATTACTTTTTAAAAATATTTATTATTTATTTATTTGAAAGGTAGAGTTACAGAAAGGCAGAGAGAGAGAGAGAGACAGAGAGAGAGAGAGATCTTCCATCTGCTGGTTCACTCCTCAGATGGCCGCAATGGCCAGAGCTGTGCTGATCCAAAGCCAGGAGCCAGGAGCTTCTTCCGGGTCTCCCACGCGGGTGCAGGGGCCCAAGCACTTGGGCCATCTTCTGCTGCTTTCCCAGGCCATAGCAGAGAGCTGGGTCGGAAGTGGAGCAGCCGGGGCTCGAGCCGGTGCCTGTATGGGATGCCGGCACTGCAGGGGGTGGTTTTGCCCGCTGTGCCATGGCGCCGGCCCCAACAGCTCTGAATTCTAAGCTTTGCTTCACAGGCGTCCTTTGCCTGCGAGTGCGCGGCCGCCCCTGGTGTCCACTGTGATGGACTCCCCGACCCCCTGTGGACACCAGAGCCCCCGAGGACCAGGTCTCCGACACCGGTGCTCCTGTGCGTGCGTGGGCCTGCACACGACCTCCCGCACACTGTGCGTCACCTCCTCGGAGGCTGCCCTGTCGTGTCTGTCATGTGGCCCCAGACGTCGCGGCTCCTGGGGGCGGAGCCGCGCCGGGTAAACGCTGCTGCGCTCTCTGCTCTCTCCTCAGCCTCAGAGACAAGAACCACGGCGAGCTCATCCCGCCGGTGCTGCGGTTCACGGTGACGTACCTGAGGGAGAAAGGTGAGAGGCGGCCGCCGGCACCGCCGCCTGCGGGAAGTGGGGGAGCTGGAAGCTGCCCTGGGGAGGCGGCCGGGCAGGGCTGGGGGGCCACAGCCGGGGTGGCCACGTCCGCACTGGCCCACGGCCTGGGTGGCCACGTCCGCACCTGGCCCACAGCCTGGGTGGCCACGTCCGCACCTGGCCCACAGCCTGGGTGGCCACGTCCGCACCCGTGCCCACAGCCTGGGTGGCCACGTCTGCACCTGTGCCCACAGCCTGGGTGGCCACGTCCGCACCTGGCCCACAGCCTGGGTGGCCACGTCTGCACCTGTGCCCACGGCCTGGGTGGCCATGTCTGCCTGCACATGCGCCCACAGCCTGGGTGGCCACGTCCGCACCTGCGCCCATGGCCTGGGTGGCCACATCTGCACCTATGCCCATGGCCTGGGTGGCCACGTCTGCACCTGTGCCCACTGCCTGGGTGGCCACGTCCGCACCTGTGCCCACAGCCTGGGTGGCTACGTCTGCACTGGCCCACAGTCTGGAGTGGCCACGTCTGCACCTGTGCCCACGACTTGGGTGGCCACCCTTCCTGCTCCTCCTGTTTATGTCCAGCTCTGCCTTAAGATCTGAGACCCCTCCCCCGGGCAGACCCACATCCTCTCTGCATCATTCAGTCATTCATTCATTCACATTCTGCACACCCCCACCCCGGGTATCCAAGCAAGCCAAGCGGGGCACGTGCAGCGCCGAGCACGTGACGGAGTTGTCCCTGGTTGACCTGGGTTCCCGGGAGGGGCTGGTGGTGTCAGAGGCTCCCCCGAGGAAGTGGGCCTGTTCTGAGTTCCGGAGGACGGAGGGGAGGCAGCCAGAGCCAGGCTCTCCAAGGAGAAGGGGCAGGAGGTGCCAAGGGCCTGTGGTCAGCCAGAGCCTGCACACCTGGGGGGGGGGCAGGGCCAGACGTGAGGCCTTGGGGGCGCTGTGAAGACTCAGAACTCCGGACCCCTGTCCCTCTGTCCACGTGGGCACTGCTGTGCGGTCCCCAGGCCTGGCCTGGTGGGAGGAAGTCGTCCCGCACCGCACTCCCACGAGCACGGCCCAGCAGAGCTGGGTGTGCGCTGCCCACGATGGCGCCCGTGGCAGCGGGCAGGAGGGCACCCCGTGTGTCTGTGCGGCCTTGTAGCTCTCTGAATTGACGCTGAGGCCTCCGGGGGCAGCCGGGGACTGCCAGGTCGGGCAGCTCAGCGCAGGGCCTCGTGGGAGGATCCTGGGGGCCGGGTGTTTCTGTCGAGGGCCTTGGGGCCTCCTGCGGGCCGGAGAGGCCAGTGCTTTCTCTGGAGTCACAGGGCTGCTCGCCCGCCACCCCTCTGCAGGTGCCCACAGAGGTGGGCAATGCGGCGGGGCTGAGGACGGACGTGGAAAAGATTTAAGGGGAACAATCGGGGAGGGGGACCAGCGCATTCCCTGCCAGCTGCAGGGGGCGCTGCCACGGCCGGGGGACTCACGGAATGTTCTGGAAGTGTGCAGGCCCATGAGATGCCCGGGGCTCTTCTGCCTGCAGGACTGCGCACCGAGGGACTCTTCCGGAGGTCAGCCAGCGTCCAGACAGTGCGTGATGTGCAGCGGCTCTACAACCAGGGTGAGCGTCGCCAGGGAGCACGGCCGGGGCAGGGCTCAGGGCCGTGGCAGCCACCCAGGAGCCCCAAGGGTGGTCCGGAGTGGGGGGCATTGGCCCAGTGCCCCCAGGGGGCCAGGTGGCCATAGGGTCCATTGTGTCTCTAGGGCGTCTCCACCTGCAGCAGGTGTGCACGCAGCTGGTGGCACACGTGGTCGTGGCCATAAACACCCCGAACACAGGACACGGTTTCACGGGGGGCGTGGGAGGCGGCTCCCCCACGGCTGCCCGCGTGTAGAGCTGCGGTACGGAGGGCGCTGGTGGGCTGAAGATGGGGGCGATGGCACCGGACGCTGTGGCCGCGCTCACACGCTCACTTCCCTGTTCCACTCACTCCCTGTCAACTATGCGGGCCACGCAGCGCGCCCATCCAGCCCCCACTCCCATGGCAGCTGTACCCCCCTCTGGGCGGGAGCAAACCCCACCCCCAATAAGCCAACAGCCGGGCGTCCCGCGGGAGGCAGGGAGGTGGCGGCGGGGCGAGCGCGCCCCGTTCTGTCTGTGGCCTTACGCGCCTCCTGTGTTCTGTGTCAGGGAAGCCCGTGAACTTCGACGACTATGGGGACGTCCACGTCCCCGCCGTGGTCCTGAAGACCTTCCTGCGGGAGCTGCCGCAGCCACTGCTGACCTTCGAGGCCTACGAGCAGATCCTGGACATCACGAGTATGCACCTGCCCCGGGGGGCGTCTGCTGGCGAGGTGGCGTCCGCCCAGCCCCAGTCCGCTCCGGCCGGCACTGCCAGATAGGAGAGGGGGCGTTGAGGCTGGCCCCACCACGCCCTGAGGTCCCTGTTCCCTGGCCCCACCACGCCCTGAGGTCCCTGGCCCCTGGCCCCACCACGCCCTGAGGTCCCTGGCTCCTGCAGGCTTCAGCCAGGCCTTGTCCTGGTGGGGAAGGCGAGGTCAAGGGTCATCCTGGCCGGTGGCTGCAGTGCAGCTTGGCTGGGCAGGGGAGGCGGCCGGGAGCGTCTTTGAACTGGGTGTGTTGTGCGGGGCAGGAGGCGCCTCTGTCCCCTCCCTGTGCCACCTCCCAGCACCTCAGCCCTCACCTGGAAGGGGCCCCACTGGTGTATGTGGGATCCAAGGTGGTGTCGGGTGTGGATGTGGGCGCACTGGGGCGGCCGTGGTGCACGTGACCCATCTGTGGCCCCGCCTACTTGGACTGTCCAGGGAAGGCCCAGCCCAGGGCAGTGGGCTCGCCCGCCCCGCTTGTTTTCCTGATAAGCATGGGGACAGCCCCGAGCTCTGGAGGGGAAGTCGCTCCTGTCTGCTGATTACCCGAGTGGAGGAAGGAGGGGAGCAGGCAGGTGTGCCGAGCAGTGATGGGAGGCACCTGTGTGCTCCGGGGCGGGGCCGAGGTGGCGTCACCATGGAGATGGTGACGAGGGTCTGCCCCACACCTGTACCTGGAGGCAGTTCCGGTGCTCTTGCTTCTCTTTCCAGGAGTGAGTGGGTGTGCAAACAAGAGTGTGTGTGTGCATGAGTGGGGGGGAGTGCATGGGTGTGCATGGGTGTGTGAGCGGGAGTGCATGTGTGGGTGTGCGAACAAGAAGGCATGTGTGTGCATGCATGGGTGTGTGAGCAGGAGTGCACATGGGTGTGTGGGAGTGCACGTGTGTACATGGGTGTGTGAGAGGGAATGAACACGTGTGCATGAGTGTGTGAGCAGGAGTGTACGTGTGTGTACATGAGTGTGTGAGCAGGAGTGCACGTGTGTGCATGGTTGTGTAAGAGGGAATGAACATGTGTGCATGGGTGTGAGCAGGAGTGTACGAGTATGGGAGTGCATGTGTGTGGGAGTGTGCATGGTTGTGTAAGTGGGAGTGCACGTGTGTGCATGGTTGTGCAAGTGGGAGTGCGTGTGTGCATGGGTATGAGCGGGAGTGCACGTGTGTGCATGGTTGTGTAAGAGGGAATGAACATGTGTGCATGGGTGTGAGCAGGAGTGTACACGTGTGTGCATGGGTGTAAGCAGGAGTGCACTGTGTGGGAGTGCATGTGTGCATGGTTGTGTAAGTGGGAGTGCGTGTGTGTGTGTGAGCGGGAGTGCAAGTGTGTGCATGGTTGTGTAAGTGGGCTCAGGAAGGGGCCTCGTGCCGTTGCAGACGTGGAGAGCAGCCTGCGCGTGACCCGATGCCGCCAGATCCTGCAGGGCCTCCCGCGGCACAACTACGCCGTGCTCAGCTACCTCATGGGCTTCCTGCACGCGGTGAGTGGCCCGGCCGGCCCCTACGCCCCCCAGGCTGGGGTCCCGTCCGCCCGCAGCCACACGGGACTTCATCCAAGACCCAGTCGGGCAGTGACTGCTGGGAAGCCCCACCCTGTGGCCTGGGCGGGTGGCAGGTGGGGGTGGCAGGGCGTGCCCTCGGCTCCCCGGGGCAGGGCGTGGGGGTGTGGTCATCCTTGCCCAGCTGGACCCCCTCTGGTTCTCATCCCCTTTGCTGATCTGAGTCCTCTGTGGCTCGGGCCTGGCAGGGAGGCAGGAACGAGAGAGCAGACCGGGTGCTCACAGGGCTGGGGGCGGGGCACCTGCCGTGCAAGGCTCCCGTGCTTCCTGGGCGCCCGTCTCCTCATCTGCACCCTGAGGGTGATGACGCCCACTCCCTGGGGACTGTGGCCATGGGGGCAGGGCTCCTCATAGCTGCCACTGGCCATAGCGCGGAGTTCAGAGGGGCTGGCCGGCTCGTGTCTGCTGTGCTGGAGACACCCCACAAGGTGCGGCGGGGTTGGGGGAACCCCGGGAGTCAGAGAGAGCCCCACATAGTCGAGGCCAAGCTGAGGCCTGAGCAGGGTGAGTGGCTGACCGCATCACAGCGCCACCCCGTGGCTCACCGCATCACAGTGCCAGCCGGCAGCTGACCATGTTACAGCGCCACCCAGTGGCTGACTGTGTCACAGCCCCTCCTAGGGTTTAGCAGGGGATCCAGGCCCTTGTCCCTCGTGTGACCTCTTCCAGGTGTCCCGGGAGAGCCTTTTCAATAAAATGAACAGCTCCAGCCTGGCCTGCGTCTTCGGGCTGAATCTGATCTGGCCGTCGCAGGGGGTGTCCTCCCTGAACGCCCTCGTGCCCCTCAACCTGTTCACCGAGCTGCTCATCGAGTACTACGAGACGGTGTTCCCCGCCCACGCCGCCCCTGGGGAGCCTGCCGGCGAGCAGGGCCAGCCCCTGGCTGCTGGGTGCACTGGGGACAGACGCCCCTCGGGCCTTGCCACGCCCACCCCCCCACCGTGTCCCCTGACAGCGGCTGGGAGACCCCCTGCCTGGTGAAGGCGCCCCTGGACAGCCCGTCTCAGTCCTTGTTGCATGCTTTGTAAACTTGACATTAAATGGACTCAGAACCTTCTAAGAAAATTCTGTGCCTCGTATTCCCAGGCCGTGAGCTGGGACGGAGCAACACACCTCTCAGGACTGATGAGCCACCACCCCAAGCAGCCCGGCTCCAGGTGGGAACCGAAGGCCTGGGGTCTCGCTGGTAAAGCCCCCAAACCCAGGACCAACAGGTTTATCGTGGCCCACAAGCCGGGGGGTCGCTGGGGTGTTGGGGTCCCCCAGGGGCGTGCTCACGGGAGCCAGCACTTCTTCCCCACCTGAGCTCAGATATGGCAGGAGAGGCGGACCCCGGGGTCTCGCAGATGCAGTGCGAACAGCCCCTAACGGCTGGCTGGGCCCGCCAGGGGCCTTGGCCAAGCGGACACCCTGACAGCCACACACACTCACGGCCTGGTCGCCAGCCCTGCCAGTTGGGAGAGCCCCCCTCTTCCCAGGAGGGAGGGGACTAACCCCACCAGGGACATTGCTCCAAGAACTCTGTACGGTCATTCTCGGTCCGCACACGAGCAGTAAGAGAACAAGTCGCCCTGCAACCTGCCGATCGCCCACCTCCACGGAGCTGGGGGCGCCAGAGGCTGAGACCGGGTTTCGGTCTTCCCACCTGTGAAATGGGGGTCCCACTGCCTGCCCCCTCCTCGCTCTGAGAAGCCAGGTCAGCGGTGTCAGGCCCGGGTATGGCTGGAGCCGGTCCAGCCTGCAGCTGCCTCTGCCTCCTGCCCGGGTGGCCACGGGAGACGGGTCTGCCACCTCCCAGTGGTGAGGACTGTCCTGGCTGGCCCAGAGCCACAGCAGCTCGGGCTTCCCGGCGCCCCGCCATGCCACTCCTCTGCAGAGGTCGGGCTTGTGAACGCCCCTGGAGCAGCTTCGGTGTGGGAGGGGTCCTGCGAGAGGCTCCGCCCCTGCTCACCTGGCTGGGGACCACGGCCCTCGCTCGGCGCCTTCTAGAACCTTCCGCTTTCTCCTCCCAGGGCCACCCCTTGGTCTCCTGCCCGTCTTCCTCTGGCCTCCATCCCTGCTGTGTCTCTCATCCGCCATCATTTTTATTTATTTGAAAGGCAGAGAGAGACAGAGATCTTCCATCTGCTGGGCCACTCCCCAGATGGCCATGACAGCTGGAACTGGGCTGAAGCCAGGAGCCAGGGGCTTCCTCTGGGTCTCCCACATGGATCCAGGGGCCCGAGGATGTGGGCCATCCTGCACTGCTGTCCCTGGCCATAGCTGAGAGCTGGATCAGAAGTGGAGCAGCCGGGACTCCAACCGGCACCCATATGGGATGCTGGCGCTTCAGGCCAGGGTGTTAGTTACCCACTGCGCCACAGCGCACAGTGCTAGCCACTTCTTGTTTATGAACACAGGCCTCCAGCTCCCTCTGCCCAGAGCTGGCCCAGGCCTGCAGCGGTCCCCTCCCCGGGGCGCTACCTGTGTTCACTCAGAGCCGCCTCAACCTCAAGGCAGGTGTCCGCCTAAGAGCACCCATGGTGAGCCCCAGAATTCAGGGTGACACTGAATCCAGCCCCCTGCGTGAGGCCCAACGCGTGGCTGTGACATACATCCCCCCCCGCCCCGGACTTGGGCGCTGGCCCTGCCATGCTCTGCTGGGGTCTCTGAGGACCACTGCCCTCCCCCAGGTCACCCACTGCCAGCCTCGTCTCTGTCCCTCGTACCAGAGCCACAGCCAGAGAGCGGCCACAGAAGCCGGGCTCCAGCATGGACGTGAGGGACCCCTCCCCCACCACCACCACCAGCGCAGAGGCTCAGCTCCGCGGCTCCCGCAAGTCTCTGCATCCGGCAGGGGGCGCTCAGAGCCTGCCCCAGGCAGAGGGTGCGCGGCCTGGGAGAGCCCAGGCCTCTCCCCGTGTACGGGCGGCGCCCACAGTGCGTTCCCCGCGTTCCCGTCTGCTGCTGAGCACCTGCTCTGGGCCAGGCTCCCAGTTACAGGGACGAGGCGGGCACATGGCCGGCCTGCCGAATCGTGGGGGAGCAAACGCACAGCTGAGAGTTCTTTTAAGATTTATTTGAAAGGCAGAGAGTTTCCATCCGCTGGTTCACTCCCCAAACAGCCACAACAGCCAGCGCTGGGGCAGACCAAAGCCAGCAGCCAGGAGCTTCCCCAGGTCTCCCACGCGGGTGCAGGAGACCCAGCACCTGGGCCATCTTCGGCTTTCCCAGGCCATAGCAGAGAGCTGGATCAGAAGTGGAGCAGCCAGGACTCGAACCAGTGCCCATGTGAGATGCAGGCACTGCAGGCAGGGGCTTTACCTGCTACACCACAGCGCTGGCCGCTTGGCCAGCAGTTTGGCAAGCTGACCCTCCGTGTGTCCAGCAGAGCAACCAAGAAGGCGGGCACAAGAACAAGACTGCGGCGTCGTCAGAGAACCGGAAGCCGTGCAGGCGCACCGCAGCAGACCTGGCAGAGCTGGGAGGGGCCGCGTCCCGGGGTTCAGGTGACTGAGCCGAGGGGTCTCCACACACGGCGCTCAGACCCACGGATGCGCACGGCGCCGCCTGGCTGAACGCCGCATCCCAGCCCACAGTGAGTTAACAGCCGAGTACATGCCGTACAAGACACACAGAAACGATGGCAGGGAGATGCCAGCCCCCCAGAGGACAAGGGACACCGTCTTCCGTCACCTGCGCTGCTTACAGACGTAAAAGCCCCCTTCCGCCACGGCTGAGCAAGCCTGCGAGACTCACCTGTCCCAGGCTGTGGCTCGGAACCCTGAGCGAAACATAACAGAACCCGCAGGCAGCGCGGACCTGCGGAGCGCACAGGGCAGGTGGGGGGGCACACCCGGGAGGAGGGGGCAGCACGGATGAGCGGGCTCCCCTCCCGCAGCTCGGCCGGCTCTCCTACACGGCCTGCAACTCCAAGAGAAGGCAGGTTTCTGGGCGGCCCTGGCCTGCAGCGCCGGCATCCCACATGGGCGCCGGTTCAGGTCCCAGCTGCTCCATTTCCCATCCAGCTCCCTGCTCATCGTCCGGGAGGGCAGCAGAGAGGGACGCAGGTTCAAGTCCTTGGACTCCTGCACCCATGTGGGAGACCCTGGCTCAGCCCCGGCTGCTGCAGCCATCTGGGGAGTGAATCAGCAGAGAACAGATCTCTCTCTCTGTAACTCTGCCCCTCAAATAATTTTTAGCAAAAAGGGAGCAAGACAGGTGCAGGGGCAGGTGTAGGAACCCACATGGGGGCAGTGGTGCCCTGGGGAGGCAGGTGCAGCGGCTGGAAGCCCAGTGACCACGTGCGGCACCTGAGGGGGAGGAGACAAGGCGGAGTCCACGCTGCTACCCCACTCAGCGTCACCTGTGGGGCTGGCCAAGGGGGCCGGGAGGGGGCGGCAGGGGTCAGGGCCCTGGCCTGGGGACCCCCAGCTTCTGGTGGCTGCAGTGCAGCAGCCCTGGGGGGCAGCAGGGGGAGGGGGGCTGCATCACATGGCCTGTCAGTCACTGCTGTTCCCGGGGTGCACAGGGGCGGGGGGGGGGGCTGCCAGGGAGGGAGCAGGCATGAAGCAGTACAGCCCTGAGCCGGTGGGGGCGGGGAGGGGGTGTGGTGAGGATGGCCAGAGCCCGCCCACAACGAAGAGATGGGGGCTGCTCCTCCCACCCCTCGGCCTGTCTTTGACCCCACCCTCTCACTGGGGCTGGAGCCAGGCCTGGGTCCGGGTGCGCTCTCCAAGGCCAGAGTAAGCCCCTGTGGTGGGGGGGTGGGGGGTGCTGGGGAGCGGCAGCCTGGAGGGGGGGCTCTGAGACTTCCCACCACCAATCCTGGCCTGAGAGGGAGGACCCGCGGGGAGGGCACCGTGAGCACCCCTGTCCCAGCCCCCTCTCCTGAGGTGGGGCGGGGCCTCTCCAGTGCCCCCCCCCCGCCATGCCAGCCCCCCACCCCCACCCCCCCGCAGCAGTGAGAACACAGGACCACACACGGCGTTGCAATCATCCATCAAGTTTAATGCTTCGTACAGAAGGAAACTACAGAGGCGCATTTAAGACAAACACTTCTCTATCCTCACTATCGTCGGACGGTCCTCCCTGGTCCAGGCAGGCTCAGCTCTGGACACGTGGGCTGCGGCCCCCCCGGTCCGGCCTCTCACACCCTCCCGTGACACTGAACGCAAACCCATTCGCGAAGAAGAGAAAGTCAGCAGCGGACGTGGGACGTGGCCACGTGGACGCGGCAAGCCAGGCGGCACCCAGCCGGCACCGCGTGACCCCGCACAGGCCACCCTGCCCACCAATACAAGAATATAAAAATCTCGCTCAGCCGTGTGAACTGTAGTAAAATAGATCTGTATCGTATAGCACAGTTTCTCCCGGAGTCGTGAAAATGGCAGGAGGGATTCTGGCCAGCCCCCTCGCCCGGCACGTGTCCGCGTGCACGCGTGCGTGTGCATGGCCATGGCCGCACGCGCACACGCGTGTTCAATGCAATTCGGCACCATGTGATACATGCTCAGGGCGGGAGCCCTGCAGCTCCTTGACACTTGTCTTGTGCTAAGTGGCTCAGGACCACGTGGGCGGCAGGACGGGCCCGCACGGCCCAGCCGACACAGGAGCCGGTGCCCGAGCGCCCGGGACCCTCGGCTCCCTGCAACGAGGAGATGTCGAGAGGAGGGCCAGGCTCTGCCCCAGGCCACTGCCCTCTCCTCACCCCTCCCTCCACACCCCCCTGCTGGCTCCAGGGAGACCTCTTCGGCAGCCTCGAAGACCACCAGGAGCAGCCCGGGAGTCGGCGAGTGCCTTCTCCCACTGAACATCTCACAGTAAAAACGCCATACAAAAATGCAACGTGGTTTTGTTTTTTTGGCATAGTGTGTGTACCGGCAAGAAAGGTGCTGTGGCATCGGCAGGCACAGGTGTGGCCTACCGGGACGGGACGAGGCTCCTCCAGCCATCAGCCGAGCCCAGCACGGCTCAGAAACTCAGCGATGGAAGACTGCTGCCCCGGGGCTGCAGGCACCGCCAGGCAAGACCTCGGCCGCATCCCCTGGGCAATGCGTGCCTCGCGGTTTCAAGCGGAACAGCTGGAATCCTGAAGCCTAATAATACTGACCGAAGGGGCCCGCGGGCTCTGCCCAGGCCAGGGAGGGCCTCGGAGGACCGCCCACTACCTCTACAACTCAGCTACATCCCCTGCGGCACGGTGCCCTGGGCCGAGGGACCCCTCTCCCGCGGATGGGCACGGGCTGGTCCCGGGCCCCTCACAGCCCCTCCTGGCTCCCGGGCGTCCCCTGGGGAGGCGAAGGGCACAGAGGACCCCCCCGCCCGTCTGGCTCTGAGAAACTTGCACAGCTTTCCCCTCCCCCTCTCTCCCAGCCTCCGTCTAGACTTGCTCCTGTCTGAATTAAGGCCGACAGCGCCCCCCGGTGGTGGCGGGAACAGGTCTCACAGCGCTCTGGGGGCCTCAGGGTCAGTTGTGGCCCTGGGGATGCGGCAGGGAGGAGTGCATGGCTGCCGCGGGGGGCTTGGTCCAGGGCCCGGCCAGCAGCGGGGCGGGGCTGGTGGTCGCCACGGTGACCTGGAGCAGCTGCTCCCCCTGGATCAGTCTCAGGAGGGCCCGGAGGCGGTCCAGGGATGACTGGGTGCCCCTCTGGCGGGCCAGCAGGCTCGTCTTAAGCTCCAGGCATTTCTGTCGTGGGAGAGGGGACAGAGAGGGGGTCTCAGAATCCACCTCTGGGGCAGCCGCCCGCTCGGCGCTCCCCAAAGCCCCCTCCTGCCCCACGGAGCCTCAAAGGAAGCGGGCAGCGGCAGAGCCGAGTGAGGGCTGGGAGCACAGCGCACGGCAGGCAGTGGCATCCCCCTCGGCTCAACGCTCCTGAGCCCCTCCGCTGCCCCTGGGCCCACGCTCCCGAGCCAGGCCACCTCCTCTGTCCTCCTCCGCCTGCCTCGGATGGCCGACGCTTCTGAGTCAAGCCACCTCCTCGGCCCCCCTCCGCTGCCCCTGGGCTCACGCTCCTGAGCCGGGCCTGCCCTCCTCTGTCCCCCGCCGGCCGCCTCCTCCACTCCCCTCCGTTGCCTGGCAGCAGCAGCTGTGAAGACCTCTGGCTTGCGGGCCAGTGTGTGTGTGTGTGTGTGTGTGTGTGTGTGTGCATGTATGCATGCCCATGCGTGTGTGTGTGCGTGTGTGTGTGTGTGTCTCTTCTTCCCCACCCACCCCCTCTGCTGTGTGGCACGTCCCTGGACTCGCGCAGTGTCTGCTCGGGCTCAGAGGCTGGTTCTCGGGCTCCCAGACCCTCTTTCTGAACCTAAGGGGACAGTCAGCTCAGAGCCTCTCCCCAGAGTACTGCAAGGATTCAGTGAGCAACTGCATTTCAAGAATGGCTTCAGGCCTGGCCCCCCCTCACCACCACATTCATTGTCACCACCATCACCACCATCACCATCACCACCATCACCATCACCACTACCACCATCACCACCACCACCACCACCATCACCATTACCAACACCATCACCACCATCACCACTACCACCATCACCAACACTACCATCACCAACACCATCACCACCATCACCACTACCATCATTACCATCACCAACACCATCACCACCATTACCACTACCACCATCACCATTACCAACACCATCACCACCATCACCACTACCATCATTACCATCACCAACACCATCACCACCATTACCACTACCACCATCACCATCACCACCATCACCACCATCACCATCACTACCATCACCACCATCATCATCACCATCACCGTCTGTGGTGGAATGAGAAGGCCATGCCAAGATGGCCACTGGCAACAGAAACTGCCTGGCAACAGGCTGTGATTGGATGGCTTTGGAACCCACACAACAACAGAGTCTGCCTGGCAACAGGCTGTGATTGGTTAGGGCATAGACCGCCCCTTGACAAGATTGGCTTCCTGGGCTATATAAGCTGCTGTACCAACTGAAATAAACAAGTCTTCAGTCTTCAGGCTGCTTGCCTCAGGCCTACTTTCACCCGGCTCCTGGGGTCTGTGTGGTGACTGCACCTCTTGCCCCCACCACGCCCCTCCTATCAGAACGAATCAATAGCAACAACTGTCACCATCACCATCACCATCATCACCACCAAACTTCACTATCACCACCATAACCACCATCTTCACCATAATTCACTACCATCACCTGTATCTCCACAATCATGACTCCACCATCATCAGCACCCTGTCACCATTTCAATCTTCACTACTGTCACTATCACCACCATCATCACCACCACCACCACCACATCACCACCACCACCATCATCATCTTCACCATAATTCACTACCATCACCAATATCTCCACCACCATCACCACCACCACTCTCACCTGGTCATCACCACCATCTTCATCGCCCTGGCTCTCACCACCCTGTGTCCCACTGGACACAAGAGGAAACAGGTTCAGAGACGGGCAGGGCCTGGCCAAGGCCACAGAGCTGGGAAGGGGCAGAGCCAGGACGCCTCGGTGGCCTGGCGTTTGCTGAGTCCCAGGGCTGCAGCCCCCACATCCAGACTGGCTGAGTGCTGCCTGCGGGGCCTCAGGAATGGCCATGGAGGCTCCGGCTCCACAGCCGGGCTCCAGGAGCAGTACCCCCCACCCGCCCTGGCTCCGGCTCCACAGCAGGGCTCCAGCCGCAGCGCCCGCCCGCCCCGGCACACCTTCACCGCCGACGCCAGCTGCCGGTCCCGCTCGCCCAGCTGCTGGTGCTCGCTCCGGAGCTCGCTGCCTCGCTGCAGCAGCTTCTGCTTCTCCTCTTCTTTCACTGGGACAGAGAAGGCGGGGGCAGTGGCAGAAGGACCGAGCAAAGCCTGGCCTCGAGACAGGAAGTGCCTGCAGCCCCGTGCCCCGGTCCCTCTGCAGAGCTCTGGCCTGGGAGTGCCTGCACCCACCCAACTCCCAGAGGTCCCGAGTGAGCTGGGCCGGGGCGGGGCGGCACCCAGGGACGCCTCACCTGTCTTGTGGGTGGCGCAGGAGTGCACGATGGCCAGCATCCCGGACCAGGGCACACCCTCATGTCTCTTTAAGGCCTAGGGGCAGATGGGGAAGTGAGCAAGTGGACAGGCTCTGGGATCCGCTGGGGCCAGCCCGGCTGTGCCGCCTCGGGGAAGGCATGCCCTCTCTGTGCCACGGTGACGGGTCGGGGCCACTGCTGCCTCAGGGCCTCCACCAGAGCACGACTTTCTGGGTCTCTCTCCCTGCTTGACCCAGGGTCCGTGGGATGTGGCTCAGACCCAAGGACTGACCCCTTGTCTCCTTCCCACGTCAGCGGCCTGACAGCAGCCACCCCAGAGAGCCAGGGGACAAGCGGGGATGCCCGCCATCACGCTGACATGGGAATGGACGCTTGCTGCCCCTCAAAGGCCCTCAGGAAGCTGCGAGAGCCGGGCAGGCACAGTGCGGGCTGGCGGCTGCCACAAAGCCCAGGAACTGGGCGTGCGCGGTCAGGACTGGGCACCACGTGCGGGGGCGGGGCGGGGGCCGGCCCAGGGCACCGCCGCTGCGCTGCACACAGCTCTGCACACACGCCGAGTGCCCGCTGCCGAGCGGGCCAAACTCCGTGTGCAAAGAATCATTTCCCGTGATTCCCGGGGCAGCCTAGGCGTGTCCACCTCTGCTCGTGAGGGGGCCTTTGCCCATACTTGGGTTAGCTCCTAGGAGCCCCTGAAGCAGGATCCGGGATGTATGGCCCCAGACGCCCAACGTGCTAAGGTTGGTTCACACCCTCCCTGAGGGTGGTGCTGGGGGAGGGGCCGTACCTTCTGCTGGCACTTGGGGCATAGCCACACCCCCTTGGGCGGTGTCTTGAGGGGCGGGTCGAGGCAGCCGGGGTGGTAGGCGCAGGGGCAGGTGCCACAGGGCTGCAGGCCAGCCCCGCGCTTGCAGGCCGCGCAGCGTTCATCGTGGGTGATGTCGCTCTGGAAGAGAGGGCGGGGCCGGCTCAGCAGACCCCGGGAGGGCGAGGGGCGGGCCTGGTGTGGCTCTCGCCCCGCCCCAGGGCTTTCCCTGCCTGAACAGGACTCTGGGCCAGGGTGGCAGTGAAGGGGGTCCCACTGCGGCCTGCGGAGGTCCCTGGGGGTCTGTATGGGACCAGAAACCCGTATCCCAGGAGCGGGGTGCGGCCACGGCTGACATCTTCCCGGGGGGCACTGCCGTGGAGGGAGGGGCTGTGGCCGGGACAGGAGCCTGGGATCCCGGACACCCTGGCGAGTGATCGAAAGTCTCGGACTCTGCTCCCGGATACAGGCTGACGCCAAGTGCTCCGTGTGCCCCAGGCCCAGGCAGGTGCGTGAGGCTGGTGGCGAGCCAAGGCCTTTCTGGTCAGTGGGCAGCACCGCCCAGGACAGGGACTGCGAGAAGGAGAGGGGCTCAGGTGCCACCTGACCCTGCTCCTTGTCGTCCACAGACCTCAAAGCCGCCGAGACTGCAGGGCCTCCATCCGCGATGGCCGTGCCACGGGGCACTGCACACCAGATGTCCCTGCAACCCCCCCACCCCATTTCAGGACAAATGTCCAGGGAGGCGGGGCGTCTGCCCAGGGCCACATGGCGTGCTGGAGGCGGAGCCGGGAGTGGCACTGGTCTCTGGCTCAAAGCCAAGCCTCTCCCCTCAACCTGGGAACCATGGCCTCTGTGAGGGTGGGGCTCAGGCTGGAGGAGTCTCCCTGTCCCCGCCCTGGCTGGACACAGGTGTCTGTGGACAGACACTGCCAGGCTGGCCGATACACATGTGGCTGACAACACAGCCTACTGCTTCCCAGTGGTGTGGCCATGGCATACACGCAGGATCTAGAAAATTCCTTTAGAATTAAGTCAGACATTTAGGAAGGAAACCACTGAGGCCACGTCTGCGAGGGAGGCTGGACTGGCCAGGGGCGTGGTGTGCAGGAATGTGGGTGTGTGCAGCGAGACCCGGCAGGGCTGGCAGCAGAGGACCAGAGAGGGCCAGCTCTGCGGGGCGGGGGCAGCTGCCACCCAGCCTCCCTGCTGCCAGGGCCCTTTGTGGTCCCCAGCGCCACTGGGCAGGGAGACCCTCCCTGGCCTGAGGGTGCCCCCACCCCCAGGGTGCAGATGAGGGGGAACACGTACCTTCCAGCAGGGGTCCTCATTGGCTAGCACAAGGAAGAAGGGCGGACAGCGTTAGTGGCACCGGGGCAGTGACCCAGGGCTGGGGTGGCAGGGGTCTGCCCCAGGGCATGCTGGGAGCAGCAGAGGTCCAGGGCTGTCTGGTTTTCACACAAGGGCAGGATGTGCAGCCTCTGGACACTGGGTCTCGCGCCAGGCCGGGGCCGGGAGGTGGCCTCAGCAGCACGCCAGGGCGTTGCCCGTCCCAGGACCAAGGCCCTCGTGGGAACCGAGGCTCCCAGAGCCCTCAAAGCGACTCTGCTGTCTCGGCTGCAAACCACTCTCATCCTAATGAGTGCAAAC
>CM027394.1:2833467-2896951 GCA_015711505.1 Sylvilagus bachmani | reverse complement strand
GCCGCCCACTGCACACAAGAACTTCCTGTGCCCCACGCCGCCCACTGCCTCCCCACGCTGCCCACTGCTGCCCCACGCCGCCCACTGCCGCCCCATGCCGCCCACTGCACACAAGAACTTCCTGTGCCCCACGCTGCCCACTGCCTCCACACGCCGCCCGCTGCTGCCCCACGCCGCCCCACGCCGCCCACTGCCTCCCCACGCCGCCCGCTGCTGCCCCACGCCGCCCACTGCCGCCCCACACCACCCACTGCCGCCCCACGCCACCCGCTGACGAAGCAAAACTCCAGTGAGCCAAATCTCACTGCAGAACAAACGCCCATGTGGCAGCTGGAGGGAGCCAGGGCCATTGGGCTGATCTGAGCGCGGGGCACGGCCCCACCCCCGGCCAGGCCCCCGGTTTCCCACACGTAAGACCAGGGGCACAGCCGAGGTGCCTCCGAAGCCCACCGAATCCCAGGTCCCCCAGGTCCGGGGCCCACTCGCGAACCTGGACACCCAGGGCAGCCCGGGGACCTCTGTGCTGGCCGAGAGCCGCACAGGTACGCTTCCTCCAGAGCTCCCAACAACTTCCGGAGACGCGTGCCGTGAGAAAACCAGGCGCGTGGCGCACCAACGTTTTGCACCAAAATACACTTACTTTTCCTCCCGTTTCCCACAAACTTCTTGGACGCACCGTTCTTTTCCACAGCAGTGACCCTCTGAGGCCCGGCCAGCCCCTGGTTCTCGTGTTGCCGTTACCAGAGTGAGAGGAGCGGGACCAGCTCCCTCTACACTGCTCGGGCAGGCGGGGACCAGGCCAGGCGTGTGGCACACACTTCCCGATCCTTCAGGACGGGACAGCCGTGCTGGAGGCAGCACCGTCGCCACTTTGAGACCAGGATGCAGTCAGGCCCCTCCCCTCCTTCAGTCTGAGCGTCTGACGAAGCCCAAGCCCCCCATGGGGGTGGGTGCCGTGGCACGGCGGGCTGAGCCTGCACCTGAGGCCCGGCTCCCACACAGGAGCACGGGGATGGAGTCCCCCCTTTGCCTCCGCGGCCTGGGTGCGGTGGACCCCTGCCGCCCACAGAGGCCTGGGTGGGGTTCCGGGCTCCTGCTGGCTTTCGCTGCTGCAGGCCTCGGGGGTGGACCAGCTGCTGGTGGCTGTCCCTCTCCGCCTTTTCCTCTCTCTCTCTGTCATTCTGCCTTTCAAATAAATAAAAAGACTAAACAATCTTTTGCTAAAATTACACATGCAAGGAGTGGCGCTGTGGCACTGTGGGTAAAGCCGCCACTTGTGACGCCTGCATCCCATGTGGGCGCCAGTTCGAGTCCCGGCTGCTCCACTTCCGATCCAGCTCTCTGCTGTGGCCTGGGAAAGCAATGGAAGATGGCCCAGGTCCTTGGGCCCCTGCATCCACGTGGGAGACCCGGAGGAAGCTCCTGGCTCCTGGCTTTGGCCTGGCACAGCCTCAGCCGTTGAGGCCATTTGGGGAGTAAACCAGCAGATGGAAGATTCTCTCTGTGTGTGTCCCTTCCTCTTTCTCTGTAACTGCCTTTCAAATAAGTAATCTCAACATTAACAACAATCCCCACAGACACAGCCCTCTCTCCCAGGTTTAAGAACAGCGCTGGCGCCGGGCCAAATACACGTGGCACATTGGAGCCGGCCGGGGCGGCCGGGGTGGCCAGGGCTGCCGGGGTGACCAGGGGTGGCCGAGGCGGCCAGGGTGGCCAGGGCTGCTGGGGTGACCAGGGGTGGCCGGGGGTGGCCAGGGGCGGCTGGGGCGGCCGCTGGCCAGGAGCAGTGAGCAACCACAACTCCAGGATGACGGTGAGGGCACGTACTTGTTCCGTCAGAGCACAGGCCATCTGGAAGTGAGGAGGCCTCGACACTAACGCACCAAATAACATCAGTAATAACACAGAGAGCCTGGGGCAGCCAGACGGGCCGCGGCTCGGGCCACGCAGGGGAGGAGCCGACGGACGCAGCGTCTCCACCAAGCCCAGATGAGATGGAGATGAAAACTGGGGTCTGTCCGCGCTCCCACGGCGGTGGGTGCGGCTTGCCTCCTGCCCTGGGCCTGCCGTGTGCCCCTAGCCCGCTGCCCCACGGGCAGGCGCCTCCCGGAAGGGAGACTCCTGAGACCCAGGCCCGGGGCGGCTGTACAGTTGTTCACCAGACAGCTAAACTCCCGCTGTGCCGCCTGCCCGCCACCCCCACAGCCCTCTGCTCTACTGTCACCTGGAGTTCCAGCGTGCACACACACACACGCAGACACACAGACACATATCCACACACACGCAGACACACATCCACACACACACAGAGCGCACACACACACCTGCCCCCCCACACATCCACACACATGTGCGCACACACATCCACACACACACCTGCCCCCACACACGCACACACATCCACACACACCTGCCCCCACACACGCACACACATCCACACACACGCAGACACACACACACACACAGACACATATCCACATACACGCATACATCCACACACACACAGAGCACACACACACACCTGCCCCCCCACAAACACACACACACACATCCACACACACGCACATCCACACACACACGCACACACCTGCCCCCCCACACATCCACACACACATGCGTGCAGACACACACACACATCCACACACACACACACACACACACCTGCCCACACAGGGGTTCAAGTCACGTCAGGCAGGAAGTCAGAAATTAGCTAAGCTCACCCGGAAGCAGCCCAGGATCCTGCACTGCAAAGTCCTGCTGCGCCTGCACCTCTCCAGCCGTCCCCGCCCCCACCCCAGGGGAGCTCCCAGGAGAATCCTCTCTGCCCAGCGCCACCTGGGGGTCCCAGTCTCACCACACGGGGCGATGGAGCCTTCACAGCCGCCCCCAAGCAGGCCCCAGGGGCAGCGCCTCTGCCCGCCCAGGTGGGCTCCCATGGGACAGCACCGAGCAGTAAAACCTGGGGAGGAATCTCACCTGATTCACACCCAGCAACCCCTGTGTCCTGGGGGGGGGGGGAGGATGGGGGGGAGGAGGGAGGGGGAGGAGAAGCGGGAAGGGCAGGACCCAGTGCCCTGGTAAACCCCCGCTCAGCTCTCTGCTCTCTGCTGAGCAGCCCGCCTGGCCCGCCGGGTGCATTCTCTGCACTTGACCACGTCGCCTTGCTCTCTCCAGTCTGAGTGCCCGGGCTCCCAGATTCTGTCTCGTCTGTTCTGATGGATGCCCCACCCCACTAAACCTGTGTGCCCACCTCTCTGCAACATGTCTGAATCCTCTCCGGAGTGAACTCGAGAACCCACCCCGCGGGGCCTCACAGCTCCACTCACCGGCTGGGTGACCCCAGCAGACCACTGAGGGCCTGGGAGGGGCGGCCTCACTGCCAGCCTCGCACGGCAAGGCCCCAGCAAAAGACCACATGGAAGTCCACGCGCTGAGGGCTTAACGCACAGCTCGCTGAATCCTGTTGCGGCCCCTTGAACAGTTGGGGGCGCTACCGAGCACACCATGCACGCTGCTGTCTTTCCCAAACCTCCAAGATGGCAAAACCAGCCCCAGCTGGCAGAACCTTGGGGGCATGGGGCAGGTGTAGGACCCACCTCCATGGATGGAGCTGTGGAAACCAAAGCTAAGACTTCCGTGCAGGCTGGGGGGAGGGGGCAAAGCCTTGGAAGAGGGGCCAGCACTCTCCGCTCAGGGTCTCCTTGACCCCCCCCCGAGAGTGACCAGAGTGTCCAATGGTGCTGCATCCCACCCAGACCTCCCCTGCAAGGGCCGGGCCCTCAGCCCCGTGCGGGCCACTTCACAGAGTGGGCTACACAGACTGCAAGTCGGCTCACACCCGCGAAACACACACAGGTAGCAGGCCCAGGATCAGGTTCCTAGAGACAAAAGCATTGTAGGGAAAACTCGCTACCCCAGGGCTTATCAGCGGAGCCAGCAATGGGGCGAATGGGTGACCAAAGTTATTATCAGCTGCACCAGGCTGGACACGGCAAAGTTAGCTGAACTCGGCCATGCAGTCCCAACAGCGGGTGTGCACAGAGGCAGAAGGCTGAGGGCTCAGACGCTACCGGCACCCAGGTGCCCTCCTGTGGAACAGACAGCCCCAGAAGGCGGCAGCGAGGTGCCAGCTGCCCTTCACTTTCCAACTCAGACGCTCTCCCCTGTCCACGCTCTGGCTTCATCGCAGCCACCTGCCGTGGCTCCCTCCACCGGCCCCCGGCACAGGGAGGCAGTGCGGCTCCAGGAAGCAGACCAGCTTGCCCAGTGTGCCGACTTGGGGGCCTCTGCTCCCCAGGCTACAGCCACCCTGCCGGACAGGAAGCCGGCTGGAGATGGAAACAGAGGGTGCCCGAGGCAGGGGCAGGTGCACTCTTGGCCATCCTCACCTGTCTGACCTGTCCAGAGACAAGACTCACCCACCCATCCCGACCCAAGTCAAGGGATTATCCTGACCATCGAGGAGGAGAGAGCACACAGCTGAGGGGACGTGCGTGCAGTCCACGCCCACACTTCCGCCCTGGCACAGAAGTCGCCTCCTTGAAGCGCCCTCACGCCTCCCACAGGAGCGCACGGTCTCTCCTGCAGGCTGAGCTTCCTCTCATACAAAACACGGTGGCCACATCTGCCTGCCCAGCTACACGGGCAAACGCTCATGGCAGAGACCCTTCCCGGGGGGAGGTCCCTCTACCCACAGACTGGCACAAGGGAGCCCTGGGCCGTCTGTGGAATCCACCCGAGCTGCCCCCGGGAGATGCCCACACGACCGTGTCAGTTGCCCAAGGCAAGTTTAGGAGTACTGTTCGGTGCGTCCACGTGTACAGCGCAAAGGTGTCTACCCAGATTACACACGTGTGCATGTACAGGACACACCTGATGAACACGCCTCACAGCTGGCTCGGCGGCTCCCGCCCCCCGGACAGAGCAGGGCCAGCAGAGGGGGATCAAACTCTACCAAACTCCAACCCACGCCGTGATTCTCCCACAGCCCGTGCTGCTCCTCAACGAACTCCAATCCACGCTGTGATTCTCCTACAGCCCGTGCTGCTCCTCGACAAACTCCAATCCACGCCGTGATCCTCCCACAGCCCGTGCTGCTCCTCGACAAACTCCAATCCACGCGTGATTCTCCCACAGCCCGTGCTGCTCCTCAACAAACAGCTTTCTGGAAAGCAGGTCGTCCTCACCTGCTCCAAGGCACAGAAGTACCAGGAAGTCAACGGCCGCCTCTCCGGCAGTCCCCTACAGAACATGAACCTCCTCCCGACTTCAAGAACAAATTCGTCTCCTTTCAGTCACATAACCTGGACGAGTTACGGGCCGATTTTCTAATGCATGCATTACCAGGCTTAGTACAGTACAACTCACTGAGGTTACACTGTTTATCATTATAATCAACAAAATCAGTGGAAGTAAAAATGTAGCTGGTAAATCTATCTAAAGATAAAGGTGTACAAATGGACAGACGCTTTCTTCTCAAACCAACTGAATAGGGGCCAGCACTATGGAATAGAAGGTTAAGCCTCCACCTGCAGTGCCAGCATCCCACGTGGGCACTGGTTCAAGTCCCGGCTGCTCCACTTCCGATCCAGCTCTCTGCTATGGCCTGGGAAAGCAGAAGATGGCCCAAGTGCTGGGTCTCCTGCACCCATGTGGGAGACCTGGAAGAAGCTACAGGCTCCTAGCCTTGGATGGGCCCAACTTCAGCCATTGTGGCCATTTGGGGATTAAACCAGTGGATGGAAGACCTCTCCCTCTGTCTGTAACTCTACCTCTCAGATAAATTTAAAAAATCTTTTAAAAAAAAAAAAATAACAGAACTGAGACCCGGCAGCTAAGTTGGGTTGGGAAGACTAACATCTGCACATCTGCTCAGAGCACACGGAAATCCTCTCCCTGAGGAGGGGCATGGGAGGCACCCCTGCCCCCAGCCGCACCAGGTTCCGGAGCCAGGGAATCATGCTGGAGACAGGACCTGCGCCCAGGGAGCGCCACGCACGCCACACCTGTCAAGAAGATGGATTTTTATTGCTGCACCTGAGGATAGCCCCTTGGAACGCGGAGTCCATCAGAGCTCCGGATCTGGCCACGCACAAGGCCCCGGTTCACCTCTCGGGGGAATGAGTCCTGCCGGGGGGCTCCTCCAGCCTCCCTTAAAGCTGAACTTGCACAGGGTCTGGAGACGCCCACACACCCCCCCACACACACACACACGCTCAGGAGACCCTCCCGTGTTTCAGGGGCCTGTCATGTCCTCTGAGGTGCCTGCTGTTTGACAACTGAGATAAAAACTTGGCGCCAGTTCCTGGTGTGAAACCGCTGGAGCAGCTAACCCCGGAACCAGGGCCAGCAGCGAGCAGCAGCCTCCCCACCCCGTCTCCACCAGGCCACCAGGCCACGCTGGGCTCTGACCACACCCCACCACCACCCTGGGATTTTTTTTTTTTTAAAGGAAAACACATGAGCTCTGTTTTCAAACACCAAGCTCCCGTGGAAGCTCATTTCCCATTTACCCTCTAATCTCCAGGAAAACCCAGATGGGTCCAGAAAATTCACATGCATCTACTGGTGGCCAGCCAGCTGCTCACCCTCCCCGAGTCCGAGTCCTTGAATGGCCTTCCCACGCTTGTCCACAGCGAAGGCGTGAGTGGGCACCTGGTGGCTGCTGTCCACTCTCCCAGTCCTGATCACCCGTGTCGCCATCTAGTGCAGCACCCACTTGTGCATGTTCATGAAAACTTCACCTGGGCGTCTGACACTCCCAGCCAGAGCAGCACGCGGACAGACACCGGCCACCTGCCGGGAAAGCCCCCTTCAACCCAGGCTAGAGTTAAGAAGCCTCACGTACCTGCCTTCTCACCCCCACCTCCCATTCTGGCTCCAGCTAGCTAGGCCCCGCCTGCGCAACAGAGCCTCTGAAAGAGGTCCAGTTTCAGCCCGGCCGGGCGCCCCAGCAACTAGGGAGAGGATAGGCGGCCTGATTAGCATGCGGAGCCACGGCCGGGCCCTCCCCTCCCCCTTCTCACAAAATGCCACAAAGGGAGCCTCAGCAGGCACGGGCGAGCTGTCCGCAGCCGCGAGTTCCCACAGCCCGGCCAGAAACCCCGGCTGCTCCGGCGCGCCGTCCGCAGACGCTAAACGCAGGGGCAGGGTCTCCAAGGCCAGAGAATAAAAGTTTTCGTCTTTCTTTTTTTTTTTTTTTTTTTTAAACACACACAAAAAGATGGAGACCCTGGGCGAGCATCCTGGCCCGGGTCGAAAATTTCAAGGCGAAGCGCTCCGGCCCCAGAGCCGCGCACCGCGACCTCGCACCGCGTTCCTTCGGCGCGCTCCACAGTCCCCAGCGCAGCGAACAGCAGCCGGAGTCCCGCCGCGCCGCGCCAGCCCCGAGGAGACGCTCCCGCGGCGAGCTCCGGCCACGCAAGCTACGCAAATACACACTGCCGGGGCCGGCGCGGCGACTCCGGCCCTTCCTACGACAGCTGGGGTCTCAGCGGCCGCCAAGGGGCGCAAAGAAGACGCCCGGCGGCCGCAACCGAGCGCAGAGCACCCGACTCGACGCCGAGCGCACAGCCAACAGCTTTGTGCTCCCAGAGGAGGGGCTCCCCACCCCTCCCCCTCCAAAAAATGGCCTCTGAGCCATCAAAATGGAAATGCCAGGCCGGCCCCGCGCGCGCCGCCCCCCTCCGCCGGGAATGGAAGCGTCCAGGCCCGGGCGGGGGCGCGCAGCGGGGCTGGGGGGCGGGGAGGGGGCAATCCACCCGGCCGGCCCGGGCCAAGCCAGGTCCCGCACCGCCAGCTTCTCCGGCGCCCGCCGCCCCTGCCCAACTTTAAAGACTCCCAGGACGCGGTCCCGGCGCGCTCCCCGCGCCCACCCCCGGCCTCGCCTCCCCGTTCCCAGCCCCGCCGGGATCCAAGTTTGGCTCCCGCGGCCGCCGCATTCCGGAGGAAGCGCGATCGAGGGCCGGGGGGGCGGGCGGCAGCGGGGGTGGGGGTAGGGGCAGGGGGCGGGGCGTCGCGCCCCCAGCCCCGCCTGCGCCGCAGTGCTGAGCGCGGATTGGCCGAGGCGCTCAAAGTTCTCGGCTGGGGCCGCGCGGGGCGGGGCGCGGAGGGGAAGGGGGCGGGGGCGCGCGGGGCGGGGGCGAGGGGGCGCGCGCCGGCCGAGCTGCGCGCCGGCGTCTGTTCGTGGTGCTGAAAGCCGGGCGCCGAGCTGCGCGCAGCCAAGTCACAATGGACAACTTTTTGCCCCCGAGGGGGCCAGCGACCCCGCCACGCCACGCCGCGGGAAGCCGCCCGGGTGCCCCTTGCCCGAGAGGCGCCTGGAGACCCGGGCGAGGGCAGAACCGGGGGTCCCGGGGGCGCCTTTCTTTTGTTCCCCGGAGCTGGCGTCAGGTTCCAAGAATCCAAAGTGAAGCCGGCGAAGTGCAGTGAGGGGGCTGCGAGCCCGGGGAGCGGGCCACGGCACCCCAGGAACTGTTTCCACGGAGTTGCGCGTCCGGGCCCGCCTGGCGCCCCCGCCGCGCCCTCCAGGCGGCGAGGCGGAGGCGATGGGGCCGGGAGGAGCCTGCACGTCCCCCAAAACACGGCCACCTCTCAAAATGGACGCCGGCGGCTCGCCTTCCAAGCGCGCCTTCCCTCCCCCGCCCCGGCCAGAGCCCACCCGGCGCCTCCAAGGACCAGCTCCAGCTCCCCGGCGAGGGCGCCGTAACTTTGGGACACGGAGAAGCCCCCGTGGGACCCGAGCGCGCGAAGCCCGGGCCCGCACTTCCCCGGGGGCGCCGCCAAAGTGCCCGGAGCCCTCCCTGCCCCCACGCCCCGCGAGGGCCCCCGCGCTTACCCGCGGCTGCCTCTCCTGGAGCTGCTTCCTGAGGTCGCCGTTCTGCGGAGACACGAAGCAGCGGGCTCAGGCCGGCGCCCGGGTCCGGCGCGCGCCCCAAGTTTCCCGGGCGCGTCCCGCACGCGCGGCGGCGGCGGGGCAGCGCCGCGCGGGGCCGCTTACCTGTGGCTGCCGCCGCATCGGGACAGCTCGCGGGCGGGGCGGGGGCCCAGGCCACCCGGCGGCGCGCCCCGAGCCGCGCAAGTTTGCAGGCCGGGGTGCGCGTGCGAGGGAGTGCGGGCGTGCGTGTGTGCCGGGGGAGGGGGGAGGAACAAAGAGCCAAGTAAACACGGCGAGTCCGTGTAGAGCAAAGCTCATAAATATTCAAGTCGCGTCCTAATCTCCCCGACACACACGCGCGCACGCCGCGGTGCCGCCGCCGCCGCTCGCCGGAGCAGCGATCGCCAAAACTACTTTGGCAAACAGTGCGGGGTGGCTCGGGGGCGTGCGGGGCCTGTCCACGCAGCCCCCGGCTCAGGGGCGGGCTCACGGAGGGGCCCCCTCCCGGCACCCCTGGACTTGGGACCCTGCGTGGCTCACGGAGAGAAACTGCCCTGGGCTCGCGTCCCCCGCGCCCTCGACCTCCCAGTGTGTGCCGGACCGCACGGGAGGAGGGCAGGGGCCGGAGGCGGGGGCTCCCCGCAGGTGCGCACGTCCCTCCGCCCCACGGCGGGCTCAGAAGGGGCCCCCCGCCCGCGCCCCTGTCGGGGACTCGGAGGCGGCCGGGCTGGACCGCGACCCCCCACCCCATGCGCCACTCGCCCCCGGCCGGGGTCCCCGGCCAGCTACCTGGCGGCGCGCGAGTTCCCCAGCGAGCGCCTCGGGCCGGCTCTGCAGCTCCATCCCGGCAACTTGGGCACCACTTTGCGCAGACTTTGGCGCCGGCTCCCGGGAAGTTGTGCGGACCGGGCGGGGGTGCGCCCGGCCTCCGGGGGGCAGGGGGCAAGGCACGGGACACCAGCCCCCTCCCCCACGGCCGAAAGGGACGGGGGCTGGCGAGGGGGAAGAAAGGCGGCCGAGCGCCGAGCCCGCGGCCGCCCCAACTCCTCAGGCGGCCCGGTAAGTTGCGCCGGGTCCCCGGGCTGCCGGCGCGGCCCGGCGCATGGCCCCCGCCCCCGGTGCGGGGAGCCCCGCGCAACCCCGCGCGCGCCCGCTCCTCGCCACCGCCGCCGCCCGCGCGAGCCGCCCGCCGGCAGGGACTATATTTCCTCCGGCGCGCGCCTGGATCTCCCTGGGCCTCGGCGAAGTTGTGCCTCGGCACGATGCTAATTCGGCAGTGCCCGGATGGAGCGGGCCGGGGCGGCGGGGGGCGGTGCGGGGCCCCGCCCCCGCGCCTGCGCACAGCCGCGGCCCGGCGCCGGGAGCAGAGAACAAAGTGGCGGCGGATTGGGGCACACGCTCCAGGGCAGGGGGCGCGGAGGGGCTCGGGCTGGGGGCGGGCGGCCAGGGACGCATCCTGGGGACCGGCTGCCAGGGGCGCTCTCTGGGGGTCGGTAGCCACGGGCTCAGGCTAGGGACGGGCGGCCAGGGGCGCATCCTGGGGACGGGCGGCCAGGGGCTCAGGCTGGGGGCGGGCGGCCAGGGGCACTCTCTGGGGATCGGTGGCCTTGGGCTCAGGCTAGGGACGGGCGGCCAGGGGCTCTGGCTGGGGGCGGGCGGCCAGGGGCTCGGGCTGGGGGCCGGCGGCCGGGCGGGCGCGGAGGGGGCACACTCTCCGGCTGGCCTGAGCGGAGCGTCCACGACGTCCCTATCCTCGTCCCTGCCCGGGAACACCGAGCGCCCCGTGGCCTCCGCGGCGCGCGCAGCCCAGCTCCGAGGCGCTCAGAACTCTGCGATGCGAGGGAAGATGCCGGTGGACCCCGCTGCTCCCCAGGGGCGCGCTCCGCCCCCTCGTGCGTTCCTGCCCCTCTGCGCGGCGCTGGGACCTGGAGTCGAGTGCGCCCTGTCCCCAGGCCCTGCGCCGCGCGGCTTCGGCTGAGGACACTGATCGCTTGCCTGTCCCTTTAATGACATTTTGTTTGGATTTTACACTCGCAATTGAGCTCTCAACAGATGTCACCAGAGTTGTTAACAGTTGTTAAAAATTGTCAGCACGCTCGGTCGATGGTGACGTCAGACCGCGGTAACTACAGCTGCGGGCGCCGCATTCCGGAACTGGGGGCAGGCGGATGTCCCCCCCGCCAGATTCTTGGGTCAGCGTGAGGACGCTGTGGGCACTGTCCGCAGCCCCCTGCGTTCCGGAGGTTCTGGGGCGAAAGGGTGCGATGCAGGGGCCGGCTGTTAACTGGTAAAGCCGCCGCCTGCGGTGCTGGCATCCCATGTGGGCACCGGTTCGAGTCCCGGCTGCTCCACTTCTGATCCAGCTCTCTGCTATGGCCTGGGAAAGCAGTAGAAGATGGCCCAAGTGCTTGGGCCCCTGCACCCGCGTGGGGAGCCTGGAAGCAGTTCCTGGCTCCTGGCTTCTGATCGACCCAGCTCCAGCCGTTGCAGTAATTTGGGAGTAAACCAGTGGATGGCAGATTCTCTCTCTCTCTCTCTCTCTCTCTCTCTCTCTCTCTCTCTCTCTTCTTTCTCTATCTGTCCCTCCTCTCTGTGCAACTCTGACTCCTAAATAAATAAATCTTACAAGGGGGAGGGGGCTGCGACGCTACTACTAGGTGCAGCTTTGAAGTGGTGAAGCATCAGGACGTCCATCAGCGGCTGCAGCCAGCAGAAGGAATCCCGGTTCCCTTCCTCTTTGCTGACCCCTGCGAAGGCATTTGTCACAAATGCCCTGGCTTTCAGGAAGTGCTCAGTAAGCCCCGGACTGGATTATTGGATGGTCGCCAGCACATGTCCTCGGGGCGGGGAGCATGCACCTGCTCTTGTTCGGAAGTCCTTGGAGGAGGCTCAGCCCAGCTCAGGATGGAGCCCCCTTTCCTTAGCACCTTCGCTGGGCTGGGCTTGTCCTGGTCCCGTGGGCTGCTGTGGAGACCCGTGTTAGGAGACCCAGAAAGAGCACACGGAGAGGATTCCTACAGTAATCTCTAAATGTCACTGGCTTTTTGTTCAGCCTTCACCGTGCACTGTAGTTAAACCACCATGTTGTCCACGAGCCAGGCAGGTGCTGGCCGGAGGACAGGGGCTCCTGGCGGGTAGACTCTGAAGCACTGTTGGCGAGTTTCTGGTAGCCCATGGGGCCATCCAGGTGCCTCTTGCTGACTGCCTGAGGGGCTGGGCTGTCTCTGAAGGGTGGGGGGAACCAGTGCTTGTGGGGTGAGCACACGTCTCCCCGACTGGTCCCTCCTGGGGCCCGTGCCCCGGCCTCCCTCAGGGCTGCCCCTGTGCGAATCCTCGGCATCTTTCCTGGCTCCCTTCAACCCCCCATTCTGGGAGACGGCCCTGACTCCTACCTGTGAGTTGTTCCTTCCTCCCCTGGAGGCCCGACACAGAGCTCGCTGAGCGTGGACGGCGCCCTGCCCGGCGGTGAAGGGAACTGCTTCCTCCCCAACTGGAGCCGAGCGTGGCCCACGCCGGAGCCAGGCACGGGAGCTGGCGCTGTGTGGGTTCTGGAGCTGAGGCTGTGGAACGCGTGAGTGAGGAGTGGATGCCGAGGGTGTGTTCCCTTGGGGAAAGCTGGGCTGTTGGGAACGGGAACGGCCATGGGACTGAGTGGTGTCTGCAGTTAACCGCAGCCTCCCAGGTCCTCTCCTGCGCTGTGGCCAAGTGGAGGGGAAGGGGTGGGGCTGGAGGGGACCCAAAGGTCCCGAGCTGAGACTGGGGTCTGAGCTTAGCAGGCTGGTGGCCCGGGGACAGTCCCTCCACATTTCCCGGCCTCCGTTTTCTCAGAAGTGAGACGGGGGTGCATCAGCGCAAGGGCAGGTCCCCCCAGAGCCCCTCGGCTCCTGCCCGGGCTTGGTCACTCGCTGCGTCCATTGCTGGCTCAGCCTGGCCCTGGCTGCAAGCCCAGCACCCAGGTCCACTCCACGGGCCCGGGGAGGACCAACTGCTTCCCCGTTCTGGTGCCTGAGTGAAGCCTTGCTCCCTGGGGCCCGCCAGGGCTCGGGTCACGAAACCCCCAAGTCCAGGGAATTGGCCCTACACGGAAAGAGCTCGGGCCGGCTAGAAACAGGATTCCGGAGGAGCACAGGTCAGCCTCTCCCTCGGTGGGCACGACATCCTGGCAGCCTGGGAGGGGTCTCGCCTAGGGCAGCACAGGGCTCCCTGTCGCTGATCAATCACCTTGACGGTGTGGCCCCTCCTCCCCCCTCCCCCTAGCTGCACCTGCTGGTGTATTCCAGGGCGCCCCAGGAAGGGCCAGGCCGTCACACCCCCTGGTTCTGGTGAGGATTGATGAGAGGATGTCTAGCATGCTCTTTTTTTTTTTTTTCGACAGGCAGAGTTAGACAGTGAGACAGAGAGAAAGGTCTTCCTTCCATTGGTTCAACCCCCAAATGGCTACTACAGCCAGTGCTATGCCGATCTGAAGCCAGGAGCCAGGTGCTTCCTCCCTGCACCCATGTGGGTGCAGGGCCCAAGCACTTGGGCCATCCTCCACTGCACTCCCGGGCCACAGCAGAGAGCTGGACTGGAAGAGGAGCAATCGGGACAGAACCAGTACCCCAAATGGGACTAGAACCTGGAGTACCGGCACCACAGGCAGAGGATTAGCCTAGTGAGCCATGGCACCAGCCAAGAAAACTCTCTTTTTTAAAAAGATTTATTTTATTTATTTGAAAGAGTTATAGAGAAGTAGAGACAGAGAGGTCTTCCATCTGCTGATTCACTCCCCAGATGGCCGCAATGACTGGAGCTGTACCAATCCGAAGCCAGGAGCTCCTTCCGGGTCTCCCACGCAGGTGCAGGGGCCCAAGGACTTGGGCCATCTTCCTCTGCTTTCCCAGGCCATAGCAGAGAGCTGGACTGGAAGAGGAACAGCCAGATCTCGAACCAGTGCCCATATGGGATGCCGGCGCTTCAGGCCAGGGTGTTAACCCATAGTGCCAGCCCCTAAAAAACTCTTTACACCACTGGAGAGTGGTGCTCCTCAGGCTGGAGAGTTGCTCTCCAGTTTCCCGGCCCCCCCACACACACGTGGGAGGTTCCTACAAAAGGCCAAGATGGCACCCACGGCATACAAGGCATACAAGATGGCACATGGATCCCAAACCTCAGAGTCCACGGGACAGGGACAACACAGACGTGGCCAGCGGCCCTGGGAGAGAGCAGTGGCAGGCGAGGAAGGAGTCCAGAGGAGTGGGCTGAGGGCTCACCAAGGAGCCGTTTGAGCAGAGCCTTGGCAAGGTCTCCTTCGCGCTGGGCTCTTTCTCCCACAAAGCCTTCCCCACATCTGTCGTCTCGTCGACCCTCACCAGATACCAGGAGGCAGGCAGGGCGCCCCATTTTACAGACTGGAAGACTGATGCTGCGGGCAACGGGTCGGGGACTGCAGGCGCCCGCACACCCTGAGGCAGAAGAGAGCAGGCCAGGCGTGTGAGCGCTTCCCCTGGGGCTGGGTGGTCTCCGGCGAGCGGCTGAAGGACGGGTTGGTTTCCTAGAGCAGAAAGATACTCCTTTTTTATCATCATTTGAAAGGCAGAGGGACAGAGATCTGTCCGCTGGTCCACTCTCCAAACGCCTGCAACTGCTGGGGCTGGGCCCGGCCAAAACCAGCAACTGGGACCCATCCGGGTCTTCTCCATGAGGGGCAGGACCCAGCCACCGGGGCCATCACCTGCTGCCTCCCAGGAAGCTGGACCGGAGGCCAGGACTTGAACCCAGGCACTCTGCTATGCAATGCAAGCATCCCTTGCAGTCTTAACTCCACGGGAAGGACATTCTGAGTGTGAAAACAGCGTAAGCCAAGGACCTGGGGTCAGCTATGCCAGGGACCTGTAACGGTCACTGCTGGAGAAAAATTGGACAGAAGAGAAGGTGGACAGCCCTGAAGGCCTACAGCATCAGGCCGAGGTTTTAAGTGTGCTTTGTGGGTGTGCAGTCAGCCCAAGCTCTCCGCTCTGGTGGGCGAGGCGTGACCGGGGTCTGCTCTGAGTTCAGCTGGAAGTGATGTGAAAGACGCAGGGAGACTGAAGGTGGGACCAGTCAGAAGACAAAGGCCGTGACCCCTGAAAAGGGGCCTGGCCTAGAGGATGAGACAGGAAGCAGGTGCCCAGCCCTGAGGCGGCGGGAGGGGCAGTGGAGCCTGTGGGGGCAGGGTGCGGCAGTTCTGGGGTGGACACAAAGTCGCCGTCAGCATTAAGTGGCAGGTGCTGCTCCCCCGAGAAGGCACCCTCAGGTCCTGGTTCTGCGGAGGGAGATGCAGTCATCCTCACTTCACAGGTGGGAAGACCGAGGCTCACCGTGCACAGCCGTAGACGGGGCGGCCGCCCATGCAGGGCCTGGGAGCAGTCCTGTGTACGCCTCCTGTCCTGGATAGCAGGCCCCTTTCACGTTCAAAGGTGCTCCAGGGGGCAGGCATTCAACCTCGCAGTTAAGTCACAACTTCCTGGGGCCAGCGCTGGTAGCAGGTGGGGCCCCCGCCTGCAGTGCCGGCATCCCATGTGGGCACCAGTCTGAGTCCCGGCTGTTCCACTTCCAATCCAGCTCTCTGCTGTGGCCTGGGAAAGCAGAAGATGGCCCAAGTCCTTGGGCCCCTGCACCTGCGTGGGAGACCCGGAAGAAGCTCCTGGCTCCTGGCTTGGAATCAGCACAGCTCCAGCCATTGCGGCCATCTGGGGAGTGAATCAGAGGATGGAAGACCTCTCTCTCTCTGTCTCTTCCTCTCTGTAACTCTAGCTCTCAAATAAATAAATGGAAAGAAAATCCCAGGTCGGAGCGCGGAGACTGATCCCAGCTCTGCTCCTGACTCCAGCTTCCTGCCGATGCGGGCCCTGGGAGGCAGCATGCTGGCGCGGTGATTCCCGCGGACACTCCGGCCCCCATGGTGTGCCAGTGACTGTTGCCGTGAGCCCGTAAGGCTGCGGGGATGGGGCTCCCCGCTCTGGGTGCACAGCTGAGCCGCGCAGTGGGTGCTGAGCAGAGCCTGGCCCCTTAGGGAGCTGTTTGTAGGAGCTCAGTGCCTGCAAAGCACATGGGGTGCACCTGGGAGCAGCCGCCCCAAGGGGCCTCAGGGGCTTCGGGGGGCCTGGGGGTCACCCCAACCCTGGAGGCTGGGACCATGACTGAAGAAGGCATGGGACCCCTGGAGCAGCGTGGGTGAATCAGACCCTAGCTGGCAGATGAGGGTGGGGAGGTAGGGAGAGGGGGAGCCCCAAATGCCAGGTGGTGGGGCCAGGCTGGGTGAGTGGGGGAAGGGAAGGCAGGTTGGGTGCCAACAGTGCCACCCGCCCGGGGTTCCTGGGAGGCCCCGGGGACTGTGAAGACCGGGTCCCTGTGTTGGGGCAGGCAGGTGGCGGGAGTGAGTCCTGCTCCCCCCACCTCGGCTTCCCTCCGCACTGGGTTTCAAGTTCACAGCCCTCTGGAAGCTCAAAACGTGACCGTGTTTGGGAGTGGGGTCTTTGTGGACATCACCAAGCTCAGATGAGGTCGACCCGGATTAGGCTGGGCCCTAAACCACTGACTGGCGGCATCACAGGTGCCAAGGAGGCCCAGGGAGACTGTCACGCGCAACCTCGGCCGGCGCCAAGGGCTGTGGGCAGGCTACGCCGGGTGCTAAGGGGCAGGGAGCCGGGCTCTGCCTTGCTTTGGGACTTGTGGGTGCCAGAGAAGTGAGGGACACATGGGCGTGGTCACGGCCGCCCCAGGAAGTGCGCGCGCTCCCCCTCTGTCGTCCCAGCCAGCTTCATTTGACTGCACCTCCTTCCCAGCCCCAGAGCACATGCGAGTACCGCCCCCAGCAGCTGCACCCCGGGCCTCCCTAGACTCGACCATCCCCTTCTCCCCAGCAGGTCTTCTGGACTCGGTGATAGGAGACACCGACCCTCGTCAAGCCTCTGCTCTGTCTTCCAACCCCCTACTCCTGTGCCGGCCGGAGCTGGCGGGCGTGGGAAGCTGAGCTCGATGTTTCACGCATGGATTCAATGCTCATTTTCCTACAGTTCATCGGAGACGTTCAAGGACTTTAAAAAAAATCTCTTACGCTCTGCTGGCTGGAGGGAGCAGAATGCTCTGTGGGTTTTCTGTGGGTGGTTTGCAAGTTACTCTGTGGCGTGAATTCCTTCAGCAGATGTCCTCGGTATACAGTAGGCGCGCAATAAGTGCTGCTGGTGGTTGACTGTGTGCAGAGCCCTGTTGGAGAAGCAGCAGTGAGGGGGGACCTGGAAGCTGCCCTGAGGTGCGTGTCGCCCGCCCCCACTCCCACACTGGCTCTCTGAGTCGGGTGACTGAGCCACAAGAAGTTGCCTGGGGGAGGGACGAGGACTCTTCTCTTTTCCCCGCCCCCTGCTCTCACCCCCCCCACACACACACACACTCACTCACAGGGAGACACACCTTTCCTGCCTCATCCACTTAAACTTTTTTTTAATTATTTATTTATATATTTGAAAGTCAGAGTTACGGAGAGGCAGAGAGAGAAAAGGCCATCCACTGGTTCACTCCCCAAATGGCCACAACGGCCAGAGCTGTGCCAATCCGAAGCCAGGAGTTAGGAGCTTCTTCCAGGTCTCCCACGTGACTGCAGGGGCCCAAGGACTTGGGCCATCTTCCACTGCTTTCCCAGGCCATAGCAGAGAGCTGGATCAGAAGAGGAGCAGCTGGGACTCAAACCAGTGCCCATATGGGATGCCGTCACTGCAGGCAGAGGCTTTACCCGCTATGCCTCGGCGTGTGTCCCAACACTTAAACTCTCTAAGTCCCACGCTCTCATTTTACAGCTGGAGAAGCCTCAGAGAACCTCGGCTGCACCTGGAGTTTGTGGCAGGGGCAGGGATCTAACCTTAACTCTGCTCTCTCAACCCTCGAGTAACCATGAGGCATGGAGCCACCACTATCCTGCTCCCAGGGCAGACATGAGCAATCAATCACAGCTCTCTCCGTGGTTGAGCCTGAACTCAATCTGAAAATATTTTTTGTAAGATTTATTTATTTGTTTGAAAGGCAGAGTGGTAGAGAGAACGAAAGAGAGGGCCCCCAATTCTGCCTTCCCAGGTCATTAGCAGGGACTGGGTGGGAAGTGAAGCAGCTGGGACTCAGATCTGCACTGCGACCTGGGATTGTGGCAGGTGGCAGCTCGACTCACTGTGTCACACAGCTTCCCAGGAGCCACAACCAGCTGCTCAGCTTGCGCTGGTCCCAGTCACCATCCCAGCTGCCCCCAGCAGGTGCTGTCCGTTGGGAGCCGGAGTGTCCATGGTACCAGCGCCAGGCTTCATGGGCCTCTCTCTGCCAGCGAGCAAGGGGCTTACTCCGGGCTTGCCGTGCCGTCTTGGGGTTCTCTCTGGGGCAGTGGCTTTTGTGCCCACAGTAGTCGCACAGGACCCGCATGCGCGTGTGTACAGAGGCCCTGGAGAGTTCCCTCCATGGAAAGTAGCCAGCGTTTGAACCGCTTCCCTTCCGTTTCCATACGTTGGCCTCAACTGCTAACCTGACTTTCTGCCCACACGTGGGATCGTTCTTTTTTCTTCTTCCAATTTTAGAAGATCTTACTTGCGTTTTGCTAGACAGCTCCCCAGAGCTCCCCAGACAGGACGTCAAGTTCAGGGCTGGGTCCCTGCCAGCCCCACTGACAGCCTGCGGTGGACGGCACAGGGGAGGCCCCAGGCCGCACCGTCCACTGCAGCAACCCTGGCCACGTCACGGGTGACTCCTGGGCACTTGCAGTGTGGCTGGTCCACACTGACGGGTGCTCGGAGTGTGACCGTGCGCTGGTTTCTTGTATTTTTTTCCCCAAAGAAACTTTTTATTTAAGGAACACAAACTGCATGCATTTCCTAAGTACAACTTTAGGAATATAGCGATTCTCCCACCATGCCTGCCCTCCACCCACTCTCCCACCTGCCTCCTCCTCCTCCCTCTCCCATCCCCAGTTCCATTCTCCGCTAAGATCCATTTCCAATTAACTTTATACACAGAAGACCAACTCTAGACCAACTCTATAATAAGAGTTCAACAATTTGTATAAACCAAACCAAAACAAAAACCCCTGTTCCTCAACAATGGAGACGAGGGCTGTTCAAAGTCATTGCATCTTGAAGTTAATTTCACTTTTGTTAAATTAACTGTAATGAAGCACCCAAGAATGATACATCTCTTGGGAGCACTTAGACATAGTTATAATACAACTCACTGAGGACAGAGGTCCTGCATAGGGAGTCAGTGCACAGGGAATCTTGGTGTTAATTTAACAATCAACACTCCTATGTGTGACATCAGTAATCACCCGAGGCTCTTGACATGAGCTGCCTAGCCTACGGAAGCCTTTTGAATCCACAAACTCCGTCAGTATTTAGACAGGGCCATAAGCAAAGTGCACGTTCTCTCCTCCCTTGAATGGCGCCCATATGGGACACCAGTGCCTCAGGCAGAGGCTTTACCTGCTACGCCACGGTGCTGGCCGTGGCTTTGAAACTCTGAATGTCCTAAGGAGTCCCAAGGCCAGCATTTCCCCATTCTTACCCCTCTGTATTCGCTCCATCGTGACAGGATTCCCTGGGCACAGGTGACAACAACCCATTGCAGAGTGGTGAGGTTCCACTGGCAGCGGACAGCAGCCAACAGCTGTATGATACTGTCCATTGGCAGGTGACAGGATTCCATTGGTGGATGACCGGGGCGGGGGGCATCCACAGGTGACAGAATTCCATTGGTGGATGACCGGGGACCATCCACAGGTGACAGTATTCCACCAGCAGGTGCTAGTGTCCCATCGGTGAGCACAGAGTGGTGGCCTTGTATCAGGAGGGGAGCCCCAGGCAGCCAGGCTGGAGTGGCCAGGCTTCCCGGAGGCCGGAGGCGCCGGCTGCTGCCAGGCAAGGCAGAGACCGCGGGGGTCACTGTCCAGGCGCCTCCAGCCGAAGCAGGCCAGGCCGGTGTTTGCCGGCCGGGAAACCAAGCCCTCCAGTCCCAGCCCCCTGCGGCCATCGGCAAGTAAGCCAGTAGGGGGATGGGGATCACCTGAGCCGCAGCCAGGCCCCTTTCCAGAGCACCAGACGGCGCGTGTGTGCCGTGCGCCAGGCTTTGAACTGGGGACACACACAGTGAAGCAGTTCCCTGAGCACCCAGACAAAGCCAAGCCAGGAGCTTGTCCGATGCCACCTGCTGAGGGGAATAGTGACCCCATTGCCAAAGGCCCACCCCCCTCGTTCTGCCACACTGGGGCTGAGGGGTCCTCGTGGGAGTTTGGGGGACATGAACTTATGTCTGTGACAATCGTGCTTCTTCCCGATGCCCTATGTTGAATGGGCCGGCGGTTCTCATGTCCCCTGGCCTTACCTCCTGGCTCCATCCTCGGCGTCCACCTGTCCCCTCCCCCCCCGGCCCAGTGCCTCTGGCAGCTCCGGCCAACACCATCCCCTGGGCTCCCTGCAGCATCTCCGAGCCACCCGCCAGCCCCCAGGGGAGCCTCACACCCATCTCCTCCCGGGACACCTCTCTGGTGACCTTCTCGCTGTCCGTAGGATGTGGTTTGTGCCCTTGAAAGTTCCTGCGCTGGAAGCCTTGGTCTCCAGTGTGGCCGTGTTCAGAGGTGGCCGCACCTTTAAGAGGCGGCGCCTGGTGGAAGGTCCGTGGGTCCCTGGAGGTGGCTGGGATCCCCAGGCAGGGATCCTGGTGCCTTCTCCCGGGAGGGTAGTTAGCAAGGAGCAACGCGGCCCTAGCACTGTCTGCCCTCGTGCTGTCCCTCATGCGCAGGCTCCCGCTGTGACGCCCTCAGCGATGATACGATGCCGCCTGAGCTGGTACCCGGCTGCTGGCACTTCAGCTTCCAGAGTTAAATCAACCTTCTTTATAAACACCCACCCTGGGCAGTTTGTGATGGCAACGGGGAAATGGACGTACACCCTGCCCTGTTCCCTGATGCTGGGATGGCCTCGCTCCCCGCCCCCAACACCCCCTGTTCTCGCTCTCGCCTCAGCACCCTCGGCCTGTCCCTGCTCCCCACCCGGCCAGCTCAGGGCGCCCTTCACCGCCTCGCAGTGAGAAAGGCCCCAGGCCCGGGGAAGCTGCGACTCCTCCCTGGAATCTCCCCTTGCTTGCCAGCTCCTCAGCAAGGTGAACCCCTCCCAGGCAGGAGCTGCTCCTTAGGGGGACGACGCCCATCCAGCGGTTCCCCAGCCAGCAGAGCGCAGGAGCTCAGCCCCACTGGCTGAGTGTGATACTTTTTAACACTGCGTGTGATACTTTTTAACAGGTGCGAGTACAACAAGGATGGAGCGCCAGCCGGTTACAGGAATCCCGTCTGAAAACAAGACGCTCTCCTTAGCGGTGGCTCCTGAACCCGACGGAGCCTGGGCTCCCCTCTTCCTCGACAGCCTCTCACAAGGGGCAGCAGGGAGGCCGGGAAACATCGCAAGTGAACGGAAGTGAAGTCGAGGGCCCGGGCACGGCTGCCGTGGGTCCCAGGGCACCTTTGCTGGAGCGGAGAGGGGACGGCAGCGCCGGGACGGCTGCAGAGCTGCAGGCTCCGTGCCAGCGGACGCCGGGGCCCCGGTGTTGGGAAGGATGAAGACTTTCTTTCTTTCTTTTTTTTTTTTTGACAGGCAGAGTGGACAGTGAGAGAGAGGCAGAAAGAAAGGTCTTCCTTTGCCGTTGGTTCACCCTCCAATGGCTGCCGCGGATGGCGCACTGCGGCTGGCACACCGCGCTCATCCGATGGCAGGAGCCAGGTGCTTCTCCTGGTCTTCCATGGGGTGCAGGGCCCAAGCACTTGGGCCATCCTCCACTGCACTCCCGGGCCACAGCAGAGAGCTGGCCTGGAAGAGGGGCAACCGGGACAGAATCCGGCGCCCCGACCGGGACTAGAACCCGGTGTGCCCGCGCCGCTAGGCGGAGGATTAGCCTGTTGAGCCACGGTGCCGGCGGGGAAGGATGAAGACTTTCAAGGCAGGGGCAGCAGACATCGGACAAGGGGGAGTGGGAGGCTGGCCGCAGTGGGAGCGGGCGAGACGTTGGTCAGTCTTTCCTGGCCCCACAAGGGGGGCTCAGTTTGGTCACCAGCTCGTGAGTCCACGGCTCTCAACACAAGTTGGAAACCCATGGCAAAGTCATTAGCCCTGAGCCTGGCCCTGGTGGGCCCCAGGGCTTGGGGAAGATTTTTCAGCGAATCCCAGCTCCTCCAGAACCCAGCTGTAAGCACCTCCCCCCAGGCAGCATCAGCCACGCCTCCTCGTAGGTGCGTGCACACCTGTCTGACCACGCTCACCCCCCCACCTGCACCTGCTGGGGCCCACTCTAGAGAGCTGCTGGAGACCAACTCCCTCCGGGGCAGGGGGCAGGGGGCGGCCTGGCCCAGACGGTGCTCGGCAGGGGTTTGTGAGTGCAAGGAGCAGAGGGTGCAGAGGCTGGGGGCGGGGAGGGGACAAGAGGTGGGGCTTGGCCAGCAACCCTGCCCCCTCCCCTGTGGGATTCCGGAAGATTCCAGGGTCACTGCCCATAAGCCTCAGCAATCCCCTCAAATTCCCACATAAAAGCTGAGGGGTGTCCTTCCCCCCCCCACACCAGTGGCTTCCCCCTCGGTCTGCCCCAGGCTCCTGTGTCGGGAGTGGCTTCCCTCCTGCGGGGGGGGGGGGGTTCTCCGTGCTTTCCACCCCCTGTTTCTGTGCCTCGGGAGAGCTGCGTTCTGACGCATTTGCACACCTGACCCTCACCCTTCCACAGCTCCAAGCAGTGATGTCGCGGGTCGCCGTGCCGCCTGAGCATCTGCCGGCCTCCTGAACACGCGCCGTTCCACTGCCCCTGACCGTGACACACCAGGGTGCCCACGGTGACTCCTGCCTGACAGTGAGGATGCCTAGGCCTGGGGGCTGCATCCCCGGCAGCTGAGCCCCAGTGTCTTCCTCCACTTTCTAAAGAAAAAGATTTGTTTATTTGAGAGAGAGAGAGAGAGAGAGAGAGGTCTTCCTTTTTTTTTTTTTTTTTTTTTTGACAGGCAGAGTGGACAGTGAGAGAGAGAGACAGAGAGAAAGGTCTTCCTTTGCCGTTGGTTCACCCTCCAATGGCTGCCGCGGCTGGCGCGCTGCGGCCGGCGCACCACGCTCATCCGATGGCAGGAGCCAGGTGACAGGTGCTTTTCCTGGTCTCCCAGAGAGAGAGGTCTTCCATCCGCTGGTTCACTCTTCAAATGGCTGCAATGGCTGGGCTGGGCCAGGCCAAAGCCAGGAGCCAGGAGCTGCTTCCAGGCCCCCACGCGGGTGCAGGGGCCCAGGGACTCGGGCCATCTTCTGCTGCTCTCCCAGGTGCACTAGCAGGGAGCTGGATGGGAAGTGGAGCAGCCGGGATCCGTATGGGGACCGGGGGAGGCAGGCATGGTGACACGGTGACACGGTGACACGGCAGTTAAGCTGCTGCTCAGGGTGCCTGTGTCCCACATCAAGTGCCCGAGACTGAGTCCTGTCTCTGCCTCTGCTTCAGCTTCCTGCCGCTGCACCTAGGAGCAGCAAACCTCTGCCATCTACGTAGGAGCTCCAGAGCTCCCGGCTCCCGGCTTTGCCCTGGCCCAGCCCTGGCTGTGGCGGGCATCTGGGGAGTGAGTCTACAAATAGACGATCTCGCGCGCTCTCTCTCTCTCTCTCTGCCTTACAAATAAACAAATCTTTAAAACAAATAAACATCCTTTGAGGTTAACCCCATAACAGGAAAAGTCCTTGCAATTTCAAAGTCTCTCAATGCTGTCCCTGGCTACTGTTTGGTCCTTTGCCCTTCAACTTGAGGCTGAACCCCGTGGGTCTCCCTTAGCCAGGATGTCCTTGCCTGTCCTTTATCCAAGGGACTTCACTGACTTCGGCTGGTCCTGACAAGGTTCTAATCAGGGAGGAGCAGGTGTGGTCAGAGAGGCGCCCGCCGGCACCAGCGGAATGCTGGGAGCACGCACCCACCTGCGACACGGGACTATCTTCCCTAATGAACTCGGCCAGGGAAAGGGTAACGAAGGAGCATCTGGCGGCACAAAAGGCCTCCACACCGCATCGGAGACACGGAAGGATTGGCTACTTGACGTCGAGTTAAAACACGTTTGCTCAGCACTGTAGGGGCCCAGGCCCTGCACTAGATCCCAAGAATCCGCCAGAGAAGACAGACCCTAAGCCCGAGCAGGATTAACGCAGATGGAGGGGCTGCAGTGGCCCGGGGGGAGCCGGGGGCCCCTGCCAGTGGGGAGCAGTGGGGAGCCAGGGCCACTGCCATGAGGCTCCAGGAACGGGACTGACTCACCAGGCTTGGAGAGAATGATGGGTCAAGAGAACTCCACAGAGTCACCTTCAGGGGACGGAGGAAGAGGAGGGGAGAGAGACAAACGCTTCGAGATGACGAAGGTTTGTCTCCACCATGGGCTGCCAAGGTGATGGCGGCGCCAGAGTGGGGGCTGCAGTGCCAGGTGCTCCCAGGACGCGCCGGGCAGGGGGCAGAGTGCCAGGTGTCTACGGGGCTGGAGCTCCGGAGCCTGCACAGAGCATCCATAAGGGCCTCTCGTGGCAATGCAGAGAGAGGGCTGCATGGCAGGCGTGCGTCGGGCATCCCTGGCAATGGGCCAGATGACAAGAGGCCTTTAGAGGGGGAGGACAGACACCCGGGCTGGGCAGCAGGACCGGAGCCGGGGCGGGAGGTCATGGAGCAACTGCCCTGGCTCCAGCTGCAGTTCTGGCTCCGGCAGGCCAGGCATGGTCAACCTCCTCCCTGCCCTAGGCTGCCCCAGCTTCCCTGAGCTGCAATAAGCAGAGGTGTTGGGCGAGTCGGGCTCCAGAGCTGCTGCCAAACCCACCGCTGCCTCCCTGCGCCATCTTGAATCCTTATGGCTTGATTTTTCTCCAACGAGTCCAGCTGAAGTGAAGCGCAGCAATACACCAGCCAGAGTGGCCTAGAAGTCCGGGTCCTTTGTTGACCAAGCACAGGAACCCACAGCAGAAGCGCCCCCTTCCCACCGACTGTGTGGTGAGGCCATCGCTCGAGAGGGAAGGTTCTGGAAGTCAGAACAGGACTTCTCCCATTCTGTCTCCACATCACATACACACGTGCACGCGTGCACACACACACACACACACAGGTCCTCACACAAGTCAGCCACTTACCCGCACAGTGACCCTGGGCAACTCACCAACAGGCTCAGCACCTGTGTCCTCCTCGGCAGCCGGTGAGAACAGGTGCACGATCAGAGGGCATTGTTAACACTGCTGAAATGAGTGACCCTAGGCCAGACCCTGTCTGGCCTAGCAGACAGGAAAAGCTAATATATATATCAGTTCTGGGGCCGGCACTGTGGCGCAGGTTAATCCTCCACCTGCCTTGCCAGAGTCCCATATGGGTGCAGGTTCAAGTCCTGGCTGCTCCACTTCCGATCCAGCTCTCTGCTGTGGCCTGGGAAAGCAGTGGAAGAAGGCCCAGGTGCTTCGGCCCCTGCACCCACATGGGAAACTCGGAAGAAGCTCCTGGCTCCTGGCTTCAGATCGGCGCAGCTCCGGCCACTGCAGCCAATTGGGGAGTGAACCAGCAAATGGAAGACACCTCTCTCTCTCTCTCTCTCTCTCACTGTATGTAACTCTACCTCTCAAATAAATAGATAAAATCTTCTTTAAATAATCAGTTATCATTAGTGCTGGCATCCCATATGAGCGCTGGCTCAAGTCCCAGCTGTACCACTTCCGATTCTGCTCCCTGCTGATGGCCTGGGAAAGCAGCAGAAGATGGTCCAAGTGCTTGGGCCCCTGCACCCACATGGGAGACCCAGATGGAGGTCCTGGCTCCTCGATTTGGCCTGGTGCAGCCTGACTGTAACGGCCAATTGGGGAGTAAACCAGTAGACAGAAGATCTCTCTCTCTCTCTCTCTCTCTCTCTCTCTCTCTCTCTCTCTCTCTTCTCTCTTCTCTCCCCCTCTTTGTAACTCTGCCCTTCAAATAAATAAATACATCTTTAAAGAATAAAATCCTTGCCCTAACGCGACACAGCAGCAAACGTTTCTACCCACAATTCTGTGTGTGTCCGCTTCCACCATCCCCCTGGTCTGCTGCACCCACTCCTCTCTCTGTTACTGAGAAACTTACTGCCTCTCCCATAGGACATCTGCCTCCTGTTGGAATGTTCTAGTTAATAGTAGGCCTGGCTCTGCAGCCTCGCCACTAACAGTCAGGACCTTAAAATGATCCTGTTCCTGAAAACTCACAAAATAGCTCTGGAAGCACAGGGTCTGCAGGCTCCCCCAAATCTCCGGTGTTTTCTCTGGGCAGGGCTGGGGGGTGGGGAGGTGAACAGCAGGGCAGGGTGACCCCATTTTGCTCCTCCCGGGGCTGAGGGGGTGGGGCACAACCTCAGCCCATCTTAGCCCCAACACGAGGGCGGCTCCAACGCTTGCTCACTTCCTCTTCCGGGGCAGAGGTCACCAGGCTGTGCGTGTCGTGCATTTGCAGGGTTTCCGTGACCCGTTTGATCTGGATCTGTCCGGTGAGGATGCTGCCCGTTCCACACGACCGACCTCACCGCACACCCTAACCTCTACTCACAAGAGGCCCTTGGGTGTTTCCATTCAGAGACTGACTGATGGGGACTTGCCAGGAGTTCCTGCTGGTGGCTAGGGACCCGAGGACCGCCGGCTCGGCTCCCCGCGGCGGGCAGGGGCGGCCCCTGCTTCCGTTTCTGCAGATAAGCCCTGGAGCTGCACGGAGGCCACAGGGATTGGGGATGCCGTCCGTCCGGGGTGACCCAAGCAGACCGCCGGGCCACTGCGCTCTGCAGAACCTCTCACCCCCGCTGGGAGGGAGCCTGCGCGGGAATCATCTCTTTGCAGTTAGGGAATCTGAGACCCCTGGACACTAAATGGCCAAGTTCACCTGCCACGTCACCCCCCCCCCACACGGGGGCCAGCTGGAGGGCAGGGAGGGCCTGGCCAGAAAGAAGCCATCGACCCATGCGGAGCCTGCTCATTGGGGTCCCAAGCAGCCCCGGGCCCAGACGAGGCCAAGGGAAGCCTCGTGTCTGGCCGCGCACCAACTCCCGCTTCTCCCCTCTCGGGCACTGCAGCACCCGGGCCGCGCTGGGCTTCTCTGGGAGAGTTGGGAGGTGGGTGGTGGCATTTGCAGCTGCTATTTTCATGCATCCTTCTTAGTCGCTGTGGGCAGCCCGGAAGTCAGCAGAAAGCCCACCCACCGCCTGGGGCTGGCTGTTCCCCACTCTCCCACCTGCAGGAGGACGTGGCGGGCAAGTGTCCTTCTCCACAGCCCTGTGAAGGTCAGCGCTGTGGCACAGAGGTCAAGCCTCCACCTGCAGGGCCGGAGAGACCCGGCGGCTCCACTTCCAATCTAGCTCCCTGCTAATGAGCCTGGGAAGGCAGCAGAAGACAGCCCAGGTGCTTGGGTCCCTGCACCCATGTGAGAGACCCGGAAGAAGCTCCTGGCTTCGGGTCAGCACAGCTCCGGCCGTGGCGGCCACTTGGGGAGTGAACCAGCGGATAGAAGACCTCTCTCTCTCTGTTACTGCCTTTCAAATAAATAAATATTAGGAAAAATAGGATTTTAATTTCAAGAGCTTATAGGCCTACTCATCCATATTTCCTTTTTGTTTAATTTTCAATACTTGAGAGAGAAGGAGAGAGAGACAATCTTCCATCTCCTAGTTTAACTTCCCGGGGTTAGGCCAGGCTAGACACAGAATCGCAGCACCACGTGGCCCTGATCCCCCGGGGAAGGGAGGGAGGGATGGCCTCTCACTGCAACGGCCGTGCTGGCTCGTCCTGCCTCCCGCTGCCCTAGCACTGGGGGCTGGGGCCTTTTGTCAGCTATTCTCTGCCCCTCTCCCACCCACAGCAAACCCCTGCCTGTGCCTCGGTGACAGACGGGTCTCCAGAACAGGCCAGGGTCAGCCACCACGGCCGCTTCAGTGAGGAGCTAGCCAGGGAGCCTGGGTTTTACTCTAACTGGAACGGTGGTGAGAGGGCCTGTGGATTTTTCTCTTTCGCATATGTATTTCCTATTTCACTAATTAAAAAAGCATTGTATTTATTTGAAAGGCAGAAAGAGACAGAGACAGAGAGATGTTCACCCTGCAAAAGCCTGCTACAGTCGGGGCTGGGCCAGGCTCAAAGCCAGGAGCCTGGAACTGCACCCGGGTCTCCCGAGCAGGCGGCAGAGGCCCCTCCACAGGCCAGCATCGGCTGCCCCCCAGGTGCCCATCAGCAGCGAGAGGAGTGCCCTCGGAGCCAGAACTCAAACCCAGGCGCTCGGGTGTGGGGCGAGGGAGTCTGGGGCGGTGTCGCGACCTCTGCCAAATGCCTGCCTCCCATTTCTGCGGCTGCCACGGGGTTGTTCCTTCCTTCTGTCTTTCTTTTCTTTTCTGTTTGAGATTAATTTATTTATTTGGAAGTCAAAGTTACACAGAGAGAGGAGGGAGGAGGAGGGGAGAGAGAGAGAGAGAGAGAGAGAGAGAGAGAAAGAATCTTCCATCTGTTGGTTCATTCCTCAAATGGCTGCAATCCTCGGGGCTGGGCCAAGCTGAAGCCAGGAGCCAGGAGCTTCATCCAGGTCTCCCATGTGGGTGCAGGGGCCCAAGGACTTGAGCATCTTTTACTGTTTCCCAGGTACATTAGCAGGGAGCCAGATTGGAAGTGGAGTGACCAAGTCTCGAACCAGCGCCCATATGGGATGCCAGCATTGCAGGAAGCAGCCTTTACTGAAGTGCCGGCTCCACTCTGTCTTTCAAATAAAAATAAATATTTTTTTTTTCAAAGAAAGGCAGAATGAGAGAGGGACATGAGGGGGAGAGAGAGAAGCAGAGACTATCTCAGACAGAGATCTTCGATCTGCTGAACCCAGAACTCAATCCAGGGCCACCCTCTGCTGCCTCCCAGGTGCATTAGCAGGGAGCTGGATCAGAAGCAGAGGCAGGACTCGATCCCAGAGCCTTGCAGATGGGGTGAGGGTGTGCAAGTGGCAGCTTAACCCGCTGCGCCCAGGGCTGCCTGAGTCCCACCAGATGGAGAGTTCCGGTGGCTGCACGTCGTGTGTGTGTAAAACCACTGAACCGCATGCTTCACAATGGCTCAGTACATCCTGCCTGCGTTACCGCCAGGGTAGGGACGTGTGACTCTGTGGTACCGAGGCAGGACCCCACAAGGGGTATGGGCGGGGAGACCGGCTTCCCCCAGACAAGTCCCGTCTGGGCCAGCTCCCACCCCGGCCCCTCGTGTGAAAGCCTTGGGTGCCACGTGGCTTCTGCAGGAACTGCCTGGGGCACGTGGCTCTCAGCATTTCTCCTCCGCGGCCAGCAGGCGCTGCGCTGGGCTCCGGGGCTGCAGGGGAGGACCGGGGCTCACGGGACTATGTGTGGCAAGGTGCTGCTCCTTTTTTTTTTTTTTTTTCTTGACAGGCAGAGTGGACAGTGAGAGAGAGAGAGACAGAGAGCAAGGTCTTCCTTTGCCGTTGGTTCACCCTCCAGTGGCTGCCGCAGCCAGTATGCTGCGGCCGGCGCACCACGCTGATCCCATGGCAGGTGCCAGGTGCTTCTCCTGGTCTCCCATGGGGTGCAGGGCCCAAGCACTTGGGCCATCCTCCACTGCACTCCCGGGCCACAGCAGAGAGCTGGCCTGGAAGAGGGGCAACCGGGACAGAATCCGGCGCCCCGACCGGGACTAGAACCCCGTGTGCCGGCGCCGCAAGGTGGAGGATTAGCCTAGTGAGCCGCAGTGCCAGCAAGGTGCTGCTCTTGATCCAGACACCCGGGCCCCCTGGGTGAAAGGAGAGGTGGCCGGATCTTCCCCGAGACCCCTAGCTTCCACCCTCCAGTGTCCCGGCAGTGAGAGCCCTGCTGGCAAGAGTGCGTCACACAGGCAACCACGGAGTGGCAGCATGGGGCCGGGGCCACCTGCGACTGTGGGCTTTATCTGAGGCCGTCAGGGTGGGCTGCTGTTCTGTTCTGTTCTGCTGCACACCCGGATGGCCCAGGCTGCCGACTGCAGATAAAAACAGAGGCATAGCTGCGCCCAGCACAGGGCTCCCTGCTTTCTGGCTGCTGCCTTTATTTAAAAAAAAAAAATTTTAAAGATTTATTTATTTGAAAGTCAGAGTTACACAGAGAGAGAAGGAGAGAGAGAGAGAGAGAGAGAGAGAGAGATAGGTCTTCCATCAGCTGGTTCACTCCCCAAGTGGCCACAACGGCCAGAGCTGCCCCGATCTGAAGTCACGAGCTTCTTCCGGGTCTCCTACGTGGGTGCAGGGGCCCAAGGACTTGGGCCATCTTCTACTGCTTTCCCAGGCCCCAGCAGAGAGCTGGATCAGAAGTGGAGCAGCCGGGATCGAACCGGCGCCCATACAGGATGCAGGCACTGCAGGCGGCGGCTTTACCTGCTATGCCACGGCACCGGTCCCTCTGTCAAACTCTATTCCTGACCATACATCACTCAATCCGATCCCCCTCTGGCCTTGAGGATCCTGCCCTGACCCAAGGTGAGGCTGGGTTCCATTCCATGGCCTCTGTGGCTGCCCCCTGCTCTCTGAGCGTGTCTCTCCACTGCCGCTCTTTGACTTCTCTCTCTTCTCCTCTCCTGGGTGGTCAGCACCTTGGGGATAGCAGCTGTCCTGGTGTGGCTGCCCTGGCCCCTGGCCCTGCAGAGCAGCTGGCTCATCAGTGCACACGAGAGCCTCCACGAGTGCTGAGCCAGGGGGCAGAGACGGGAGGAGGAGGCGTACAAAGGGAGGGAGGGGTGGAGGGAGAGAGGCTGCACGGGGACACAGGGAGTCTGTGGAGGGGCAGGCAGGACGACAGAAGAGGAGGAGGAGCAAGAGGGGACGGAGAGGAGGCGGACCTTCCTGAAGATCTGGGTCCCTTGTCTGGCGGGCTGGCCTGGGGCAGCAGGACGGCCAGCCATGTGCTGGCTGGCAGAGTGGGGCTGCCCTGCAGTCTGAGCCCGTGGCCAGCCATCCACCCTCCCCCACCCCCACCCCCTGCCCCGGGGAAGGCGCCCTTTGGCGGGGATCTGGAGGGACAGGTGGCGGCGGCGGCTGCAGCAGGCTCCTCTTGGCCATAACTCCCAGCTCGGGGCTCTTCCGTGTCCTTGAAGCCGCAGCAGAGGAGCGAGGGAAGAAACACCGGCCCCTGCCCCTGGGCTCTGCGGGCTCGGCGGGCTCAGTGGAGCCCCTCGGGTGGACTTCACGGTGCTTGGGAAAGACACCAGGGGCACACAGCCTCTGCAGGCGGCCAGGGAGGACGCTTCTGCAGCCAGAGCCAGGGCCAAGTCCCTCTGGGACAGTTCCCCTGGACCTCGGGGGCTTGGGGACCCACAAAGCAGGGACCCTGATCCGCCCCGGAGCAGCTGGAGTCTTGCGACGGCCTCTTTCTCAGGTTGCTCCTCTCCTTAACACTGCGACAAGGAGGGGATCCTGTGCCTCCCTCCAGCACCATCCCCTGCACATCCGTAGGAGCCCCAGGCAAATGCCCCAAACCAGGAATCCTGAACATTCCACAGCTCCCCTCCCCCAGTTGTCTTTCCATTTTTCTTCTGTGCCCCTCAACTCCAGTTCTGCTCCTCTCTAGCCCCCCAACCTCTGTACAGGGAGCGCCACGCAATGACTCACCTGGGAGCCAACCCCACGCCTCCGCCACAGCTCCCGGTCCTTGAACTTCTCCCCATGGGCCCGGAATCCACCTGCTCTCCTATTTCCAAGGCTGTCTCACCCCAAGGACTCCTGCCCCAGTGCACACCGCCATCTTGCCTCCTGCTGGCCCCTTGTCCAGTCTAGTCCCGCCCATCACAGCCAGAGCACCAACGGCCGTGCAGGTGAGGTCATGCCTCGGAGACTCAGGCTGTCCCTAGATGTCACAGGTGCCCCACGCCCCGGGCCCTGCAGACTTGTTCTGCTCCCTGCTCCCCTCCGTCCATCGCCGCTCCCACCCGGCCAAGGGCTTTCTTTCCCGTTTGATGCCGACAGCAGCCCTGGGAGGCGGGCTCCGTGAGCACCCCACTTTGCTGGTGACAAATCTGAGGCCAGGAGGTGGAGGGCTTAGCAAGGGGGCTGCTTTGTGAGGCAGCAGGGCAAGCTGAGGTTTGCACGCCGGCATCTCACATCAGAGTGCAGGTCGCGTCCCGGCTGCTCTGCTTCTGCTCCGGCTCCCTGCTCATGCACCTGGGAAGGCAGCGGAAGATTCATGTGGGAGACCCAGATGGGGCTCCTGGCTCTGGCCTGGCCCGGCCCTGGCTGTTGCCATCTGGGGAGTGAACTAGCACACAGAAGGTATCACCTTAGCAAGGTGGTGCCGTCAGTAGGTGGCTGAAATGAGTGGAGATCCACTCCCAGGCCCTCTGCCCCTGCAGTCCCAGAACCCGTGGGCACAGAGCTGCCGCGCCAGTGTGGATGCTGCTCGTTTAGCTGTACAGATGGTTTCTGAGGCCCGGTGATGGGCCCTGTACAGTCGTGGGCAGGGGACACCATGAACACCAGCCACTCCAAGGTCTCTCCCGACCCACCCAAACTGAAGTCAGGTCTCGCTGGCCCCCTTCCGTGAAGGCCCCAAGCACCTTCTCCACCTCCTCATCACAGTTCGACACTTTCGGGCTTCCCTCACTGGCTGTCTCCTGTCTGTACTGTAAGCCGCAGGAGTTGGGCACAGCCAGTCCAGGGACGACAGTGTACCTGCCTGGTGTATAGTAGGCACACAATGAATGAATGAATGAATGAATTAGCAAACCTCCCTCAGCCCCATGCAGAAATCAGCAATGCATGGCACTGATGACTCCAGCTTCCCACTGAGTGCTCATAACATAGAATGCTGGGAAAAGTGTTTAGGGAGGCTGGAGAGGTGGTGAGCGCCGGGGGGTGGTTGCCCACCGCAGCGCAGACCAGAGGCTGCTTGCCCGTCCTCAGCCCTGGAGGCCGGGGCCGGGGCGCGTGGATCTTTTCAGAACTCCTGTTCACACGCCCGGCCAGGGACTGTGGCCCAGCCACGCAGGCGGCTCCATTGCTGGGACTACAGTGCTGCTGCCGCCAGTGCCCTCCGTGTGGCCCAGAGACGCTGTACCCGTCAGCTTTCCGTGACACTGAAGCACCGGGAGAAGCTCACTCAGGCTTGCTCGGTTCAGAGTTTTGAAGACTCCTAGTCTGAAATCGGGTGGCTCCATTGATCGGAATCTGGTGAGGAGGGGGGGATGGCACAGCAGGTGCAGAGCAGGGGGCCAGGAAGCAGAGAGCGGGGTGGGGCCCCACTCAGGCTTTTCTTGTTTTTAATTACTTTAAAGATTTTTATTTATTTATTTGAAAGGCAGAATTACAGAGAGGCAGAGGCAAAAGCAAAGAGAGAGAGATCTTCCACTGCTGGTTCATTCCCTAAATGGCTGCTGCAATGGCCAGAGCTGGACCAGTCCAAAGCCAGGAGCCAGGAGCTTCTTCCAGGTCTCCCACATGGCTGCAGGGGCCCAAGGACTCAGGCCATCTTCCACTGCTTTCCCAGGTCATGCACAGAGCTAGATTGGAAGGGGAGCAGCTGGGACTCAAACCAGTGCCCCCATGGGACTTCAGTTCCCCACCCCCATAGGATTTCAGTTCCCCACCCCCATGGTTTTTATAACCAACCCTCTCTTAAGAATTCTCTTCTGGGGCCTTCGCTGTGGCACAGTGGGTAAAGCCACTGCCTGTGACACTGGCATCCTATCTGGGTGCCAATTAGAGTCCGGGCTGCTCCACTTCCAATCCAACTCCCTGCTAATGAGTCTGGGAAAGCAGCAGAGGATCGCCCAAATGCTTGGGCCCCTGCACCCATGCAGGAGACCTGGAAGAAGCTCCTGACTCCTGGCTTCAGCCTGGCCCAGCCTGGGCTGTTGTGGCCATTGGGGAGTGAACCAGCGAATAGAAGATCTCTCAGTTTCTCTCTCTCTCTCTGCCTTTCAAATAAATAAAATAACTTTTAAAAAATCAAAGACTGTCTTGCAAGGATATGCCCCCAGTGACCTAAGGGCCTCCCACCTCCCAAACGTCACCCCTGGATTCAGTTCGCACCGTCTTAGTATCTCTCACTGACCACGGTGGAGGCGAGACACCTACACGACTTCATCTCAGGTCGCACTCAGGCCGCTGCAGATACTGGGAAAACAGCGGTGCAGCTCCCAGGCCTGCGTGCCAAGCCCCGGAGCTGGGCAGCCGTGCTCTGTCCTGCTCCTCCAACCCCTCCGGCCTCCCCAGCACCTTGGAGGTGAGGAGCTGAGAGGGGCCACTCCCTGGCTACACCTCAGCCCTGCAGCCTCCCTGGCTGTGTTGTGTGTGTGCGCTGGCACCACATTAAGGGTTCGAGCAGCACGAGTGTGTTCTCTTCCATGTCTGGCAGACAGAAGGCCCAGCTCCTTCCCGAACCCACGGAGACGGCTGTTGTCGACCACTCGGTGCACAGCTGGGCTTCTTGCAGGGAAGGGAATCCAGCCATCGAGAGGCACACGGGCGGGGGGCTGGGTCTCCCTGGGCAGGCACCTGCTGCGGAGCCCCCCAGCATGCAGATGGGTGGAGCACTGACAGTGCACTGACCGTGGCATGGAGCCACCTCCATGTGGGCAGGAGCCCAGACTGCGGAGACACCATGGGGACAGGAGCCTGGACCGTGGGGACACCATGGGGACAGGAGCCTGGACCGCTGAGACACCATGGGGACAGGAGCCTGGACAGCAGGGACACCATATGGACAGGAGCCTGGACCGTGGGGACACCATACAGGCAAGAACCTGGACCGCGAAGACACCATGGGGACAGGAGCCTGGACAGCGGGGACACCATGGGGACAGGAGCCTGGACCACGGGGACACCATGGGGACAGGAGCCTGGACCACGGGGACACCATGGGGACAGGAGCCTGGACCGTGGGGACACCATGGGGACAGGAGCCTGGACCACGGGGACACCATGGGGACAGGAGCCTGGACCACGGAGACACCATGCACACAGGGCCATCGGCCAATGGTGACAGACAATTAGCTCACAGGGACACAGGCTACAGCAGGTGGACTGAAAGCGCTGGTCTCTCTGTCCATCCCCGAGGTGAGGCCCAAGTCTCTGTATCTTGGTTTTCGGCCAACAGGGAGGGAGAGGCAGGAGGTACAGGCTCCTCCCTTCCCCGGGGAGCGTCTTGGCTTGGTCCCAGCGAGCCCAGCCCCCGCTCTGCGGGATCCCCTGCCTTGGCCTGGCACTGCCCCTATCTTATCACCGTGGATGCCCCTCCCACAGTGACGTTCGCATTGCTGGCATCTCTCCCCTGCTGCTGGTCACGATGCGCCAAGGCCGCCGTTTGCTGGCTCCAGCGGCACACAGGGCCATGGGAGGCTGGATTTGTTCCCCCTCACTGGAGTGGGTCTCAACAGACGCTGCCCAGCGATTTCCCGCTGCGGTGGGAGTGCAGGGGGGCTGTCCAATCAGCTGCTCAGCTGGCCGCGGGCCTTGGGGGTAGCCACAGGCGGAGGCTGTGCGGAGCCCTGGTCCCAGCGAAGCCCCTTCCCTCCTCTCCCCACGCCCTGTTAGCTCCGGGAGCCTTCTCTGCTCCCCCAACCCTGGGGGCTTGCTCAAGTCAAGTCTTACAAACATGGACTGTGGCCGGTCTGAGATGCAGAAGCCCTATCCCAGGGGCTCCTGCTTCGCCAGGGCCAAAGAAGACAGAGAGAGAACAAGGCAGAGACAGCACAGGGCTGACTGGGCATGTCCCGCCACAGTGGGCAGTGGATGGACAGGACTTAGGAAGGCCAAGGGTAGCCGCAAGGCCTCTGGCCTGGAAGCTCCAGGCCAGCTCTGCCATGCCGATTAGCGTGTGTGTGTGTGTGTGTGTGTGTGTGTGTGTGTGTGACCTGTGAAAGCTACGCAGCTCCTCCAAACCTCAGTTTCCTTGTGTGGACAATCAAGCAGAAATCCAAAATGGGACCAGGAAACAGGAGGCAGAGGGAGCAGTGGGGGAGTGTGGGCACCAAGGGGAGGCAGTGGGACTGGCCAAGGGTCACCCCAGGCCTTGCTCCCCCACTGCACTCCTGAACCTGGGTGGGGGAGAGGCTGGGGCGCTGCACAAGGTCCCGGTTCCCCGCTGGCACAGAGATGGGGCTGGGGCAAGGTGACAGTGAGTGTAGCCGCCATCAGAGGTGCTGACCTGCAGAAGCGGGATCCTCTGTGGTGACATTGGGCGTCTGGGGCTGCTGGGGCTCTGGCTGTGGAGGGAGAAGCACCTCCAGGCTCAGACTCCTGCACACACGGCACCCCCTCCAGGCTTTCAGAAGAAGGGGTGGAGCCACCCTCAGCACTGTCCTCACATGCCTGCCCCTCTCACTTCTAAACGGCACTTAGAGATCCTGTGGCACGTGTGGCTGCAGACCCGGGGCCAGGAGCTGCCAGGGGCTGCTCTGTCCCTCCTGGAACTCTGGCACGCTGCCCGTGCGAGCAGGGAGCACTCTGCAAGTGTCCAGGGAAGCGGGGCGCCCGCCCACCCGAGGACGCAGCAATTCCCCCAGGTGTTCACACACAGGAGGGGCGGGCGCACCTGTGCCCGTGAAGAGAGGTGCACAAGCGCTTCCCAGCACCTCTGATCACAACAACCAGAAAGGGCAACAGGCTAACTGCTCCCCAAAGGACGGACAAGATGTGGTGCAGTCACACAGCAAGGTCAGGCCAGAGTCTGAAAGGACCGGCTGCTACCTGCAAGCTCAGGATGGATTTCACAGACACTCGGTGACCACACGATGCCATTTATGGAGCCCAGAAAACAGGCCACACCAGTCCACGGGGACGGGGTCAGAACAGCGGCACCCTTCTGTGGGACGATGGTTGGCAGGAAAGGGGGGGACCGTCCTTTGGGGAGCTCGGTGTGTTCTGCATCCTGAGCTGATGATTAGATGGGAACTCTGATCCTCCTTGTTGACAGCATGGCCAAGTTCAAGTCCAGCAGGCTCACAGCAGCTGCCCCCAGTCCAGCCATCGTCCCAGCTCCACTTGAGAAAGGATCTATCTCTTTTTAAAAAAGGCTATTCATTGAAGGACAGAATTATAGAGGCGGGGGGGGGGGGGTTCGTTCACTCCCCAAATGGCCACAACAGCCAGAGCTGGGCCAACCCAAGGCCAGGAGCCAGGAGCTTCCTCCGTGCCTTACAGGGGAGTGCAGAGATGTGCTTTTTTCCTTCTGGGAAATGCAGTGAAGAAATTTCCTTCTAGGACATACTGTTGGGGTTAGGAGGGTAGCAGGGGCTGCAGAACTCATCTACAAGATGAGGCAGGAGCTGATGGGGACCGTGGAGGCGATGGAGGCTGTGGAGATGATGGGGACGGTGATGATGACAGGGACCATGGAGGTGATGGGGTTGCAGAGCTGACAGGGACGGTGACAATGACAGGGACCTTGGAGGTCATGGAGCTGCAGAGCTAACAGGGACGGTGACAATGACAGGGATCGTGGAGGCGAAGGGACTTTACACCGAGGTTGTCACATGGGGAGGGGAGGCAGGGAAGAGGTGAGGACAATGGGGGACAGACGGCAGGTGTCCGCAGGCTCGGGAGCAGGGCACCCAGGGGACGGTGGAGCAATTCAACAAGACAGGAGGCCCGCACAGGGGCCGCCTCTGAGACAGGTGACGAACCCAACAGGGACGTCTGGAGCCAGACCCACAAGGGGCCCCAGGGGGGCAGGGGTCCCATCCTTTCGGTTCACTGCTTTGTTCTTTAACCAACCCCTCCCCCACACACCTAGAGCAGGCTCTGTCGCTAAGGAAGTGCTGTCCGTCTGATGGGACTTGTCCGTGGGTCCCTAGAAGCACTTCCTGTGGGCTGGACATACTCTAGCTCTTGCTGTGCACCGACTCGATGCCACGCTCCAATGAGCTCAAGAGAATGGTTCTCTGATGACTATCTCCACTTCACAAAGGGAGAGACAGGACACCGACAGGTTTGGTGAACGGCCCGACGTCCGCCTCTCTGAGGCAGGGCCAGCTTCCACCCCTAAGTCACCCACAGCAGGGTTTCTTAGCTTTGGCTAAGCCTATATTAGCCCAATGTGAAGTGTTTTTAAAATTTATTCATGGGGCTGGCACTGTGGTGCAGCAGGTTAGGCTTCCGCCTGCAGCGCCAATACCCAATATGGGCACCAGTTCAAGTGCCAGCTGCTCCACTTCCGATCCAGCTCCCTGCAAATGCACCTGAGAAAGTAGCAGAAGATGGCCCAAGTGCTTGGGTCCCTGCACCCACGTGGGAGACCTGGAAGAAGCTCTGGGCTTGGGATCAGCTCAGCTCCAACTGCCATGGTCATTTGGGAAATGAGCCAGTAGATGGAAAATCTGTGTGTGTGTGTGTGTGTGTGTGTGTCCCTCCCTCTGATTGTCAGCCTCTCAATTAAAAAATAAAGAAGGAAGGCCTTGTGGTGTCACTTCCTCCCTGTCTCTCCCCATCCCTCTGGACCACTGGCGACAGCCGATGGCCAGGAGACAGCAGGGAATGTCTTTTTGTAAGAGCCTCTGGGACAGAGATGGCCTCAGAATTGTCACCCTGGAGACTGGGCTCCAGGAAAGGTGGGCATTCCCGTGAGAACAGGCGTTTTACTGGGAGGGGAAAAGAGGCCCAGCAGGTCCTCAGAGAAAGGGAACAGAATCAGCAGGTGAATCACAGAATCCACTCCTGGACAAGCAGGGGCTGGAAGAGACCCTAGCGTGCTCACACTCACCGCAGCCAAGGCCAACAGGGAGGCGAATCAAGTGTCCAGCAGCCAATGATGGAGCCAGCAGGCTCCATCAGGTCGATACATACGATGAGTATTAGTGATCAAAATCCTGACCCGTGTTGGGGCACCGGTGACCCGCGGGGACCTTTCGCTCAGTGAAATGAGCCAGTCCCAAAAAGACAAATACTGAACGACCCCACTTGTATGTGAAGTCCCTGGAGTCATCAAAGTCACTGAGACAGAAGGTGGCGCTGAGGCTCCCCAGGGGATGGTGGAGGGGCTGGCGTTGAATGGGGGGATGAGAAATTCCTGGAGATGGGAGGTGGCCAGGGTGTGCCCTGTGTGCACTTATGTCACTGAGGCTGACACTTGAAAATAGTTGACGTGGCGAGTTTTACCACAGTAAAGAAGAGAAAGAAATTTAGGTATAAGGTCCAAAGAGTTGGGTCAGACTGAATGGCATTTTGCTCCCCAAAAGAGGACAGTTGGGGGCTGGCGCTGCGGCGCAGTGGGTTAACACCCTGGCCTGAAGCGCTGGCATCCCATATGGCACCAGTTTGAGTCCTGGCTGCTCCTCTTCCGATCCAGCTCTCTGCTACAGCTCCTGGCTCCTGGCTTCAGATCGGCGCAGCTCCAGCCATTGTAGCCAACTGGGGAGTGAACCATCGGATGGAAGGCCTCTCTTTCTTTCTCTCTCTCTGCCTCTCCTCTCTCTGTGTAACTCTTTCAAATAAATAAATAAATCTTTAAAAAAAAAAAAAAGAAGAGGATAGTTGTTCATTCTTGACTCATCCATTTCTTCATCACTGGCAAATACTGACACCATGGCATGGCCGTCAGGGACTCTTCCGGGCACTGGACATCTGAGGTCAAACCAGACACAACTTCCTGCCCAGTGCAAGGACAATGGCCAATGAAGCAAGCGAATGCCTAGCGTGCCAGGCAGGGCCACCTCCCACAGAGAGCAGAGCAGAGCCCCGGGCTGCGGTTGTTGTAACAAATAGGGAGGGAAGGGTGTTCTGGCACAGTGGCCTTTGCCAAAGGACCCTGGGGACAGAAGGAACATGCCCCGGGCATCTGGGCACCTGGACCTGCAGGTGCGTTAGCCCCAAAGCAAGTGATGCGGAGACGAGCAAGACAGCGGCAGAGAGACAGCAGGGGCAGATCACGTGGGCCCTGCTCACCCCGTGAGGACGGAGCAGGGTGGATGGGAGCCTCGGGGGGATGTGATCAGACGCAGGACCTGACGGGCTCGTCCTCGCTGCTGTGAGCTTAGACTTGGGGAGAGGGACGCCGCGGGGCAGCTGGAAGGAGGCCACTGCAGAGACCCAGCAGGACACGGCCACGGGGATGTGACCTGGGAGACGGGGTGGGGCTGGTGAGGAGGGGCCGACTCTGGGTCTGAACCAGAGGAAGAACCTGGGGCTTCCTGATGGCTGGGGTACAGGCGACAGAAAGAGAAGGCAGTTGGCTTCTGTCCTGGGCATCTGGAGGAGATGGGAGACTGGACATGGCTATGCTCCCAGTCCCTCTCAAGCTCAGGGTGACATCTGATCAGGGTCGCAGCTGCGTTAGGGGGCAGGGCCTTTGAGAGGAGATTAGGTTGTTAAGTGGGATTCCTGTTCATCTCCAGGGACCGGATTAGTTACCCCAGAGCTGCTGATCCAGAGCAGGGCTGCCCAGGCTGCCTTGGGCTGTGCCTCGCCCCTCCACCTTGCGACAGGGAGGAAGCAGTGGGAGGCCACATGTGACGATGACGGCATCCCTGCTCTGGGACTTCGAAGCCTCCAGAACTGGGCGCCAAGATGAGCCACTCTCCCTCATGGACTACTCGGTATCAGACACTCCGTTACAGAGACAGAAAATGGACCAAGACACGCGGAGTCTGCGATGGCTCTGGAAACGTCCAGGCTGCTCAGGGACGGGGCCTGAAGCCACGATGCGGATGGTGGGCTCACAGAGGAAGCATGTGCGGACGGTGCAGACTGAGCCCGGCACGCTGCATGGCAGAGCCACGGGATCCACAAAGGAGCCTGGGAAGGAGCAGCTAGAGAGAAAGAACACGGGAAAGTGGGGCTCCTGGAAGCTGGAGAGAGTGTTTCGAGGAGGAGTCAAAGGCTGCTGATGGAGACAGAGCCCCTGCACGGGCCCCGAGGACACCAGCGAGACCAAGGACCTCGCTGAAGGAATGGGTCTCGGAGTAGGATGTTGGAATCCCGCCATCCCTTGAGTCCTGGAGAGCCAGGGCTTGTGTTGAGGTGCAGAGGGGTGCACAGTAATCCAGAAAGAAACCCCGCTGCCCTGAGTGAACCCCCGGGGGAGAGAGACACGCAGCTGGGCTCTGGCAAGCTGGCCAGCCCGGGGGCACTGAGCACCTTTGGCGCCCAGGCTGTGTCTGGAACATCACTCCTCACTTCACAGAGATGGGGGGCGGTGGGGAGGGTAGGGAGAGGAGAGGGGACCTTCTTGGAGAAATGGCTGACTGTGGTGCAAATACACAAACAGAACAGAAAGTCCAAGATGGGCCTGCACCTGGACCATCGTGTCCTAGCAGATGTCAAGGAGACCGCGAATGAGCACCAGGTCCCGGGAGCCAACTTCACTTGACCACTGGCCCAGCACGGGACATCTGACTCCAGCAATGGATGGAAACCTAGCAAATGTCTTGTCTTTCTTTTTTTTAAGATTTATTTATTTATTTGAAAGGCAGTTATAGAGAGGCAGAGAGAGAAAGGTCTTCCAGCTGCTTGTTCACTCCCCAAATGGCTGCAATGGCCAGAGTTGAGCTGATCCGAAGCCAGGAGCTTCATCTGGGTCTCCTACATGGGTGACAGGGGCCCAGGCACTTAGGCCATCCTCCACTGCTGTCCCAGGCCACGCAGAGAGCTGGATAGGAAGTGGAGCAGCCAGCTTCCAGCTTGGTGTCCATAAGGGATGCCGATGTGGCAGGGGGCGGCTTTACCCACTACACCACAATGCTGGCCTCTCAAAAAGACCTTTCAAGGAGGGAGGGGAAACTTGCAGATTAAAAGAATTTTAAGAACATACTAAAAAGTCACACTAGGTAACAGTAAACTGAATCCAGGGAGATACACCTGAGGGACAGAAGCGTCCATCAGCCATGCACTTCTCTGCCTGCCTCTCTCTTCTGTGTGAGTCACGCACAGAGGTTGTGGAAACGCAGGTTTCCGGGGCCTCCGGACGTGCAGACACAACGGGGCCACGGGCCACCCTTTGAGAAAGGCCCCCCTGAACTCCCTGGTCTGTTCAGGCAACCGGCTGCTTGACATGAGCTACAGTCGTACAGACTGGAACTGGCACCCATATGGGATGCCAGCGCCGTGGGCGGAGGATCAACCTAGTGAGCCTCGGCACCGGCCCCGTCAGTCTGGTCTTATCGCAGTGGACAGGGGTCTGCACGTCTGAATGGCCCCCTCCCGAAAACAGCCTAAGTATCTGTCGCCCACTGCCTGATGGGCTGAATCTCTTCTCGGACCCACGCCCTCCCTCTCTCTGGGGGGCTGCAACCCCCTTCCCCCACCACGCCGTCCTGTCTTCAGTAAAAGCCTTTTCTGCTTTCACTGGCTGTCTCCTTGCCTTCCTCTGCGAGCCCTCAAGTCCCACAGCTCGATCCGGCCTCAGAATTCACACGCCCAGCTGACGGCACAAGCTGGCCTCACCCCTCGCGACCGGCACCTGCGCTGTCTTCCACTCAGCTTCCTCCTCTTTGCACCGGCACTGCCTGTGGCCACTCAGACTCCTTGGCTTTCCCCGGGTCAGCTGGGCTCAACAGCAGCCTAGCCGGCGCACACACGGGGCCTGGGGGCAGAGCTGGACGCCTGGAGACAGGGAACTGCTCTCCTTTGGGCACTGCGGACTGAGGATTACAGGAGCCTGGAGCTCCCACTTCTGCAGCTGCGTAGGGAAAGTCTGAGAAGGAAGCCCACGCGTAAGAAAACTGAGCAGAGAGGTGGCGAGCGTCCTGGGGCGTCATGCGCACCCTGAGCTCCACGTGGCACAGCCACAATTGGCTGGAGCCACGAGGGACTGCCGCCTCAGCTGGCCCGAGTCCTCGGATGGTCCCCACCTTCCTGTATTCTCTCCAGTTCCAAGGCTGGGTGCCGAGGGTCCGGGCTCGGCGCCCCACGTGGCCCCACTGACGCTGATGCCAGGCCGGGTCATGTGACAAAAGCAGCCCATGACAAAAGCACAGGCCTGATGCCTCTTTGATCCCAGCATTTGGGAGTAGGAGGAGAGTCAGAGCACAAGAAGTGCTGAGAATGACAGGGACATCACAAACAGGAGCTGCCTCTGCAAAGGCCACCGCAGGCCTAATCTGGCCTAATCTAGACTGATCTGGACATAGAAAATCACATGCCTAAAATCACAGGTCATTGGCTATAACAGGAAGCCACAGGTCCATACAGGCGTAATCCCTGCCTAGCACTCCAGTCCAATGCAGCACGCAGGCTGCGGCGGCCCCTGGAGACTACCGCCGCCACCTCGGTCTGTGTGAGTGCACGCCACGATGTCCGCAAATGGCATTTCTCAGGACCCAGACCGGCCGTTAAGCAATGCCTGGCTGTACACAAGTGAGCATGCTGAGAATTGGATGAGCAATGGAGACAGGTATGGGTTTCACAATACCTCCCTGGCAGACGGTGGCAAGCACGGGACAAGAATGTCTCCACAAGACATCACCCCCATATCAGGGCGAGCAGCGGCAGTCATGTGACGCACTGAAAGCAAGCAGCGCCCAGCGGGACGCGGGGAGGGGAGGCAGGGGTCGCGCTAGTGATCCTCTGCCAAGTTGTCCAGTTGTTTGACTGGGAAGAGGGGCAAAGGGAGTAGGGGGAAGAAAAGGATAATTAAGTGCAGAGGTGCTCCCAGGAGTGCACTGTGGCGTGGCTCTCATATTAGAGCACCAGTTCGAGTCCCCGCTGCTCTGCTTCCAGTCCAGCTCCCTGCTGATGCGCCTGGGAAGGCAGCAGAAGATGGCCCAAGTGCCTGGGCCCCTGCACCCATGTGGGGGACCCAGAAGGAGTTCAGGCTCCTGGCTTCAAATAAGCCCAGCCCCGGCCGCTGTGGCCATTTGGGGAGTGAACCAGCAGATGAATATCTCTCTTTGCTTCTCTCTCTCTCTCTCTCTCTCTGCCTTTCAAATAAATAAATAAATATTCTTTTTTTAATTAAAAAGCAAAAAGCAGGTAAGTGGAAACACGTGTCCATACAAACACTTTTACAAACACTTCATTGGAGCCAAAACATGGAAACAGCTCAAACACCCAGCAACTTGGTCGTGGACCCCTAAGTCATGGCAGAGACCAATGCTGGAACGTTCTTCAGCAAGAGGAGAACGAGGCGCTGACACACGCTAGGACGCCGGTGAAGCTTGGAGACATGCGGCCGAGGGACAGGAGCCGGCACCAAAGACCACGCATTGCCTGAGCCCATCTGCACGAAACATCCAGAACAGGTGAACCCAAAGATGCAAAAAGTGGGTTGGCGCTTGCCAAGGGCTGGGGTGGGCACGGGGTGGAGGGAGGGGCAGCCTGAGGAGTACCTGCGCCTGCGCCCGAGGCGCCCTTCGCAACTGAGGAGAAGGTTCAGAGTCAGTGACGATTCCATAGCCCTGTGAACCTACTCGGACCCACTGGCTTGTGGGCATCAAAGGGTGGCCCTCACAGTATCTGACATAGAGGCTGGCTGCTCACACACCAAATCGGTGCCTCTGAGCTTCATTGGCATCTGGGTGCTCCTGCCACCTCGCCCTCCTCCCCCTGAAAGAGCCGATGCCCCGAGTCACTGTGCACCTGCCCTGCACCAGCCCCATGTCTGGGGCAGCCAGCGCTTCCTTCCCAACACAGGAGAAAGAACACGAGTCACGCCCGAGCACATCTCACGTCAAAGACCAAACCTGATCTTTCCGTTAGCTCCTGCAGCCACAGGCCCCAGGGCACTAGAGTGGCAACCTCACTTGCTCCCTTCAAAAGTGATTAGAGCGAAGTTACTCACCCGGGGGAGGTGACAAAGCAGGAGGAAAGACAGTCTAAGTACCGGGGCCTCTCCCTTGAGACGTCATTAGTGCATCTCGGCAATCATTCATTTTTAGCGCTGTCATAATTTTCAGCAGCGGGTTAAGCGGCTAAGAATGAACTACTAGCTATTAATTAGTACACAGATTCATCAAGCAACGATAAGAAACAGAAAGAAACTGGCCTGGGGAACAACGTATAAATCACTCCACGCACTGATTCCCACCACAGCTGTGTCAATCTGGCTGTTGGGCTCGAGGGAGGGCAGCCGATGTCCTCTCTGACCAGCGGCCCAGCTGCTGCTGTGAGTGGCAGGGAACCACACGCTGGGAGCAGAGCAGGTCAACATCACCCGCTTCTGGGTGCAGTCTTTCCAGATCAGCTCAGCCCACGGTCACGTCCCTGCTTCTGAATCCTGAGATCCTACATCAGAGTGTTTGCTCCGGTTCCGGCTACTCTGTGTCCAACCCAGCTTTGTGCTAATGTACTTGGGAAGGCAATGATGATGGCCCAAGCACTTGGGCCCCTGGAGACCCATGCCAGAGACCAGGACGGAGTTCTTGGCTCCAGGGTTCAGCCTGACCCAGATGTGGCCCAGATGTGACCACTGGGGGAATGTACCAGTGATGAAAGATCTCTCTCTGTGTGGGATCTAGGAACGACACAGTTCAGGTCACGCCGGGCTGAGGCTATGGGACAGCTCAGGAGGCAGGGAAGGCCCTGGAGACAACTTGGGGCCCCTATGGCTCTGGAACTCGGCGATTCAGTGAGAACCATCACCAGAGCCTCTGCCACAGCAGTGCGCACAGGACCGCTCGGGCCACCACAACCCTGAACAGAAAACACTTCTGCCCAAACTTGGACAGATGCCACCTCTGTTACTAATTTTTATAGCCAAAGATGATTGTTTCAAAACAATGGGTGGAATCCTCCTCTTTTTGCCTTTAAAACTTCTGCCTTGGGGCCGGTGTTGCCGCATAGTGGGTAAAGCTGCTGCCTGTGACCCTGGCATCCAATAAGGGCACCTTGCATGTCCCAGCTGCTCCATTTCCAATCCAGCTCCCAGCTAGCAGTCTGGGAAAGCAGCAGAAGATGGCTCGAGTGCTTAGGCCCCTCACCCACGTGGGAGACCCAAAAGAAGTCCCTGACTCCTGGCTTTGGCGTGGCCCCGCCCTGGCCACTGTAGCCATTTTGGGAAGTGAACCAGCAACCAGCAGATGAAAGCTCTCTCTCTCTCTCTCTCTCTTTAAAGATTTACTTGAAAGGCAGAATTACAGAGAGGCAGAGGTAGAAAGATAGCTGCAATGGCTGGAGCTGTGCCGATCGGAAGCCAGGAGCCAGGAGCTTCCTCCAGGTTCCCCACGTGGGTGCAGGAGCCCAAGGACTTGGGCCATCTTCCACTGCTTTCCCAGGCCACAGCAGAGAGCTGGGTTGGAAGAAGAACAGCCAGGACTTGAACTGGTACCCATATGGGATGCCAGAACAGCTGGCAGAGGTTTTAGCCGCTATGCCATAGTGCCAGCCCCAAAAATCTCTCTCTTAAAATAATAATAAACAAACAAAACACAAATAAACACACTTCTGCCTCTTTTTGCCTCCTTGGGAACACTGCGGGCCCCCTTGGTTCTCCAGGGCAGGTATATCCCATGAGTAACTCATCTTTTTTTTTTTTTTTCCTAGAGAGCCTGTGTCTCTGCATTTTATTTTTTAGATTGGCAAAACAAGATCCATTTTACAATTAAGTAACCCACAAGATAATTAAAGACAAGATAAACTAGTTTCCAAAGTACCTTTAATTAAGTTTCTGCAGAGGTTTAAGAGTATGCTGCATTTTAGATGAGTGATTTTAAATTCTAACTTTCAAATGAACCCCTTTAAGGATGAAAGACCAGGCAAGAATGCACTTGGGTCTTCATTGGGCGCAGTGGGTTAAGTCGCAATGCCAGCATCCATATCCTAGTGACGGTCTGTCTCTTGGCCTTTTAGCTTCCCATCCAACTCCCTGCTAATGTGCCTGGGAAGGCAGGTACCCTCACAGGACAGACCAGACGGAATGCTGGGCTCCTGGCTTTGGCCTACCTCAGCCTTTGCTGTTGTGGCCATTTGGGGAATGAACCAGCAGATGGAAGATCTCTTTCTCTCTCTATCACTCTGCCTTTCAGAACAATCTTCAAAAAAAAAAATAAAAGAATTTACTGAAATAATCCAGATACAAAAGAACAAATATTATGACTTTGCTTATGTAGGTACCTATAACAGGCAAATTCACGAAGATTGAAAGTAGAACAGAAAGCACCATGGCGAGGAGGGAGTGATGGAGCTGTGTAATAGGCACGTAGTTTCTGCTGGGGGTAATGAGACAGTGCTGTAAGGCGCAGTGATGACGGTGGCACAATGCTGCCAATGTGCTGGACACCACTCAGCTGTACACTTACACTGAACACACCTAAATACAGTGTCTGGACAGGGCTGCCAGTTCATTCCATGAGGCTGGTGTCTCTCTGATACCAAAACCAAACAGATATCTCAAGAAAAGAAAACTATAGGCCAGTACCTCTTTGACTAATGCAAAAATCCTCAACAAAATGCCAGCAAGTGGAATCCACAGCATGTAAAAAGGATTATTTGTCTTGATCAAATGGGATTCACCCTAGGCATCCAATGGGATTCTCATCCCAGAAATCCAAGTCTGGTTTAGCATCCAAAACTCAAGTACAGCAATACACCGTGTCAACAGGATAAAGGATTTTTAAAAAATCACCTTTACAGACAGAAAAGACACCAAACTCAAAACCCTTTCAAAACACACTCAGCAAATAGGAACAGCAGGGCACTGGCTCAAGGTGACAAAGATGACATCACACCACGCTGAGGAGGAAAGGCAGGCTGGGAACAGACAGTGACGTCCATTCTTGACACTTCTACTCACCATTTTCCTGGAGGGTGCAGCCAAAAAGAAAGAAAAGACATGCAGACAAGGGTGGGGTGAAGCCAATTCTGTTCACAGATGACCACACGGAAAATGCTGAGATCCACAAACAGGCCGCACCGCGGCTCCATAGGCTAATCCTCCGCCCAGATTCTAGTCCCGGCTGCTCCTCTTCCAGTCCAGCTCTCTGCTGTGCCCTGGAAGGCAGCTGAAGTGCTCTCAGCAGGCAGCTGCCCAGGGGGCTGAGGACGCCAACTCAGACCTCAGGACGCGAGGGAGGTCACGGTCGCAGCACGTCCCCGTGGGCGACACACTCGCAAGGAGGCTTGGATGGTCTTAGATTTGCAGAAAGATTGGGTGGGGAGGGATCATAATTCTGCTGGGCCTTTAAAGAAAAACTTGAAGCATAAAAAGCAGTTTTCAGACAACTGGCACCTGGGCACTTTTTCTCAAAAGCCCTGGTCCTGATAATGGCAAAGGGCAGCCGTAAAGGCTTCCCGACATGAACAGGCTGCTGTGGCCATGGCCAGGTATACGGATCCCGGGCTCGAGTCTTCTGTACGTTGCTATCTCAAAGCCCTTTCACTGCCCTCTGTAGGTTTGTGACAATGACGTGCAAACATTGCCCTCCTCTCCAGCTCCTAAGTCCCTAAATAAGCCCGTGTTCTGTGTCACAGGGCCCCCGGGCTCCCTCACTGTCCACAGTGCGCTCTTCACGCTACGCACATAGGAAAGGCGGGTACAGATGCACTCCCTTGCTCTAAGTGAGCATCCTTGCCGTAGGAGGAGGAATGAACAGAATCGCGCCTTCCAGAAGGGTGACGCACAGGGACACCTTCCAGGCTGACAGTGTTCCCTGTGCTACTTAGAGACGAGGGAGGGCAGCTACTCCCAGAAACAGCCAGGAGCCATCAGTAGGCATTCTTTCAAGGGTGACCAAACCAGGCAGCTACTCGGCCCCCTCCTGCTACAGGGGACTTCATAGAGATGTCCTCCTGCCCGGCCAGGCGACTCCTGGGGTCAACAGCCTGCTCAGGTCGAACCAGCTGCTTGCAAAAGGCAATGTTCTGAGGCCTCAAACCATGGCTTCAGCTATCCCCTCACTTGGGTACTGGGTGGCTGCTCAACACACCAGTTATGACAGGCATTTTTTAAAAGGGCTTTTAAAATATATATTTTAAAATTATTTGAAAGGCAGAGTTACAGAGAAAGAGAGAGAGAAGGTAGGGGGAGAATGGGGGAGAGGGGGAGAGAGAGAGAGATTTTCCATCTGTTGGTTCACTCCCAGGTGGCTGCAATGGCTGGGCTGGGCCCAGAATGGCGGCCCCTCAGACCAATTATTAAAGAATAGACACGGAGTTTACAACCTTGCAACAGCAAAGGGTAATAATGAAATGGAAAAAATAAACTCATTCCCAAAGCACTCGAGAAAAGAGAAAGTTTAAGAATTTTTAAAAGCAGGACAAATAGAAAACACAAAATACTATGCCATAATTGACTTAAATATACTAATTACAACAATAACAGAAGTGGACTAACATTGCGATTCGAATTCAAGGATTGTGGGGTGGTGCTGCGGCACAGCAGGTTGGTGCTATGCTGCGTTGTGGGCACCCGTGTGAGTCCAGCTGCTCCTCTTCCAGTCCAGCTCCCTGCTAATGCACCTGGGAAGATGGCCCAAAGACGTGGACCCCTGCCGCTCATGTGGGAGACCCAGATGGAGTTTCAGGCCCCAGGTGCCTGGTTTCAGCCTGTTCCAGCCCCAAACATTGCAGCCATTTGAGAGTGAACCAGCAGATGGAAGAGCTCTCTCTCTCTCTCTCTCTTTCTCTGTCTCCTTCTAACTCTGCCTTTCAAATAAAAAAAATTAAATATTTAGAAAAAAGAAAGATAAGGATTGTCTGGGTATAAAAAAGATAAAACCAAAAATATGCTATTTCTTTTTTTTAAAGATTTATTTATTTTACTTGAAAGAGTTACAGAGAGAGAGAGAGAGAGAGAGAGAGAGAAAGAGAGTCTTCCATCTGCTAGTTCACTCCCCAATTGGCCACAACAGCCAGAGCTGCACTGATCTGAAGCCAGGAGCCAGGAGGTTCTTCCGGATCTCCCATCTGGGTGCAGGGGCCCAAGGACTTGGGCCATGTTCCACTGTTTTGCCAGGCTGTAGCAGAGAGCAGGATCGGAAGTGGAGTAGCCAGGTCTTGAATCAGCGCCTACATAGGATGCCGGCACTGCAGGCAGCGGCCTCACCTGCTACGCCACAGCTCTGGCCTCATAATATGCTACTTCTAAGAAACTCACCTAAAATATCAGGTTGCAGAAAATACCAAAGTAAAGAATGGAACAATATATGTCAGGAAAACACAAAGAAAGCTACTGTATTAATGTCAGAAAACAGACCTTTCACTAAAAAATTAAAACAAAAACCCCAAAAAACAACCATTTCACATCCACTACAATGGCCACTGTGGAAAAAAAAGCCAGAAAATAGTAACGTTGCAAGTGTGGAGAGAAACTGGGACCCTCGTGCACTGATGGTGGAACATATAATGTTCTTATTATTATGGAAACAGTATGGCAGCTGCTCAAAAAAAATCATAGAATTACATAGGACCCATTGATTCTCCTTCAGGTATATACACACAATAAATGAAACCAGGTGCTCAAATGTTTGTACACCATGCTCACGGCAGCTTTATTCATAAGAGCCACAAGTGGAAGCAACCCAACTGTTCATCAGAAGATGAATGGATGGCCGGCACCGTGGCTCAATAGGCTAATCCTCCACCTTGCGGCGCTGGCACACCGGGTTCTAGTCCCGGTTGGGGCACTGGATTCTGTCCCAGTTGCCCCTCTTCCAGTCCAGCTCTCTGCTGTGGCCCGGGAAGGCAGTGGAGGATGGCCCAAGTGCTTGGGCCCTGCACCCCATGGGAGACCAGGAGAAGTACTTGGCTCCTGCCTTCGGATCAGCCTGTGCGCCAGCCGCAGCGCGCCAGCTGTGGGCGGCCATTGGAGGGTGAACCAACGGAAAAGGAAGACCTTTCTCTCTCTGTCTCTCTCTCTCTCTCTCACTGTCCACTCTGCCTGTCAAAAAAAAAAAAAAAAGAAGATGAATGGATAAACAAAATATGGTGAGAGCGTATATATTTATATACACACATGCTACAGCTTGGATGTACTTTTTTTTTGTTATTATTTGAAAGGCAGAGGGACAGAGAGAGGAAAGACAGAGACAGAAAGAGAGAGTAACATTTCATTCACTGGTTCACTCCCCAGATGACTGCAATGTCCAGGGCTGCACCAAGCCAAAGTCAGGAGCCAGGAGCTCCATCCAGGTCTCCAGGATGGATGCAGGGGCCCAAGCGCCTGGACTGTTTGCTGCTGCCTTCCCAGATGCACGAGCGGGGAGCTGGAGAGCAGCTTGTCGCCAGGACTGCAGTCAGCACTCCGCTCCGTGACACCAGTGTGGCGAGCAGAGGCTTACCCCGTGCTTCACAACGCGCGTCCCAACTTGGATGCACTTGAGACACACAGAGTAGTGACAAAAGGTTAATGCCACAGTCTGGGGGCAGGGAAAGCCAGAGGGATTGCCTAACGGGGACAAAGTTTCAGGCAATCTGTACCCCTTAAACAATGCTGGTGGAACTCCTTTCTCGGGAAGTCAGGATTTTTCATCTTGGGGCCTTCAACTTACTACATGAGGGCCACCTACATTGTCTGCTTTGCTCAGTCTGATTTTGGAAAATTTTTTTAAAGATTTATTTATTTATTTGAAAGTCAGAGTTACACAGAGAGAGGCAGAGGCAAGGAGAGAAAGAGACAGAGAGATAGAGAGAGAGAGGTCTTCCATCCGCTGGTTCACTCCCCAGCTGGCTGCAACAGCCGGAGCTGCACCAATCCGAAGCCAGGAGCCAGGAGCTTCTTCCAGGTCTCCCACGTGGGTGCAGTTCCTCCACTGCTTTCCCAAGCCATAACAAAAAACTGGATCAGAAGAGGAGTAGCTGGGTCTCGAACCGGTGCTCATATGGGATGCCGGTGCTTCAGGTCAGGCGTTAACCCGCTGCGCCACAGCACAGGCCCCTGATTTTTGAAATTTTGATCTCATCTAAATAAAAAAAATCTTACAGTAACATTGAAGCTGGTGTTTAAGGAGATATTGGGTACCATTAGCCAAGTTAGCACATAAAGTTGCCACACATGGCTGGATCGTGGACCTGTGAGAGAGCCAATGAATGCATCCGTGCTAATGAAATGCAGGAATCAGAGAAGGCTTGTCCCCAGGCCTGGAGCACCACGGGGACACTAACCCAGGAGGGGGAGGCAAGGCCAAGGTGGGAGTCAAGGGTTCAGGCTCCAGGGTCTGAGGCACCTGTGAGCCACCCAGACAGTGATGCTGCGCTGGGTGTGTGGACGGGGGATGCAGGCGAGAGGCTCAGGCCAGAGTTACCAATCTCCTGTCATCTTCTCTCCAGACTTCGGTAAGATTTCCCACACAGCTCCTAAATTAAAACAAACCCTTTGTGCCTATAATTAAAAACCGAGGCAGATTCACGTGGAGGGAGAGGAGCCTGGCTGGGGCTGCATCAGGAAGGCTGCACAGGAATCTGCCAGCTCTGAGCAGCCGCGAGCAAAGCGAATGAATCGATGAAAACGACACTCAATCCGGACTGGCCTGGAGCACAGCGCCAGCCCCCTTTCTGAGACACGGCGTATGAGCAGAGCAGGTGCGTGATGGCGCCCTGAGAGCACAGCTCCCAGAGTCCTCCTGGGTCTCCAGTCCAGTCCCACGGTGTCCTCTACCCCCTCCCCACCCCCACTTCCTCACCTGTTAACAGAGGACACCAGGGGACCTCTGCCCACTGCCTGGAATTGTCTGAGAACCGAATGCTGTGGCCGTGTGGCCAAGTCCATGCTCTACAAACATGAGCTCTGACCAACCCCCCAACTCCTCTCTAATCCCAGAGGAGCCCGAAATCCGTTCTCACTTGCATCCCCCGTTCACTGCAGGGTCTGGCGCAAGGGAGCAGGGAGCAAGTGGTGCTGTTGAGCTGAACCGAACAGAAAAGCAGCGACATCCCATGGCTTCGAGGAAACGGACTCCGTTACTCGCGCTCTCCTGCACCTGCGAGCGTCCCTCCCGCCTCCCCTTGGGCCCCTCCTGCCTTCTCAAGAACACACTCCCCTTTACCTCGGTCCTCTCCCTTGACCCTCCCCCGGGACGTTCTCGCGTTCTCCCACTCAGGACATCTCTCCCCAGCACCACCTCCACCCTCCCCTGATCTCCGCAACCCAACTTCTGCAGCTCTGCCTGTGCTTCTTCTTCTTTTTAAGATTTATTTATTTGAAAGACAGAATTAGAGAGGTGGAGACAGAGAGAGAGGTCCTCCATCCGCTGGCTCACTCCCCAGATGGCTGCAACGGCCGGAGCTGTGCCAATCTGAAGCCAGGAGCCAGGAGCTTCTTCCGGGTCTCTCATGCAGGTGCAGGTGCAGTTCTTGGGCCATCCTCCACTGCTTTCCCAGGCCATAGCAGAGAGCTGGACTGGAAGAGGAGCAGCCGGGGCTAGAACTGGCGCCCATATGGGATGCCATCCGGGATGGCGCTTCAGGCCAGGGCGTTAACCCGCTGTGCCACGGCGCCGGCCCCACCTGTGCTTCTTTCCACACTTCTCTCCTCCTCAGCTCCCAGTCGCATGATGGCTCAAGTGCCTGGGTTCACACCATCCAGGCGGGAGACCCAGAGTTCCTGGCTCCTGGCTTCATCGTGACCCAGCCCCGGCTGTCGTGGGCTTCTCACAGCGCCAGCCCCGCTCTGAACTTCAGACCTGCGTGCATGTATCACAGGCACCTCAGAACAACATATTCCAAACAGAACTGTCTCCACTCCCCTCTCCAGACGCCTCAGCTACCCCAGCCCCTGCACACACACAAATGTTCCCTCACCAAGCGAAACCTGACCTCATCCTCATCCTTCCCTCCTTGCAACCCTTATGATCCAGCCCACCCTCATATGATAAATCCTGCACCTCCCCAGCTCTGACCAAATATCCACCACCTCCCTTCGTCGGCACCGGGCTGGAGGCTCCGACTTCCCCACGCACCCATGACTGCTGACGGTGATCTGTCACTCCCGAGCCCATCCAGAGTGCCCTGAGCGTCCCAGCTTCTCTGAGTTTCGTGTCTTTCCAGCAGTCACTGGACTGAAGGTCGTCGTGGGGATCTCCTGCACATCAGCTTACAGAAGCTTGACTCCCGTCGTGGACGTCAAAGAAGCGGGGGAAAGCCGTTAGGATTCTTACGGGACTGGGTGAACAGCCTCAAATGTTGGGGCTGGGGAGGGGTGGACAGCTGACCAGGCGTTACTAGGAAGTGACCTCCTATGTCGAACGTCAGAGCTTCAGAGCTGGAACGCATCTCGCAGAGCCTCGAGTGCCGTGTCTCTCCCTGGGGCACAGGCTGGAAGCCAGCCCAGGAATGTGAAGCGATCTGACCCAGGTCACAAGTCTGGTTCACACACACTGACTGCTCGATGAACATCAGGTTGTGGGCACCACGCCAGAGGCTGGGAGAATTAATTCCCTGGATTCAAGTAGCTCCTACGAGAGGCTCGGGTTGGGGCAGGCAGGTGCAGCGAGGGGCAGGCCGACTCCGGGCAGGGCGAGTGGCTCTCAGACCTTAGCTGCGGCAGCCTGCCCTGTGCCGGGTACTACAGCAGGAGAGGAGGGAGCGCACGGGGCGGAGGCCGCGGTGGGCAGGCAGGGGTGGTGGAAGGAGGCTGGGGAGGCGGTTTCACAAGGGAGATGTCTGTAGCTCAGGAAGCCCTGCCTGGACCCAGGCCCCCCGATGCAGCTCAGGGCAGGCCGTATCTACGGTCACTGTAATTCAAAACCAACCAACCACACTGCTGGAGTGCCTGTATATGGGCACAGCGCTGTGGGGAGTAACCTGGGACAGCAACCTCTACTGCAACTGACAGTCCCACTCCAGGAGTCCACCCAAGAGAACCTCCCCTGCAGTGGGCACAACACATGGACAGGGCTGTGCAATGAGCCACTACTAACAATACCAAACAGAAACCACTGCTTCGAAACTTCCACCAATAATAATAGCTAATATTCACTCAGTGTCATACACTTGTCACTGTGTGGGGGAATGAGTAGATAGAAATCAAATAGACAGAATAGTATACTGCTATTAAATTATGGAGACCTCAATATAACAATACGATAAAACATTAAAAAATCATCTGAAAAAGGAGGAGCACCAAAGGGTACATGCTGCAGAAACTGTCAATTTATAAAATAATACCAAATATCGCAACCCATAAAAACACAAGAGGAAGAAGTTTTGAGCCACTGACCCCATGAGGCTGTGAGCACCAGGGCACAAATTCACTGGACACCTCTGTGGTCACTCTGAGGGAGAAGGAAGGGGTCTGGGAGTGGGGATTTAAGCTGCAATGCTATGCTTCCTTAACAAAAAACCTGAAGAAAATATGGCAAAGTGTTAACTGTGTTCAACCTGGATGGTGAGTACATAAGCACATTCAACTCTTTTGTATGTCTGAAACATTTTATGTCTGATTCAATGAAAAAAATTTTTCAGGGGCCAGCACTGTGGCGTAGCAGGTAAAGCTGCCGCCTACAGTGCCAGCATCCTACATGGGCGTCAGTTCAAGTCCTGGCTGCTTCACTTCCAATCCAGCTCTCTGCTGTGGCCTGGGAAGGCAGTAGAAGATGGCCCAAGTGCTTGGGCCCCTGCACCCATGTGGGAGACCCAGGGGAGGCTCCTGGCTCCTGGCTTCTGATCGGCTCAGCTCCGGCCATAGCGGCCATCTTGGGAATGAGCCAGCAGATGGAGGACCTCTTTCTCTGCCTTTGCTTCTCTATAACTCTGCCTTTCAAATAAATAAATACATCTTTAAAGGGGAAAAAATTGTTCAGACCATCTTCCCCAAACAAATGGCACAAGAATAAGAAACCACAAGGACGAGCCCCAAACATTAACCTCCTTGAAATGAAAAAAACACAGCTCTAAAAGATTTTTTAATTTATTTATTTTGGAGGGGTAGAGAGGGGGAGAAAGGGAGAGACAGAGAAAGAGGTAGACAGAGAGAAATCTTTCATCAGCTAGTTCACTCCCCAAATGCCTGCAACAGCCACGGCCAGGCCAGGAGGAAGCCAGGAGCCAGGAGCTCCATCCAGGTCTCCCACGTGGGTGGCAAGGACCCAAGTACGTAGGCCGTCACCTGCTGCCTCGCAGGGTGTGCACTAGAGGAAGCTGGACTGGAAGTGCCAAGTAGCTAGGATTTGCCCCTGCACTTCAAGATGGGATGTGGGCATCCCAAGTCAAATACGTTCCCCGTACTGTACATTTTTATCATGAAAAGGTGTTGGATTTTTAAAAAAATATCTATTCATTATTTTGAAAGTCAGAGTTACAGGAAGAGAGGGAGAAGCGCGCACGCGCGCACACACACACACACACACACAGAGAGAGAGAGAGAGAGAGAGAGAGAGAGAGAAAATCTTCCATGCACTGGTTCATTCCCCAGATGGTAGCAACAGCCAGCACTGGGCCAGGTTGAAGCCAGGAGGTTAATCCAAGTCTCCCATGTGGGTGGCAAGGGCCCGAACGCTTGGGCTATCTTCCGCTGCTGATCCCAGACCATTAGCAGGGAGCTGGATTGGAAGTGGAGCAGCCGGGACTCAAACCGGCACCCATATGGGATACCAGCACCGCAGGCAGTGGCTTTACCTGCTGTGCCACAACTCTGGCCCCAAAGTGTTGAATTTTGCCAAATGATTTTCTGCATCAATTGAGATGACCATACAGGGATTTTTGTTTTCTTTCATTCTATTAATCTGGTGTGTCACATTGACTTTTGCATATTAAACCACTCCTGCTTTCCCAGGATAATTCTCAGTAGGTCATGGCATACAATTGCTTTAATATCCTGCTCAACCCAGTTTGCTAGTACTATATTTTGCCCAGTGTCTTTGCATCTGCATTCATGAGGAATATTAGTCTATCATTTTCACTGGAATGTATTTGTCTGGTTTTGGTATCAGAGTAACACTGGTCTCATAGGAAGAGTCAGAAACATGGCTGGTGCTGTGGCACAGTGGGTAAAGCTGCTACCTGCAGCGCTGACATCCCATATGGGTGCCGGTTCTAGTCCCGGCTGCTCCACTTCTGATCTAGCTCTGCTATGGCCAGGGAAAGCAGTGGAAGATGGCCCAAGTCCTTTGGCCCCTGCACCTACATGGGAAACCTGGAGGAAACTCCTGGCTCCTGGCTTCAGATCAGATCAGCCCAGCCCCCACGTTTTGCCATTTGGGGAGTGAACCAGCAGACAGAAGACCTCTCTCTCTCTCTCTCTCTGCTTCTGTCTCTCAAATAAATAAATAAATCTTTAAAAAAAAAAGTCAGGAAGTATTCATTCCTCTCTTGTTTTTCGGAAGAGTTTGAGAAGGTCGTTGTTAATTCTTAAATGTTGGGTAGAATTTACCAGTGAAGCCAGCTGGTCCTTGGTTTTTCTTTACTGGTAGATTTACTTTTATTACTGATTCAATCTCCTTATTAACGGTCTATCCAAATTTTTTTTTTGACAGGCAGAGTGGACAGTGAGAGAGAGAGACAGAGAGAAAGGTCTTCCTTTGCCGTTGGTTCACCCTCCAATGGCCGCTGCGGCTGGCGCGCTGCGACCGGCACACCGCGCTCATCCGATGGCAGGAGCCAGGTGCCAGGTGCTTTTCCTGGTCTCCCATGGGGTGCAGGGCCCAAGCACTTGGACCATCCTCTACTGCACTCCCGGGCCACAGCAGAGAGCTGGCCTGGAAGAGGGGCAACCGGGACAGAATCCGGTGCCCCGACCGGGACTAGAACCCGGTGTGCCGGCACAAGGCGGAGGATTAGCCTGTTGAGCCACGGCGCCGGCCCAGTCTATCCAAATTTTCTATTTCTTTTTAAATTTTAGTATTTTCTGTATTTCTAGGAATTTGTCCATTCCATCTAGGCTATATAATGTTGGTGTATCATTATTCTTAATACTCCCTATAGCTCTGTTTCGAGGTCAGCTCTGATGTCCCCTTGTATTTCTGATTTTACTAATTTGAGTCTTTTTCCCCTAAAATGTTAATTTTGTTGATGTTTTCAAAGGACCAATGTTTGGTTTTCTTTTCTCTATTATTCTTGTGTTCTCCATGTAATTCATCTCCACTGTCTGTACTATTGTCTTCCTGCTTACTTTGGGCTCAGCGTGCTCTTTTTTCTAAAAGGTGGAACACTGGTTCTGATTTCTTTGACTTGGTTACAGCGATGTGTCTTCTGGATACAAATCTCCCTGAAGCACTGCAGCTCCCGCTCCCCATGTTTTATTACACTATGTCTTGTTTCATTCATCTCAAAATACTTTAATTCCCCTTTGTGGTTTCCTCTGGCCATTCTTTATAATGTTATTCAGCTTCCCTATCTGTGAGTTTCCCAAACTTCATTAATTTTTCATCTTACTCCGCTGTGGTTGGAGAATACACTCTGTGTGATTTCAATCCTGTTCACTTACAGGGCTTGTCATGTGGCCTGAAGTGGTCTGTCCTGGAGAGCGTCCCACGCGCACTGAAAAAAGTGTGTTCCGCTGTTCTTGCCGGGAATGTTCTACAGAGGTGTTAGGGCTGGCTTACAATGTCATTTATTTGTTGACCCTCTGACTAGGTGTTCTATCCACTGAAAGTGGGACAATCTCCGTTACTGCTGGGTTGCCCATTTCCCCCTTCAATTCTGCCACTTTTTGCTTCTTGTATTTTGCTCTTGTTGCTTTTACGGAAGAGCTGATTTTTGGAGGTCTCTGTTTCGCCATTCCATTCCAGAAGTGTTTCTACCACTGATAACCTACTTGGAGCTTAGAGAATGTAAAAGCTTTTCAGTGAGAATCCATGTGGTTTCTAAGTAGCTTCTGGGGCACATCAGGGTTCACGTGTGATTATATTCATTCTCACAAGTTATCATTCAATGGATCATGTAACATGCCACATGATAAAGTTGAAGGCGACAAGTAATGTACCAATTCCTAAGGACCTCTTTGGTTTTCTAGTGTGATATTCACGGACCATGTCTCCAGTGTCGACCGTGTCTCACCCAGGCTGCATTCTTTGAAAAATCATAATCAGGACTTTTGTCTTCATCAACTCCAACATGGTGTGTCTCACTTCTCTCAAGTTCTCTAAATTCCCAGATCACAGCTTTAAGTATCATGCTTGGATCACTTCAGATCTTTAACTGTTCATCTCTCTACTACACCCCTTACAGGATTGGCTTATGACCCCACAGAAACCCCAAAGTGAAGTACGAACAGGGATTTCACTAGTCTGTATAATGCGGAACCCTTCTCAGGAACTCAGCCCTTTATTCTTGTCTCCTAACATGCTCCAAAATACTTTTCACATCAAGTTTATCCAATTGTAAGTAATAAAAATACATCTTGCATTCAGCTCTCTCTGCCAAATGTGAGTTCTGCTGGCAAAAAAAAAAAAAAAAAAAAAAAATCTGAGCCCAAAGCTAAAAATAATTAGACAGAATTAGGCTGAGTCATAGCTTGAGTGACTCATTGCTATCATACATATCTGAACTGTAACACGTTCTTTGGGCAAAGGTTCCAATTTGAGTAATCACAATAGCATCGTTGCCTATGACAGCTCATGTGTATTCTATATATGTAATTATGTAGATATATTCATGTAATACCAGATTACCTTATTCTTATGTTCATGGTTTTCAATATTCTATTTCCACATTTAAATACTATTTTTATTCAAATAGAATTGCTTGCCTGGTGTTCACTAACAATCTGTTGACACTAAATTTTGTTTTAAATCAATTTAAGTCTTGATTGATCACGTGTTAAGGACTGAACTGTGACACATACCCCTACCCCCAAACTCATGTTGAAGCCCTAATCCCCAATGTGACCTTATCTGGAGATAGAATTTATAAGTAAAATTAAAAGTATGTAAGACCTCTAATAGGATTAGTGTCCTTTTAAGAGACACCAGAAGTGCTCTCTCTATGCAGTAAGGGAAGGCCATCAGAGGTCAAGGCTAGAAGACAGCCATCCACAAGTCAGGAAGAGAGCTCTCACTAGGATCCAGCCTTGCCAGCCTCTAGGGCCTATAGTGTCCAGAACTGCAAGAAACCAAGGTCTGCTCTTTGGGCCACCTGGCAGCCTGGGCAGACTACAACACCGCCTTCTCTGATTAAGTAGACTTTAATCCACTGGCTTTATTAGTTTCCTAAGGCTGCTCTAATAAATAACCAAAAACTTAAGGCTTAGCATAAGAGAAACATCTTCTCTTATAGTTCTGGGGACTGGAAGTCCAAAATCCCATAGGGCCCCGGGCCCCAAAGCTCTAGGGGAGAACACTTTTATGCCGTTTCAGCATCTGGTGGTTCCAGGTGCGTCTTGGCCTGTGGCTCCATAATTCCATTCTGTCTTCTCCTCCTCCTCCCTCTGGTAAGGACACCTGTCCTTTCATTTAGGATTCATCCAGAAAACCCAAGACCATCTCATCTCAAGGAACCTTAGCACATCTGGTGCATTAACAGGGAGCTAGATAAGAAGTGGGGCAGCTGGGACTGGACAGGTGCCCATATGGGAGCCTGGTGCTTCAGGCGGTGGCATAACCCATGGTACCACAATGCTGGCCCCCATAATTGCTTACCTATCTGTCCTTCTAGTGATACCGTCCCAGCGCCAGGGGCACAGCTTGACTGGCCCAAGCCCAAACCTAGTGATTGTTTTTGGTCCAGGGAGGAGCTTACACTGAAGTCAGCCCAGACAACTGAGAGCACTGACCGCTTTTTAAGGAATTCACACCCCTGAGTAGGAGTCAGCATGGACTGCTGTGACAGCAGGCCAGATGGAGTGGCTTAAACAGAACACTATTTTCTCAGTTATGGAGACTGGAATGTCACTTCCTAGTAGGGGCTTCCTGGCTTACAGATGGCCACCTTTTCACTGTCCCCGCAAGGGTGGGGGGGAGTTCTCTGTGGAGTCCCTTCCTATAAGGACACTGGACCTAACCCTGCTGGACCAGAGCCCACGCTCCTGGCCCCATCTACTTCAGTTCCTTCCTTATTGCAAATGCAGCCACCTGGGGACTTGGGGGCAGGGGACACGGTTCAGGCCCCTAAAGCACAAGAGGGGGAAACGTGTCTGCGTGCTCAGAGGGCCGGGCCCAGGCTCCAGTGCTCTGTAACTCCACTGGGCGGAACCAACTCGCTGGAGCTCTGGGCAGAGGAAGACAGACGACTGGGATGAAGAAGAAGGGGACAGGGAAGCAAACCTAGGACAGATCCATTCCAGAGAAGCCAATTTTTAAAAAATTGTTTTTATTTATTTGAGAGGCAGAGTTAAAGACACAGAGGTGAAACAGAGAGAGGTCTTCCATCCGCTATTCACACCCCAACAGCCGGAGCTGGGCCAATCCGGAGCCAGGAGCTTCTTCTGGGTCTCCCACATGTGTGTAGGGGCTGAAGCACTTGGGCCATCTTCTACTGCTTTCCCAGGCCACAGCAGAGAGCTGGGTCAGAAGTGGAGCAGCCGGGACTCAAACCAGCACTCACATGAGATGCTGGTGCCGCAGGTGGAGGCTTAGCCTGCTGTGCCACAGCGCCAGCCCCTGGACAGGTGTCTAGAGAAGAAAAGCCCTCGCCCTGTCTTCCAGTGGGCACACAGGCCAGCTCACCTAACACCGCACTTTTTCCCAGAGAAAGCTGGTCCTGTCCTCCCTGTTGGCCATTAGTGGAACAATCAGGGAACTATACTTTTTAAAACTATACATCGAAGGTCAGAAATAATTTCAGAAATGTCAAAGTACACAACATACATTCTTTGAACCCACAGAGACAGAGCACTTCAGACGCCCCGCACATCACCTGTTACAGGCGGAGCTGTGTTCTCCCAAAGTGTCCCATGCTGAAATCCCCAGTACCTGGCAACGCGACTGCACTTGGAGACGGAGCCTTGGGGTGACTAAGTCACAGTGAGGAGCTGAATCCAGTATGACTGGCGGTCTCCTAAGAGATCAGGACACAGACATGGTAGACAAGCGTGTGAAGACGCAGGGTAGCAGGCATGGACAAACTGAGGAGGGAGTCTCAAGAGAAAGCAGCCGGCTGGCACCGTGATCTCGGAGTTGCAGCCTCCAGAGCTGTGAGGCACCAAACTCCTGTGTTCAGGCTGCCTGGCCTGTGGGTCTTTGGCCACCTGAACCGACTAACAAGCCCCAGCCTGAGATGCAACCTGCTGGAATCTTATTTGGCACCTAAACAAGCACTGCCCTGTGGTATTTTTTTAAGATGTGTTTATTTGAAAGGCAGAGCTGGGGGGGGGGGGGGTCTTCCATCTGCTGGTTCACTCCCCAGAAAGTCGCAATGGCCAGAGCTGAGCCGATCTGAAGCCAAGAGCCAGGAGCTTCTTCCGGGTCTCCCATGTCGGGCAGGGGCCCAAGCACTTGCGCCATCTTCCACTGCTTTCCCAGGCCACAGCAGAGAGCTGGATCGGAAGTGGAGCAGCTGGGACTTGAACCAGCACCCATATGGGATGCTGACATTGCAGGCTGTGGCTTTACCCTCTATGCCAGAGCGCCAGCCCCCTCTGTGGTATTTTGTCTACTATTTCCTTATACAGGAAACTTACACAGTTCTTTCTTTTCTTTCTCTTTCTAGATGCATGACAAAGTCTGTGGGTACAGACCTTGTTTTACACAGTATACAGGGGCTGGCACTGTGGTGTGCTAGGTGAAGCCACCACAATGGCTAGCATCCCATACTAGCACTGGTTTGGGTCCCAGCTGCTCCACTCCTGATCCAGCTTCCTGGGAAGGCAACGGAGGACAGTCCAAACCCTTGGGCCCCTGAGACCCTTGTGGGAGAACCTGAAGCAAACTCCTGGCTCTTGGATTCAGCCTGGCCCAGCCCTGGTCACCACAGCCATCTGGGGAGTAAATTGGCAGATTCAAGATCTAACTCTACCTTTAAAGTAAATCAACCTTAAAGCACACACACACACGCACACACACACAATCTCAGAATCTCTTGCTGACTCGGCCCCTCCAGGCAGCTGCCAGGCTGTGAGTGTGCAGCAGAGCAGCTGGAGAGGGCTGACAGTCTGCTAGGCACAGGTGAAGGAAGGGCTGGACAGCAGGAAAGACAGCAAGCAAAGAAGAGTCCCGGGGTGAGGCGGCACACAGGGCAACATGGAGAAAGCTGAGCTGAGGGCTGGTCCTGGTGACATTACCCCTCTCATCAAAGGCCTTAAAGGAAGGCTACTCATCATACCCAAGGACCCGGAAAAGCACCCATCGCAGTGGCCCTGGGAAACAGCCAGTCACCGGTAGCTGCAGGCAGCAAGGCCCGAGGGAAGGGCTATGTCCCAGATGCTTCTGAGATAGAACGGAAAGGGGGTGGCGCTGTGGCAAAGCAGGGTGAGACTCCACCTGCAGTGCCGGCATGCCATGTGGGTGCCAGTTTGTGTCCTGGCTGCTCCTCTTCCGATCCAGCTCTATAATGGCCTGGGAAAGCAGTGGAGGATGGTCCAGGTCCTTGGGCCCTGCACCCACACAGGAGACCTGGAAGAAACTCCTGGCTCCTGATCAGCCCAGCTCCAGCTGTTGCGGCCATTTGGGGAGTAAACACCAATGGAAGACCTCTCTGCTTCTCCTCCTCTCTTTAACTCTGCCTCTCAAATATTTTTTAAAAAAAGGGAATGGAAGGAGAACAAGTCAGATCTTTTCTATAATTTTATTTATTTGAAAGGCATAGAGAGAACGAAAGAGATCTTTCATCCACTGGTTTACTTCCCAAAATGCTTCCTTCCATCAACACCCCTTCCATCAGAGGTCACCTCGGCTCCACCTCCCTCCA
>CM027394.1:2801012-2832967 GCA_015711505.1 Sylvilagus bachmani | reverse complement strand
AGGAGGGGCGGGGGGCGGCGTGAGGAGGGGGCGGCGTGAGGAGGGGCGGGGGGCGGCCTGAGGAGGGGGCGGCGTGAGGAGGGGCGGGGGGCGGCCTGAGGAGGGGCGGGGGGCGGCCTGAGGAGGGGGCGGCCTGAGGAGGGGGCGCCGGGGCGGCAGCCGCGCAGGGAGGGGCGCGGGCGGCGGCGAGCGGCCGGGGCGGTTTGTGAGGGCGCCGCCCGCGCCCGGCCGAGTGCGCCCCGGGGGAGGAGGAGGAGGGCGCCGGCTGCGCGGTGGGCGCGGGGCCTCGCGGTCCCCTCCCGCTGAGGGCCGGCGCCCCGGGTTTTCCCGCCCCGTCCTCGGCTCGGTGGGCTGCGTGCCCGGGCCGGACTTGCGCGGGGAGGCGGTCCGAGTCTGGGTTCTGCCGGCTCCTCGGGCAGGGCTGCTCCGGGAGGGAGGGGACCACGGAACTTTCCCGAGTTACCGCGGACGTGGCTTCACGTCTCGGAATCTGTCATACCTGGGCAAACGTCTTTGAAACCAAAAAATAATGGAGGCCGGAAGGTACCTGGTGCGCAGCCTGTTGCGGGATTCCTCACTTCCTCCGGCTGTGTTACCCGAGCGTCAGGCTTGGAAACAAAATTCGGATTTCGTAAAACATCTGTCTTGAAAATCTAGGTCGTGATGCAAGTCGCACTGCTTTTCCACACTACGGCGTTTACGTTTAGAAGGAAGAAAATTGGATTTTATAGCTTTTGCTTCACACACAGGATTTTTGTTTTTCCTTTTACTATTATTATTTTTTCTAAGATTTATTTTTATTTGGAGGCCAGAGTTACAGAGAGGGGCAGAGACGATCCTCCGTCTACGGGTCACTTCCCAAATGGCCCCAGAGGCCAGAGCTGGGCGGATCCTGAGCCAGCAGCTTCTTCCGGGTCTCCCACGTGGGTGCAGGGGCCCCAGCACCCAGGTGCTAGCAGGGAGCGGGGTCAGAAGCGGCGCCGTGTGGGCTGCAGGCGGCAGCCGCCCCCACACTTTGTCCTTGCAGATGGAAGCTCTTCCTCGGCTCAGGAACTTTCTAACGGAAGCTTTTTTTTTTTTTTAATCTTATTCATCCCTCATAACTTCCTGTTAATTTGATCAGGTAAAGAATCTGAGTCAAAAAATGCCCACGCCCAGGGGCTCACAGCTAGAAAACAGAAGTGGAATGCCAGCATCTTGTAGTGGTTTTTTTTTTTTTTCCCAAAGATTTATTTTTATTTAATTGAAGTAGTTAGAGAGTGTGGCAGGAGCTAAGCTGAAGCCAGGAGTCAGGAGCTTCTTCCGGGTCCCCCACGTGGGTGCAGGGCCCAGGCACTTGGGCCATCTTCCACTGCTCTCCCAGGCCATAGCAGGGAGCTGGATGAGAAGAGGAGCAGCGGTGCTCAAACCGGCGACCAGATGGGATGCCGACCCTGCGGGCTGCGGTTTTACCTGCCACATCACGGCGCCGGCCCCTTGCGGTGTTTTCTGAAATAGGTCTTAGTCCAGCTCACTGATTCGGCAGCCGAGGTATGCCTGCTGTGAGCCGGGCAGGCAGGGCGTTGGAGCGCATCAGCGATCTACGGGTCTGACATATTTTAGAAAGTGGAAGCAGCTGCATTAATCTCGATTGTGTTCGTCCGCCAGTTGTGGGTCCTAGTTAGAAGGGAAAAGTTCTACTTTGTCAGCGCTCTCAGCTGGACCCCTTTCTGCCTGCCTGCTAACCTTAATAGCAAGAGTGACCATTCCAGCTTCTCGCCTCTCCTGCCCTCTGGTGGAGGTGTTAGTTAAGGACCAAGAGACTTGCCAGAAGAGTACTCGCTTAAGTAAGACCTGTGTCTGAACAGGTCAGTAAGGAATTATGTCTACTGCTGTATTTGTTTTTGTTTGTGTGACAAAGATTAACAGCAAAACTTGACCATGTGTTTTTAGGGTGGTAATAAAAAGAATTCCTAGGTACTGGCTGGAAAGTGAATTTATTACATCTCCTGTATATTTTAGAACCCTTTATTCTGTAATCAAATTTTTTCTTAAGATTTATTTGGGAGGGTTACAATCAGAGATAGAGATCTTCCATCTGCTGGTTCACTCTGCATGGCTGCAGCTGCTGGCGGTGGGCCTATCAGAAGCCAGGAGCTTCCTCCAGGTCTCCCATGCTGGTGCAGGGCTCCAAGCACTTGGGCCATCTTGTACTAATTTCCCAGGCCATAAGCAGAGAGCTGGATCAGAAGAGGAGCAGCCAGGGCACCAACCAGTGCCCCCTGCAGGATGCCGGCACCAAAGGAGGAGGCTTAACCTGCTACGCCATGGTGCCGGCTCTTCAGAAGTTATTACAGAAAGAAATGTCAAAGATCCTCAGGGTATACTGAGAGCTGAAAGCCCTGTGTGACTGCTCTGCGGGATGAGGTTTTGGAGGATTTTGGAATGTCGTCGGTTGGAGTTCGCTGTCCAGAACAGGCGTGTTACATAAGTTTGGTGGGTTGTGATGTCGAGGGCAGACGCCAGTGGGGAGAGACGGCCAGGAAGGAGTCAGCGGTTTAAGGAGCCATGCCAGGGGCCCAGGACAGAGGAAATGGAAAAGAATATTTTGTGGATTCAGCTGGTGAGTTTGTGAAAAAGCCTGCTTAATGCTTAAAACTCACTTTTTTTTTTATGGTAGTTTTGGTTGTTGTTTAATAAAGAGTTTGGTACTAGGATTAGGAAATAAATTGCAGACTTTAGGGGATGGACAGGTGCTTGAATCCACTGTGGAGGTAATACTGCCCCGTTCCCTAACATCAGAGCTTTTATATATGTATTAGAGATCTTTCATCTGCTGGTTCACTCTCCAAATGGCCATAGTGGCCAGGGCTGAGCCAGGCCAAAGCCAGGAGCCTGGAACTCCATTCTGCTCTCCCCTCTGGACTGCAGGGACACAGCTTTAGCAGGAGCTAAAGTGCTTGGCCCAAGTGCTTGGAGCCCTGCACCAGCATGGGAGACCTGGAGGAAGCTCCTGGCTTCTGATAGGCCCACCGCCAGCAGCTGCAGCCATGCAGAGTGAACCAGCAGATTGGAAGTGGAGCGGCAGGACTCAGCTGGCACTCCTCTGCGGTGGTGGTGTCGCAGGCAGCAGCCTAACCTGCTGCACCACAGTGGCAGCCCCTCCCATTGACATTTTAGAGTCATCTGATGGTTGTTGAAGCTCTTGGAATGTTAACACATCCATCATACTTTTAAATGGCGTCTTCACTGTGTGCATTTGAGGGCAATTAAGTGATCTATCTTGGGAAATACTTGTTTCTATCAATTATCCCTGAAGAACAGGATGTGTGTTATGGAGGCATTTCCAATGCATTATTAAAATTCTTAATTGAGGATAAACATTAATGGGTCATCTTTAAAAGAATATGTCTTATGGCAAGACAAAGTGTGGTTTGCATGGAATAAGTTAAGGACTTATTGGTTGTATTTGTACAAATGTAGTACAGAGGGCTAGAGTCCAGATTTTAGAAAATCAGCCAGTGTTCCACTTCAGTTCTTCTGGACAGAGGTGGTGTGGTGGTGTTCAGAAAGAGTGCCAAGACTTCCTTAGGAATCTCCCGCCGGCTCTGGGGCTGATCCGTTGCTGAGTTTCTGACACAGCCCTACAGCGTGTTGCGTGGTTCTCGGTAAAGCTTTGTGCACTAGTGTTGGCGATGCTTCTCCCATTTTGTATCAGCCCATTTTAAAAATTTTTGTGGGAGTTTTGTCTGGTTTAGAAAAGTGAGCTTTTGGCCGGTGCTGTGGCTCAACAGGCTAATCCTCTGCCTTGTGGCGCTGGCACACCTGGTTCTAGTCCCGGTCGGGGCGCCGGATTCTGTCCCGGTTGCCCCTCTTCCAGGCCAGCCCTCTGCTGTGGCCCAGGAGTGCAGTGGAGGATGGCCCAGGTGCTTGGGCCCTGCACCCCATGGGAGACCAGGAGAAGCACCTGGCTCCTGGCTCCTGCCATCGGATGAGCACGGTGCGCCGGCCGCAGCGCGCCGGCCGCGGCAGCCATTGGAGGGTGAACCAATGGCAAAGGAAGACCTTTCTCTCTGTCTCTCTCTCTCTCTCACTGTCCACTCTGCCCGTCAAAAAAAAAAGAAAAGTGAACTTTTTACTTCTCTTTTCTATAATTTAGGATCCAAAAAATGGCCAAAAGAATTGCCGAGAAGGAATTGACAGACAAGAATTGGGATCAAGAGGATGAAGCTGAAGAGGTAAAAAATGGTTCCCCTAAAGGACCAGTGTCCTGCTGATGCAGTCATGAGTTTAGCACAGCACTCGAGGAAAGCCACACGCCGTCACCGTCTCTTAGCTCTCCCCTTACAGTAGCTCTTAGAGACTCCCGGTAGCTGTGCTAATAGGAACAGAATTTATCCTAGTGTGAAGCGCACATACAAGAGTAAGAGCTAGACTCCCCTAGTGCTTTGCTGTGATGTGATGGTTGGGAATGAACAGGTTCTAGTGAAATGAGCTTGTGGAAGGGTGATTTTTAACTTGGGACAGTTGTGAGATGGGTTCATTTGTGGGTGTAGGGGTCCCTTTAAGTTCAACATGACCTGAATAGCAATAGGTGAGAATTTTTGTACAGGGCATAATTTTGTTTCAACTTTACAGGATAAAAGAAGGATTGAAGTAACTCCAACCCTTTTCAGCTAATTTCTGATCATAGACCCCAGTACTTTTAGCGTACTGCGGAAGAGTAGTAGTTGTCCACACGGGTCACTTAGAGGTGTAAGTGCCCTCATGGCCTTTTGGACAACTGGTAAATTGGGCAGCCCTCTTAGAAAACAGAGTTTGTGTTACATACAAAAGTTATTTTGGGGGCTGCTGTTGTGGTGCAGCGGTTAAGTCACCACCTGCTACACCAGCATCCCACATGAACTCTGGTTTGAGTCCTGACTGCTTCACTTCTGATCTAGTTCCCTGCTGAGGCGCCTGGGAAAGCAGCGGAAAATGGCCCAAATGCTTGGGCCCCTGCTTCCCATGTGGGAGTCCTGGCTGGAGTTCCAGGCTCCTAGCTTTTGACTGACCTAGTCCTGGCTTTTGGGGGCATTTAGGGAGTGAACCAGTGGATGGGAGATCTCTCTGTGTCTCCCTCTTTCTTTGTAACTATGCCTTTCAAATAAGTAAATGCCATCTTTTAAAAATGTTATTTTTGACAGCTGTAGTAGTGAAAGTAGATCCAGGCTTCTGAGTCTCAGTTTCCATGGTCTTCCAGCACCTTCCAGCGTTTAGGTAACAGCCTGCGCTTCTTACAGTCAAGTTTTCTGTAAACTTTATTAATGTCTCAATATACACAGAATAGTTGTAGAATTGGTCATGAATATTTTTGTACCTAAGTTTTTATTGCCTTTAGCTTTTCCAAGACTTCTGTGTTGTGCTCATCTGGATGGAGTGGGGTTTGAAGGCTGGGTTAATAGAATCTGGAAGAGTCATGATTTGCCTAACTAGAATTAGAATGTACAAGATAACATAGTTATGCTTTTTTTTAACTTATTTTTTGGAAAGGCAGCGTGACACAGGCAGGGGGGAACAAATCTTCCCTCCACTGGTTTACTCTCCTAGTGACTGCAACAGCTGGAAATGGCCAGGCAGAGCCCGGAGCCAGGAACTCCATCCCAGTCTCCCAAACGGGTGGCAGGGACCCAAGTACTTGAGCCATCATGCACTACCTTCTCAGGGGCATTAGCAGGAAGCTAGATCAGAGGTGGAGCAGCTGGGACTTGAACTGGAGCTCTGACGTGGGCGCAGGTGTCCTGAGCAGCCGAGTAGCCGCAGTGCCCCACACTGCCCTGTGAGCTTTCCCCCACGGTTCTTGTTTGCAGCGTTGATGATATTTTAAACCCAACAAATAATAATTAGATGTTTGCTTTTTGGTTTAGCATTTAATCTCCTTTTTGGCTTTATCTTTCCAGTGCTTAATTTGTGCGTTCTTACAGGTGGGGACATTCTCAGTGGCCAGTGAGGAAGTCTTGAAGAACAGAGCCATAAAGAAAGCAAAGCGTAGAAATGTTGGATTTGAAGTGAGTGCTTTCTCACAGCTTCTGCTGCTAACACTAGTGCGGGTGCTGAGTCCAGGACACTGCCACCCCGGCGGCAGTCACGGCCACGGGTGCTTTCGGAGTAGTTAACACCTGTGTGTGGATCATGGGAAATCCAGAAAGAGCTGATGATTTGAGGAAATGGGATTAGTATAGACGAATCAGATATGAAGAGGCAAATGGGTAGAGCAATGCAAAAGGCAGGAGACGTGGTGTCAGGTAGGGGTCAGAACATCTGAGTGCACTCCCTGGCGCTTGCGGTGTCCAGCATGTGCGGTGCTCTGTGTGTGTGTGCGTGCACATGTGTGCATGTCCTCCTCAGTGATTGTACTGTGCAGTGTACAGTGGTGTTTCATTTCTGTTCTCAGAAACATGAGCTGTAGTCAGGTGGTCAGCATTCATCAGTCCCCACCAAGGTCTCTTCCCCTCCGACTTGCAAATGTGGCCTTGGGGGCCTTGTGTCTTGTCAGGCAGGGGAAGCCGCTTGAGTATCCTGGCTGGCAGCTTTGCAGTAAACTTTGTTGAGCACACATTCTGCAGGGTTCAGTGTTTCTTTCATTTTTTTTAATCAAGAATGAAGTTTTGATTTTTTTTCAAAGCTTTAAAAAGGTGCAGAGGGGAGAGTGGGTAAGTGGGGATACAGGGAGGCAATCAGTAGGAAATTTACACTAGAATTAACTAGCAGATGCTCAAATGATGCATTTATGATGTTAATGAGATAACAATTCATGCTGCAAAAATACATTTAAATTTCTCTGAGCATATGTATGCTGTGTGATTTGGGGCAGAGATACGCAGTCATGTAGCAAATCAGTTCTCAAGTGGTTCCCTGCAGTCGTTTTCCTGTGTTTGGGATGTCGCAGCTAATATAGTGAGTGTACCTGCTGTCCGCGTCAGTATGTGCTTTAAGCCGGGTGGGGAACCTCTCCTGCCGGGGCCTTTTGGATATTTGTAACGTCATTTGCGGCCACACAGAATCATCAGCTTGAAGCTTCCCCTGCTCTGGAGTGGATTTCCAGTCCTACCTGGGGCTGCCTCGTGGGGCCATATCATGTGATTCCGTGGGCCTTGCCCACCCCTGCTGTGGGGCTGCATTGTTTTCTGGAGCTGTGCCCTCCCGGTCGGCTGGGGCAGCACTGCTGAGAGGCAGGGAGCCAGCCTGTCCTGAGTGAAGTGACCGTGTGTGCTTTTCTCAGGACCAGCCTAGAGATGAGGACCTCACGCATCCTGGTGGTCCTCACAGGGCCGTGCTGTCTCCATATTGTTCAGTGTTAATATATGTTTTATTGAAGCAAAATGGTGGTGGTGGTTTGGCTAAATATTCTTATTTTTTTGACATAAGAATTGTATGTAGCCGGCGCCGTGGCTCAACAGGCTAATCCTCCGCCTTGCGGCGCCGGCACACCGGGTTCTAGTCCCGGTCAGGGCGCTGGATTCTGTTCCCGTTGCCCCTCTTCCAGGCCAGCTCTCTGCTGTGGCCCGGGAGTGCAGTGGAGGATGGCCCAAGTGCTTGGGCCCTGCACCCCATGGGAGACCAGGAGAAGCACCTGGCTCCTGCCATCGGATCAGCGTGGTGTGCCGGCCACGGCGGCCATTGGAGAGTGAACCAACGGCAAAAAGAAGACCTTTCTCTCTGTCTCTCTCTCTCACTGTCCACTCTGCCTGTCAAAAAAAAAAAAAAAAAAAAACAGCTGAATTAAAAAAAAAAATTGTATGTATGTGTGGTGTGCAGCATGACATTTTAAAGTAGTGTGTGTTGCGGGGGGGCTGAGTTGAGCTGCTTAATATGCGTGACCTCACACACTGAACTCCTCACAGTTTTCAAGTCCCAGTGCCTTTGCTAGCCAGAGTCACCGCAGCAGTGTACGGCAGGGGTCTCAAAGTCTGTTTTTGGGGTTTTTAATTCCTTTGTTTTTCTCATGACTGGTTGGTGAGTGTCAGTGTGGAGCTAAGTGACGTTAGCTGGCTCTCAATGAGAAGCGTCATGTGTGGTGCACTTGAGTGTGGCTCTCAGACACCAGGAGTGAACAGCAGTGAGGGCCGCAGTGGGAGCTGTCCCTGAACGCGGGTTAAAGCCTTGGCAGTGCGGGGGAGGAGCCTGTGGTCAGGAGGGAGAAGCAGTGGCTGGGGTATGAGCAGATGAGCCAAGGGAAGGCAGGGTCCAGAGGCAAGTTGGTCACAGAGAGACCCGGAGAGCGTGGTCTGAAGCTGAGCTGAGTGCGAGTGCAAGAGGAGGCAGGAGCCCTTGGACTGCAGAGGGCGGGAAACACGTGTGTGGTTGAGATCCGCATATGAGGTTAGCTCTTACTTTCAGCCTCAAGTGTCATCTGAACTTACATGTAAGAAAAATTACCGGGCCAGCGCTGTGGCGCAGCGGGTTAAGCTTTCGCCTGCAGTGCCAGCATCCCATATGAGCACCGCTTTGAATCCCAACTACTTCACTTCCCATCCAGCTCTCTGCTATGGCCTGGGAAAGCAGCAGGAGATGGCCCAAGTCCTTGGGCCCCTGCACCCACGTGGGAGACCCAGAAAAGCTCCTGGCTTCGGATTGGCGCAGCTCCAGCTGTTGCGGCCATCTGGGGAGTGAACCAGCAGATGGAAGACCTCTCTCTCGACATAACTGACTTACAAGTAAAATAAATAAATTTAAAAAAAAGAAAAAGAAAATGTCACGCCATTTACTTAAATGGGAAAATGTGACTTTTCCCAAATAGTGGATTTGTTTATTCACTCACCAGATCTGCCTGGCACTGGAGGTTTATTGGTGAGGAAATAGACCAACATATCTGCTTTTTGGAACTAACTTCTTAATGAAGAGAAATAAATACACATTCACAGTATTAATTTTTCTATTTGTTAAAGATTTATTTTTACTTATTTGATAGAATTAGAGAAAGAGAGGTCTTCCATCTGCTGGTTCTCTCCCCAAAGGGTCGCAATAGCTGGAGCTGAGCCAATCCAAAGCCAGTAGTTTATCTTCCAAGTCTCCCACGCTGGTGCAGGGGCCCAAGCACTTGGGCCATCTTCTACTGCTTTCCCAGGCCACAGCAGAGGGCTGGATCAGAAGTGGAGCAGCTGGGATTTGAACTGGCACCCATATGGGCTGCTGGCGTTGCAGGCCGCAGCCTTAAGTCACTGTGCCACAGTCCCAATCCCTTCTGAAGTCTTGTGAATTTTGGGATTCTAGAGCCAGTTTACTAGTAGCAATTTTGAAAACAACCATAAATGCCTGCGGCTTTTAAATCTACCACACAATAAAAGGCCCTGAACACCTACTGCTTTTTTTTAAGATTTATTTATGGCCGGTGCCGAGTCTCAATAGGCTAATCCTCCACCTGTGGCGCTGGCACCCCGGGTTCTAGTCCCAATTGAGGCGCTGGATTCTGTCCTGGTTGCTCCTTTTCTAGTCCATCTCTCTGCTGTGGCCTGGGAGGGCAGTGGAGGATGGCCCAAGTGTTTGGGCCCTACACCCGCATGGGAGACCAGGAGGAAGCACCTGGCTCCTGGCTTCAGATCGGCGTGGTGCACCGGCCGTAGCAGCCACTTGGGGGGTGAACCAATGGAAAAGGAAGACCTTTCTCTCTGTCTCTCTCTCTCTCACTGTGTAACTCTGCCTTAAAAAAAAAAAAAAAAAGATTTACTTATTTGAAAGGCAAAGTTAGAGGGAGAGACAGAGAGAGAGAGAATCTCCCATCTGCTTGTTCACTCCCCTAAATGTCTGCAACAGCCAGGGCTGAGCCAGGCTGAAGCCAGGAGCTTCTTTGGGTCTCCCACATGGGTGCAGGGGCCCAAGTATTTGGGTTGTCTTCTGCTGCTTTCCCAGGGCACATTTAACAGGAACCTGGATCAAAAGTGGAGCAGCCGGGACTCGAACTGGCACCCATAAAGGATGCCAGTGCTGCTGGAGCAGCTAGCTTTACCTGCTACTCCACAGCGCCGGCCTTGGCCGCTGCATTTTGACAGCCTATCTATGAATCGTTCTTATTAAAATGATAGAAATCAGGGGCTGGCGCTGTGGCGCAGTGGGTTAACGTCTTGGCCTGAAGTGCTGGCATCCCATGTGGGTGCCGGTTCAAGTCCCAGCTGCTCCACTTCCAATCCAGCTCTCTGCTGTGGCCTGGGAAAGCAGTAGAAGATGGCCCAAGTCCTTAAGCCCCTGCACCCGCGTGGGAGACCCGGAAGAAGTTCCTGGCTCCTGGCTTTGGATTGGCACAGCTCTGGCTGTTGCGGCCAGTTGGGGAGTGAGCCAGATGGAAGACCTCTCTCTCTCTCTCTCTACCTCCTCTCTCTGTGTAACTATGACTTTCAAATAAATCTTTTAAAAAATGATAGAAATCAATAGTGTATAGATTTGTTTTTTAAAAGATTTATTTATTTGAAATGCAGAGATCTTCCATCCACTGGTTCACTCCCAGATGGCTGCAGCGGCCGGGGCTGGACCATGCCTAAGCCAAGAGCTTCTTCCAGGTCTCCCACCGGGTGGCAGGTCTAGACTCTGGGCCGTTAGCAGGGCGCTGTTTGGGGAGTGCAGCATCTGGGACTTGAATGGCACCCATACAGGTTGATGGTGTTGCAGATGGCAGCTTTACCCTCCACACCAAGACACCGGCCCCAAGAGTTTCAATTTTGAATGAACGTCTGAAATTCTGTAGACGTCACTGAAAGTTTTGTGTGTTTGGAAAGGTACATAATAATATTCTGACTGGCTCTCGGAAGAGGCTCCAGTTTAAATTCTGGTGAGGTCGTGGTTGTGGTCATTTGTGTGGGAACTCGGGATTTGTGAACTCTCTCAGGTGTTTGACTTGAGGCAGATTATCTTCTGTGGTGTAAGCACTACTTTGAATGAAGAGAAGATTTGACAAAACTTGTGAGTTCAGTGAAGCACTGTAACCTGAGGAGCCTTCTCCAGAGATTCCTGGTGCAGGCAGTAGCTCAAACTTCATACATAACAGAACTCCACGCGTAACAGTAGACGTTTCCAGAACCTCTCGGGTTGGAGGTGTGAGCAAGCTTAGTGCAATAGGAAACCGACCAGAAAACCAGCAAGAGAGACAGTGACGTTTCCCTGGCTCACCCAGTTAGCAGGAATTAGATCTGAGATTTGAGCATGGTGGAGTTGGTGTGGACTGAAAGCCACTGACATTCTTAGGAGACGCAGTGGAGGGCGGAGTGTGCAGTGTCATTGGAGACGCGGAGGATGGATGGTGGGGTGTGTGGTCTCACTGGGAGGCGGATGGTGGGGTGGATGGTGGCGTGTGTGGTCTCACTGGGAGGTGGATGGTGGGGTGGGTGGTGGAGGATGCGGTCCCACTGGGAGGCGAGGCGGATGGTGGAGTATCCGATCTCATTAGGCAGTCTGTTGAGCCCATGAGAAGTTTCCTGTTGGGGCTGAGCTGTGTCAAGTGTTCTCAGTTACTGAGTCTGGGTGGTGTGTGCATGACTCCTTGTATTAGTCTCTCTTATCTCCTGTGTCTTAGATATGCACAGATAATGGGTTTTTAAGAGTACCTGTATCCGTAAATTCTGAGTGTTTCTCTAGCCGTTTCAGAAAGGCAGCTGTGGATTGTAGAGCTGTCCTTGAGAATAAAATCTTTGTGTCTCGTTTCTTGTTGCTGCTTGTGTCAGAAGGTACCCTTCTAATGCAGGTCGCATACACAGTCTAAATCCTGTTTAGCCAGGGGAATAGTGTCACTCATTGGGTGATGGTGTGGACTTGCTAACGTGTGCTCCCCTTCCCATTCCAGCCAGATGCTGGAGGGGCCTTTAAAGGATTTAAAGGCTTGGTGGTGCCTTCCGGAGGAGGAGGGTTTTCTGGCTTTGGTGGAGGCCCTGGAGGGAAGCCCCTAGAAGGACTGTCCAATGGAAACAGCACAAGTGCCCCTCCACTCACCAGCACAAAGACGGCAGCAGAGCCCAAGGCGGTCTTTGGTAAGTAGACAGCCCTGTCCCAGCTGTGTCTGTAAATATGGTCTCTGGAAACAACTTTGCATGCATGTTCTTCTTGAACTTACTCTGGTCCTGAGACTAAGCAAAAACAGTAATAATGAAAGGGATACAGCTCAGGGGATGTTGGCTCCTTAGAGTTACGTGGATAGAACATAGGCTTTTATTTCAAAGATGGGTTTAATTTGTTTGGAACGCACAGTAAGAGAGGGGCAGTCAGAGAGAGAGAGTCTTCTGTCCTCTGCGTCACTCCCCAAGGGCTGGACCAGGCTGGAACCAGGTCTCCCACGTGGGGGCAGGGACCCCCGCCCTGGGGCCTTCTGCTGCTTTCCCAGTGCGTTAACAGGGAGCTGGGTCAGAAGCAGAGCAACAGAACTCAAGTCTGCATTCTGATTCGGGATACCGGCCCTGTTTAAAATTTTTCTAAGATTTATTTATTAACTTGAAAGAAATCTTCCATCAGCTGGTTCATTCCCCGAATGCTTGCTACAGCCGGAGATGGGCCAGGCCAAAGCCAGGAGCCAGAAGCTCCTTCTGGGTCTCCTGCATGGGTAGTAGGTGACCGAAGAACTCGGGTCGTCATCCTCTGCCTCCAGGAAGCTGGGTCAGCAGATGAAGAGCTGGGCTCAAACCAGGCACTGCGGTACGAGATGCAGGAGTGCCCGGGGGTGCGTAGCCACCGTGCCGACGCCCTCCGCCCGATCCCGTTGTGAGGAAGTTAGTTGAGGTCTCTGGGGGTTAGCAGCAGAGAATGTGCATCGTAGGTTAAATGTTACAAGGATCCTGACTGGCCGCATTCAATTCAGTTGTATTCTGAGCAGTGTACCATTAGATTTAAGCAGCATTTTTAGTGTGATTTTAAAACAGCATTTTCTGTTAATATGTTAACATATAATTAATGTGTAAATGCTGCCTTAGTGTGTCTCAGCAACTTTTAGAGCTTGTATTTTATGCTAGTGTATTCTTTTTTTTTTTTTTTAATTTTTTTTTTTTTTTAATTTTTTGACAGGTAGAGTGGACAGTGAGAGAGAGAGACAGAGAGAAAGGTCTTCCTTTGCCGTTGGTTCACCCTCCAATGGCCGCCGCGGATGGCGCGCTGCAGCCGGCGCACCGCGCTCATCTGATGGCAGGAGCCAGGTGCCAGGTGCTTTTCCTGGTCTCCCATGGGGTGCAGGGCCCAAGCACCTGGGCCATCCTCCACTGCACTCCTGGGCCACAGCAGAGGGCTGGCCTGGAAGAGGGGCAACCGGGACAGAATCCAGCGCCCCGACCGGGACTAGAACCCGGTGTGCCGGCGCCGCAAGGCAGAGGATTAGCCTGTTGAGCCACGGCGCCGGCCTATGCTAGTGTATTCTAACAGTGGCTTGAGAATAGGTCTGTCTTGTTGAGGGAGAAGATTGGTAAAACGAAGAGGCTTCATTCTGCCTTGCAATGCATGCTGTGCTGCTGTAAAGGTTGACTTGCTTTTTATGACAACCAGTTCATACTGCTGCCTCTTGAACACATACTTCTTGCATTATTGCAGAAATTGACAAAAATAGAAAGTAGGAAGATAACATGGCGTAAAAATCTAGATGGTTTAATAAATCCTTTCAAAATATATTCTTCAAACTTTAATTTCCTGTAGGTTCTGTGACTGCAAATGGCCCTACTGCCTTGCTTGATAAGAAGATTGCAAATCCCAAAACAAATGGCGACAGCCCGCAGCTGCCTTCCGGCCTTGCGGCGAGCGCGTACCACAAGCAGCTGGCGGCCCTCAACTGCTCTGTTCGGGATTGGATAGTGAAGCACGTGAACACAAACCCGCTCTGTGACCTGAGCCCCATCTTCAAAGACTATGAGAAATACTTAGCAAATATTGAACAGCAGCGTGGCGGTAGTAATTCCGAAAATGAAATGAACAGAATGTCGGCTGAAACACAGCCTCCTTCCCTGTTTGATTCAACAAACGTAGGGCAAGAATCTGCATTTTTGTTTCCTGGCAACAAAATTGAGGATTCGTCTGAGAAGAAGATGGAGGTCGCGTCTGACAAGAAGGTGGAGACGCCACTGGCAGCAACAAGTACCTCGTTTAGTTTTGGCAAGAAAGTTGATAGCTCTGTTTTGGGCTCCTTGAGCTCTGGTCCCCTGACTGGATTTTCATTTTCCCCTGGAAACTCCAGTTTATTCAGCAAAGATGGTACCCAGAGTAAACCAGCTGCTTCACCATTTTCCACTAAAACGTTAGAGAGCCAAGCAGAAGGTGGCAGTAATGAAAGCAAAGGTAAACACAGAGTCTGTCGCCCGAGGTTTATGTCTGAGTTTCTCTGTTCTGCAGGAAAAGCCCAGACTTGATTGGGTGGTCTGGCCCCTGTGGTGACTGAGCTCCGTGTGCTCAGCCTCCGCTCCCTTATCATACAGTGGAGGAAGCCCTGTTTTGTAACGTCAAAAGGCTTAAAAATGACTTTGAAAAGTTATCAGACATGTAGCTTTTTCTAACTTATTTACTTATTTATTTAAATTTACTTATTTATTTATTTGAAAGAGTTACATAGAGAGAGGAGAGGCATAGAGAGTGAGCTCTTCCATCCTCTGGTTCACTTCCCAATTGGCTACAAAGGCCGGAGCTGCGCCGATCCTGAGCCAGGAGCTCCTTCCGGGTCTCCCACGCGGGTTCAAGGGCCCAAGCACTGGGGCCATCTTCCACTGCTTTCCTAGGCCATAGCAGAGAGCTGGATCAGAAGTGGAGCAGCAGGACTTGAACTGGCACCCATATGGGATGCTGGCATTGCAGGCGGCAGCTTTACCCACTACACCACAGCTCCAGCCCCGTAGGTTTGATTACTATAAAGTGAATTAACAGTTTTTGAAAATTGTATTTTATGGAAAAGCTTCAGATACCCATTGCATTGATGTGTGTTCAGGAGATTTGCTTGTGGATAAAGTCACATGGCAGAATAGCTCTCCACTGTAAATTAACAAGATCGGCTTCTTCCAAGCTGTAGAGAACAGACGAGTGTGTCTCCTACAGGTCTGAAATGGAGCCCATCTTCCCAGACAGGTCTTGATGGTGTCTGTGTGACTGTCCACTCTCTGTAGCGTCTGAGCTCCACAGCAGGCAGAAGGCTGGACCTTAGTCCCATCCCCTCCACTCCCTGTGCTCTTAACTCTGAAAAAATTGGGCTAGGTCATAATACCATGGCTTGGTTGTTGTGGACAAATGAGGTGTGGGAGACACCTCATCTAAGAGATTGAAAGTAAACCTCTCAAGAGTTACTAACTCAGGGCTGGCACTGTGGCCTCCCTCTGTCACCCTAGCATCCCCATGGGCACTGGGCTGAGTCCCGGCTGCTCCACTTCCAGTCCAGCTCCCTGCTAATGCTCCTGGCAGAGCAGTGGAGGGCGGGTGCCCGGGTCTCTGCACCCACGTCAGAGACCCTGCTGAAGCTTGTGCTCCAGCCTCAGCCTGGCCCCGCCGTGGCTCTTGTGGCCTTTTGGGGAGTGAGGGAGTGACCCAGTACATGGAAGAGCAGTCTTTCTGTAATTGTGCCTTCGAAATAAATAAGTAAACCTTAAGAAAAAGTTACTAAGAGCTCCTTGCGAGAAAACTGCAGCTGTCAGCAGGGCGCTGAAGTGTCGTTTCTCTGCCTGGAGATAGCTCTGTCTTGCCCCCTTCAAGGGTGTCCTCAGCCAAGGGTTCTCCAGGCAAGGACAGAGTAAGGGTCTCTCCTGTGTTTGCTCTCTGCCCTGCTGAACAGATGGAAGTAGACTTTGTCCTCTGCCAGTCAGCCAGTCAGGGACACAGCGATAAGAACACCTCTTATCTCTGGGTTGTCACACCCATGCCTGGGGCCGGCCTGGAGCATTTAACCCTGGAGGCCTAGAGTGTTGTAAAGCCCCTCCTGAGGAGCTTTGAGAGCACCGGCCCTGAAGTAGCACCTTAAACTTTGAATCCCAGGGTGCACTTGGCTTTCTCTTCAAGAGGGTCCTTCCTGTTTGTGTTTATTTTGATGTCTTAGCGCCCCCTGTGGCTGCCTGCAGTGAGTGAAGGTGCTGCCAGCTTGGTCAGTGCTGGCAGCCGTGGGGCCAGAGCACTGGGCCCTGTCTGTCTACACAAAGCTGAAGCTGCTCGCACTTGGCTTTGGAACAGTTTCTCTTGTCAGTTTGCCCTGTGAAAAATGTGCCCCATCTTTGGCCGTTGCTGATAGTGGTTATTCCTCGACCTGATGAGATACGGCCATGGGAGCATTTGGAGGCGTTGGAGACCATTGGAGACTGTTACTTCTCCAGTGGGTAACTGGAACACACATAATTGAGCATTGACTTCTTCCATCAGCGTCAGAAGCATGAGCATTGTTTCTTCCTCTCTCTCCTTCCTCTCACCAGAGTTAGAGAAAGATCTTGCATCTGCTGGGTCAGTCTTCAGGTGACTGCAACAGCCAGGACTGGGCCAGGCTGAAGCCAGGAGCTTCCCTCAGGTCTCCCACATGGGTGCAGGGGCCCAGACACTGGAGCCACCTTCCACTACTTTTCCCAGGCCATTAGGGAGCTGGATCAGAAGTGGGGCACCTGGGATTCAAACCAGTGCCTGTATGGGATGGCGGTGTCACAGGTAGTAACTTTACCCACTGCACCACAGTACTGGTGTAATATCTCTACAGATTGAAAGTTATTGTAGAATGCACAAAGATGTTTCCATTTTAAGTCATTTTTATTCTTCACAAAATAAAGTCCAGTGCCTGCAGCCCAAATCAGGTGTGCATTTTCAGGGTGGAATGTTCCAGATTGAGGTTGGGGAGTAGGTGACAGTATCTGTCACTTTTTCAAGTTACTGCTGTGACTCACCGAGCTTGCATTGTTTTCAAAAAGGAGATGAAGAAGAGAATGATGAGCCGCCCAAAGTAGTGGTTACTGAAGTAAAGGAGGAGGATGCTTTTTACTCCAAAAAGTAAGTGACAAGCAGCCCACCAGGAGCTCTGGGGGATGTTTGCAGACGGGCGGGCCACGGGACCAAAGCATGGCTAGCAGGGTCCCCTCTGTCCCGGGGCCCACTGTGTGGCAGTTCCTGGCCTGTTGACACACACCAGGTCAGAAATGTGCTGGGCATAGCTGACCGTTTCCTGCTGGGGGGGCGGGTACAGTCTTCCCCCTCAGCCTCATTTTACCTCATCCTGTCCTCCACCCCCCACTACCCCCGCAAAGAAAATCACCTGTTAGCAGTTTCAAGATTTGGTTTTATAAGACTTATTTTTTACTTTTGAAAGACAGAGTTACAGAGAGGGAGAGACAGAGAGGATTCTTTTTTTTTTTTTTTTGACATGCAGAGTGGACAGAGAGACAGAGAGAAAGGTCTTCCTTTGGCTGTTGGTTCACCCTCCAATGGCCGCCGCGGCCGGCGCACCACACCAATCCAAAGCCAGGAGCCAGGTGCTTCTCCTGGTCTCCCATGGGGTGCAGGGCCCAAGCACTTGGGCCATCCTCCACTGCACTCCCGGGCCACAGCAGAGAGCTGGCCTGGAAGAGGGGCAACGGGGACAGAATCCGGCGCCCTGACCAGGACTAGAACCCAGTGTATCGGTGCCACAAGGCGGAGAATTAGCCTATTGAGCCGCGGCGCCGGCCCAGAGAGGATTCTTAAACCTGCTGGTTCACTCCCCAAATGGCTGCAACGGCAGGGACTGGGCCAGGCTGAAGCCAGGAGCTGAGAGCTCCATCCGGGTCTCCCACATGGGAGCAGGGGCCCAAGCACTTGAGCCATCCTCTGCTGCGCTGTGGAGAGCTGCTCTGTGGCTCAGGGTGGAGTTTGCTTCCAGTGAGAGCTGCTGGTCTCAGAAGAATCCCTGAAAGAAAGTTGAATGACCTCATCTCCACATAGTAAATCAGCCCAGATCACGTTTTTGTTTTTTTAATTTATTGGGACTGACATTCTGGCATAGCAGGTAAAGTCGCTGCTTGGCATTGTCAGCATCCATATGGGTGCCGGTTCTAGTCCACTTCTGATCCAGCTCTCTGCTTGTGGCCTGGGAAAGCAGTAGAGGATGGCCCAAGTGCTTGGGCCCCTGCACCCGCATGGGAGACCCAGAAGCTCCTGGCTTCGGATCAGCACAGCTCTGACCGTTGCAGCCATTTGGGGAGTGAAAAGTTTGATGATAGAGATGACATGAAGGAGTGACTGATTTTTTCTAATTAGCATCAGTCAGACGAGCATCTGGTGTTTTTGTGAATTAGTACCCCAAGGAAAGGCTGTGGGTGCTCGGAGCCACTTGACGGCTCTGAGGTTCTTGTCAGCATGAGGGGACGTCAGCACTGAAGGTGCCTTGAAGAGAATTTAAGAAGTTGCACAGAGGGACGACGGTGGGCTGGGGGAGAGGCGCACAGAGCGCCTGTTCGCACCTGGGGTTCGAGCTCACCAGGGCCAGAGAAGCAGCGGGGAGCTGTGCCGCATCTGGCTGTGACCTGGGCATGCTGGAGGGATGGTTTTAAGACGTCCTTGTGGGAGCTTTGTGGGGCTCTGCTCTGAGAGGATGGGAGGGGCTCTGCAACACCTGGCCAGGGCTTCTCGCTGCGTCCCAGAGCCAGTCATTCTGAAACATTCCAGCTGTGTCCCGAACCTGCGGCGTGTCCCCAGGAGCACGCGTGGTGGCCACCAGAGGACCGTGCTTTGTTGCTGAGTGGCTCCTCATGCCGACACTCTTTCTCCACAGGTGTAAACTATTTTACAAGAAAGACAATGAGTTTAAGGAGAAGGGTGTGGGCACGCTGCATCTGAAGCCCACAGCCAATCAGAAGACACAGCTGCTGGTGCGGGCGGACACCAACCTAGGTGGGTGTGCGAGGCGGCCGCGATGACGGGCCGGGGCCCGGTGCGCTCACACTGTGTTGAGCGGTCGTCGAGGCCAAGGTCATCCTGCGCTGTCTCCAGGACAGCTCTGTTCCCCTTTTGTTAAACGTGAGCTGGCAGAGTAGGTTAGGGGTTTAATACACACCAAGAGGAGTGAACCATTGACCCGAGTCCTTTTTAAATGGCTAGTGGTCACTGACACGTGGCTGTCCACCCATCCCCTGCCTGGCGTGTGACCCTGGAAACCGTCCCCAGAGAGGAAGTGCTGGGGGCGGCACCGCAGGCTGGAGGTGAAGTCAGCAGGGTACTCTGCTCTGCCCTGTGCCCGAAGACACTCCGGGGAGGGCGCATTCTTCGCTCCCGTGGGCTTGGCCTATGGGCAGTGGCACCCGGTGGTCTCCTTGTGGCCTTGTGAGCCATGCTGGGCCCCGGGACAGGTGCCAGCCCCGCAACCCTGTGCTCTGCCGCAGGTTCGCAGTGAGGGAGGGGTCACAGGAGCCTGCTCCTCCCAGGGCTCTGGCTGCCACAGCCGCCATCTGTGCCATTGAAGCCCACGGCCTGGTTTTGAGACTCCCGGAGGCTCCCCAGCCTTGGTGCGCTGAGGTTGTGTCAGGAGTGGGGGCGGCCTGTGGGGGACCTGCTCCTGCCGCTGTGCTGGGTGCCACGTCGTCATGCTTTGTCCTCGTCTCTGCAGGCAACATTCTGCTGAACGTGCTGATTCCACCCAACATGCCCTGCAGCCGCACAGGGAGAAACAACGTGCTGATCGTCTGTGTCCCCAACCCGCCCCTGGACGAGAAAAGCGCCAGCACGCCGGCCACCATGCTGATCCGGGTGAAGACGAGCGAGGACGCCGACGAACTGCACCGGATTCTGCTGGAGAAGAAGGATGCCTGAGCCTGGGCCGCCCCGCCCCGCCCCCGGCGCCGCCTGCCGCTCTGATGTCCTGAGCGTAGCCATCACTTCAGACTGCTGTGAGAGGATTGATAAGACCAATAAACCTTGGAACGTTCAGTGTCAAACCGTGTTCTCCCCTCTTGAGAACCACTGCGTAAAGCCCGCTTGAGTGACGTTTTTGGGGAAGATTTTTAAATGTTCGTCTGTTTATTAAACTATCCAGAAGTGATTTCTTACGGACTGGAGCCAGGGTATTGACGCGCTCCCGAGGGCTTTTCCCAGTGGGCGCTCGGCAGGGCCGGCCACTTCCCGAGGGAGCCGTGGTGCCGTGCCGTGCCGCAGGCTGGCCCTGTGCCTGGTGAGCTGTCGTTACAGCCGGAACACGCGTGCCAGCGCCCGCCTCCAGCAGGAGCGTCACCACCTAGGGTTGGTTCGCAGGCGCTGGCCTTGGGCCTCAGGGCTGTGGTAACGACTCAGGAAGAAGCGCTTGTTCGTCTGAAGCGGAGCGGAGTGGCTGTGGAGGGTGGCTGTGTGGTTTCACTTTGGGAGGCGCTTGACTTCATCCTGGGAAGACCATGAGGGTGGAGGAGATTGCCAGGAAAGGTTGTGAAAGCACAGCTCTGGTGGCCTGCTGCTTTCTGGACTGGACAGTAAGCCCCGGAGAAGAAGCGGGGACATCGGCGGGGACGCGGACAGGCGGTGACCGCAGGGCTGGGGCAGAGTGGCTGCCCTGGGGGTGGGGCGGAGGGGCCGCGGGCTGTGCGCATCCCGCCCTCAGCTGTGGGCGGCCTGGTAGACAGTTGTCTTTCAAGCGTCCCTTTCCTTTCCTGAGGCACCACCGTGTCCATCGGGAACCGAGCCCCTGTCCAGAGTCGGCCGTCACTGGCTGGCGCGTCCTGGAGCACGCTGCTCACACAGCAGGCCACTTCGTGCTTAATTGTCCACCTGGCTCTGCAGGAGGCGCCGTCCTGGAACCACCTTATACCAGGGGCCCCAGCGCGTGGTGTGGCCTGGCGCGGCCACAGGTGGAGTGATTGTGAGACACGGTCTCTGGTATGGAGGAGGAGTGTTTTACAGCCGAATGCTGTTGACTGACCGTGGGGTTCTTGTGCTCTGTCCTAGTTGAGATTCCAGTGAGAACGTGGCCCAACTCAGGGCGCGTGCGCCCCGGGGCAAAGTGGCAGGGTGGCTGGCCTTCGGGACTGAATGGTGCTGAGTGTTTGAAAACCATAGTGGCCCTGCCTTGTTCGCAGTGGGTGTAACTGAATCGTAGGTAAGGGGAGCATTGTAAAGAATCCCCCCATCCTGTGCCAGGCGGCAGCCAGGCCCCCCGCAGCGTGGGAACTGAGGGCGCCTGCAGGAGCAGGTGGGGACAGGTGGTATTGGTGAGGGGGCCAGCAGTTCGCTGCTAAGACTGTCGCTGCCACGGAGACGGTCACAAGAAGGGACGTGGGTGCCGTAGCTCAAACATGACGTCCTTCCAGCCACTCTCAGGCTTTAGGAACGTGGTTTCCGCTCCGTTGTTAGCGTGGAAGAGCCACACGTGGGTGTGGTCGAATCTGACAGCCGTGTTGCTTGGGAAGGCCCCGGCCGCTGTTGTCCCCGTGTGGTCGCGGCTGACTGAGCAGGGTCATCTTAGTCCACTTTCTTTCTAACAGCTGTTAGGAGTTAGATCATGACACGTCCCACGTGAGCTGGAACTTCACGTTTAGAGAACTCTGTAAATCGTGTCATGTGTGGCCTGAAGCGAGGCCTGTTTTGTTTAAATCAAGTCGCGGCTTGACCGATGCCGAGTGGCCCTGTGGCCCTCGTGGATGGATGTGGCCGGCTAATCCCTGTGCGCGGGCCATGGCGCCCCGCGCTGTCCCTGGGAACCGAGTTGCAACGAGGCGCAGGCCTTGGTCCACAGGTCCGCGGGCTGATTCGCTTCCAGAGTTTCAGTTCTAAATCATATTTTTTATACGCTGCATGCCAAAAAGTTCTACCCATTCTGGGGTAGAGAGGGAAAAACAGCCCTAATGTTTCTCCTTTTATTCAAGTTCAAAATGAGCGCCTCTTCAGTCTGGTTTTAAACGTGAAGTGTATGTGTGTGTGTACAGTGTACATGCACATGCAGTGTGTCCATGTGTGCAGTGTGTGTGTGTGCATGGTGTGTGCAAGTGTGCAGTGTGTGTGCGTGCACGGTGTGTGTGCGAGTGTGCAGTGTGTGCGTGCATGGTGTGTGTGCGAGTGTGCGTGTGTGCACGGTGTGTGTGCGAGTGCAGTGTGTGCGTGCATGGTGTGTGTGCGTGCACGGTGTGTGTGCCCGTGTGTGTGCGTGCACGGTGTGTGTGCCCGTGTGTGTGCGTGCACGGTGTGTGTGTGTGTGCGTGTACCTGCCGTGACATCTGTCCGTGGTCCCTTATTTTAGAGGTGTCCGGGTGGGACTGTGACACCCTTGGGCTTTGCAGACTGCGTGCTCACTCCAGCCCCAAGTCTCGTCTTGGTGGACGCAGGAACTTGGCGTAGCAGTGGGTTGTCCTGCAGGACCGGCAGGCGGGCAGGCGGGCAGGCGAGCCAGGAGCCCTTTGCTTCATGTCCCAGCAGCACCCGGAGCCACCACGGTGGGGGCGGGCCTGGCCGCGGGACGCAGCCACGATTGTAACTCCTAGCGGTCCAATGGATAAAGTGTCTGCTGCTTATTTTAGATAGGAAATTGTTTTCTGAAGCTGAAGTACTTGAACCATGGGGGCAGCATTTCAGTTTGTAGGGGTTCTGAACGCCCCTGGGAGGAAGTGTGCCGATCCACGTGCTGTGAATAAAGGGAGCCTGCGAGGCCGTGCTGGGTGCTCTCATGTTCACGCTGAGCCGGCGGCGGGGGGGGGGGGGTGCCGCTGGGCTCGGGTGCTGGGTGCTCAAATGTTCACGCTGAGCTGTTGGTGCTGAGCCGGGTGGGGGCGGGTCTTCACAAGTGACAGGAAGTCCCCACCAGAGCACTGACAGGTTGGATGGGACAGTGTGGGTCGGATTGTCAATTGTTTGGGTGTGAGTTACCCAGTGACATCCAGTGGGAACAGCCATACCTACACCATGAGGGGATGTAAAAAATTAACGGAAAATCGAAGTTAGAAGTTTTATTCTGGTGCAAAAAAATGCAGAGGCACAGTTTTTCCTAGCACGCGTTTTCCCTGCACTTCGTGCACCAGTGCCACATCTGGTTCCGTTTTTCATGAGCCCATAGGTGGTCGGTGCACAGCCGGGCTGAGACGTCAGCCCTGGACTTGGCAGGATGCAGGCCTGGCTCCACCGACAGCCCCAGGTGCGGCCCAGAAGCTCCTTTTCGGACAGCACACACTGCGTTGGAAACGCGTGTCAATGGCTATCGGCGCCTTCACCGAGCCAGAGCCACGTCACCCCCCGGTTCCACGCAGGTCCCCCCGCAGGCCACCTGGGCTGCTTGTCTCAGCTCAGCCGCAGCCGCCGACAGGCGCGTGGCCCTGGTTCCGCAGCGGGACAGCTGGGCGGTCTCAGGGCTGCCTCCAGGGCGGCCGGCGCCTCCCTGTTAGCTCAGCTGAGCTGGCTGCACGGTTGGCTGAAATCTTCCCAGCAAAATCGTTTTGAGTTCCCTGGAAACCATGGCTGTTTCAAACCGAGCAGCCTACTTGTCTTATTGGTCAAATTGCAAGGTGAGGCCCCTCACCTGCACAGCTGAGAGCGGAATCCCTGGTGGCCCCGCTGGCTCACGCACAGTGCCTTCGCCGTCCCCTTCCTCGGGGACACTTCCCGGCCAAGCCACCAGGCACCTGCTCCCAGCCTACACGCGTGCACACCCCGAGCGCTGGGGTTGCCCGGATCACACTCTAACAGAGTCTGTCTCCTCCCAGGAGAGCCCCAGAGGGTTTTCCTTCCCAAGCAACATGCCAAGCTCCGGCATGGCATGGTGGGTCGGCAGGGAGGGGACGCAGGATGTAGCTGGCAGCTTCCAGGCTAACCATGACCTACTGTGTCCTTCCACTCTGGACAGCCAGGGCTGCCTGCCACCCTGCCTCCCCGCTCAGCACCCTCCAGCGCCAGCTGTCCCGGGTACGCGGCAGAATCCCGGCCTGGTGTTTGTGAGGCAGTGCCCACTTCCCAGAGGTGGTGTTCGCGCATGCGTTTGTGTGTCTGTCTTTCTGGTGAATTCCTACAGCGTCCATGGCCCAGGCCGTCACCGTGGTGAATGTGTGCTGACTGACCGCTGTGTGAAAGGTGACTGGAGGCTGCTTCCGCCCACAGGGACGTTGGAGAGCAGGCGCTGCAAGGGCCAGGCATGACATGGGGCCGCGCTCGGCACCCGCACGTGGACTCCCGCCTGGTCCGACAGCTCAGTTTCCGTAGACCAGCTAAGCTCACCGGAGCCTGCCCAGAGCTGGCACTCGGCACTCCCGGCTTCCATTCGGGCATTTTGTCGGGGGTTCTCCAGGAAAACCTTGGCTGATCTGACCGACCGAACTGAACGGGCATCTACCGAGCACGGGAGCCCAAGCAGCTCCTGTGACGGCCCCACCCAGACCCCTTGTGGCCAAGAGCACAGTGTGGTCTCCGTCCACCCCCAGGCCTGGGCCACCTCAAAAAGCTAGCTTGTGTGATGGTGCCAAGAAATGCGTGAGAAGGGGGCGGCGCTGTGGCGTGGTGGGTAAAGCCGCTGCATGTAGTGCCGGCATCCCATGTGGTGCCAGTTCAAGACCCGGCTGCTCCACTTCCTATCCAGCTCTCTGCTATGGCCTGGGAAGGCAGTAGAAGATGGCCCAAGAGCTTGGGCCCCTGCACCCGCGTGGGAGACCTGGAAGAAGCTCCTGGCTCCAGGCTCTGGATCGGCACAGCTTGGCCGTTGCAGCCCTCTGGGGAGTGAACCAGCAGATGGAAGACCTCTCTCTCTCTGCCTCTCTGTAACTCCGACTTTCAAATAAATAAATAAATCTTAAAAAAAAAAAAAAAAAAGGACCTTTGGGGCAAACAGCTTCGCTCACAAGGCCGCCCCTCTGCTCTACCCGTATGTAAGCCGATGTGGCTGCTACAGAAAAACACCGCACACGCATTAGAGGAAGACACAGAAGAAAGATTTAATATCTTAACATGCAAATCAACTTCCAAAAGAAATGCGAAACCGGAAAGCGAAGCCGGCCCCAGGTCCTGCCGAGAGAGGGCCCCCCGGGCGCCAGCAGGGTCTTTCACCAAAATGCGCTTCATAGAAATCGCCAGATGGGCCTCGAAGGAGCCAAGGACGACCCCAGGAGTTCTCTGCCGACCGAATCACACGCAAGAAACAGAGCTGACTTGGAAACTGCACCTCCCCCACAGGGGCCTCACGCCCAGGAGGGTGGGTGCGGACGCTCCCTCCAGCTGTGGGCACGGTGCCCGGATCCTCGCAGTGAAGACGCCCCGACTGCCCCGGGAACCGGGGAACCCGCACGGAGTCCACACGCCTGGGCCGCTGCCTGTTCCGGCTCAGAGGAAGAGGACGGAGAGGAGGGCCCTCGCCTCCTCCCCTGGAAGCGCTGGGTGGGCGCTCCCCAAGGCTACTTCGGTCAGGCTCGGGCCCAGGGCATGTTCCTCTCTGAGCCTTTGTCCAGCTGGGGCACACAGACATGGGAGGGGTGGCCCTAGCGGGAAGAACACACTTCAGCCAAACTGGACAACCGGACAGCGCATCTCGGAGCCAAGCCGGCGGCAGAGGCCCCTAGCCGCCACCGCCAAGTGCGCAGTTCTCAAAGTCCGTCTCAGAGGCACCCCGGGACCAGCTTCTAACGAGAAATTCCTTCTGCGCTCCATTCTTCAAAAGCGAAGCCCTTCGTGACTCGGGCGCTGGCTGCAGCCGCAGAGGGAACCACAGGAGCGGCCCACGCGCACGCCTCTCTGCGTGGCAGCGCCGCGTGGACATGGCCTCCACCTGCTCCGAGCGCCCCCACGTCCTGTCCCACCTCTGCCACCTGCCGCCGCAGGTGAGAGGTCGTGGAGATGGCCCCCCCCCCTGCTGGAGTGCAGCTTCGGGGCACCCTGCCCTCCTCGAGAAGAACCCCGCTTCCGTCCGATTCCACGGAAGCACGGCCGGTCCCGCGCCGCCGAGCCAGCCTGTTCCCAGGAGACCCCGACCCGTGGGCACCGGGGAGCTGCGGCTCAGGCCCCCGCCCCGCCCCCTGTTCCTCCATCCCAGCCGCTCAGTGCCAGCCCAGAGCCCTAACCTCAGAATCGGAGCTACCCGCGGGAGAAGGACTCCGACGCTGTCCCTCTGTCCCTCCAACCTGGACAGCTCGAAGCGGTCTGGAGAGAACACGGGGCCCATGCCTGGGGGTCTCGTCTGCAGCGTGGGAGTCAGGGCCTGCGTGGCAGGTGCTACATGAGTGCTAAGTGTGGGACAGCCACAGGTGGGGTGTGCCGCCCGCACGCTGCGTGGAGCAGCAGGTGAGCTCACACCGGGCCACACAGCAGGCTGCAGTGCGTCCCAGCTGCCCGGGGCCTGCCACACACAAGCCACACCAGGGCCATTTCTCCCAAGATCCCAGCTCCAGCAGGTCCAGGGCGTCCGGAGAGCAGTTCCAGCTACCTCGGACACCTCTGGAGGACACCAGTGTCCCGGACCACGGGGCCACGCCCATGGCTTGCTGAGCTCTGTCCTGACGCCTGGGGCACGACCTGACTCCGGGCTGCCCTAGGACCCCGCTGGGGACTACTGGGGGAGGGAGAGCGTCCCAAGGCCCCCCCCGCACGCCCCCTGGGCTGGGCTGCGATGCAGGGCGGCACCCCTCTCGCCCACAGCAGATGCGAGCCATGCTCCGTGAACGACTCGTGCCCCGACCTGGTTGTGCAGCTGAACCCTGGAGACTCGATGAGGTAGGTGGTAGCAGCCCCATTTTACAGGTGGGCAAACTGAGGCAGAATGAAATGCAATAGCTCGCTTTTAATAACAACATACAAAATCTGGAGAGCCCCGACGCAGTCCCGTTCCCGGAGCCCACGGAGTAAAAACGGACGGAGCGCGCGCTCCCCGCCTGCGTTCCTGCCCACAGAGACCCCGACGCCCTCGCGACGCCCCACAACACCCACGCGACCGAGACCCCACGTCCAGCTTCCTCCCCCTGGGGAGGGGTCACAGATGGAGACCCCTCCCCCGGGGCCTGGCTGGGTCAGCAGCGGCTGCCAGCCTGTTCCCTCGGCCGCAGTGAGCTGGTCTGAGAGCCGGGACGAGAGCCGGGCAGGCTGGGGGGTCCCCCGGACACTGGCGCCCTCAGAACGCAAACCCCACAGGGGGCTTGGGTCGCCATCTGGGCCGGATCCGCGGGCCAGGGGCGGCAGGGCGGCGGTGTTCTTTGGCTGGAAGCGGGAGGCCTTTCCTGGCGCCGGTGTGGGGTGAGGGGTCCCAGCACAGGGCACAGCCAGCGCCCTGCGCTGCCGGCTCTGGCTCTGACCGAGGGGCGAGCGGGGGAGGGGCGAGCCGAAGCGCCTGGCGTCACAGCCCCCCTCCGCGCCCTCCGGCTGGTGGGCGGGCAGCACGAGGCACTTCCGTGTGGCTGGTGTTGGCAGAGCCCAGCGGCCCGGCCGGCCGCGGCTCAGCGCTGGCTTGTCACAGAAGAGCCCGGTGGCGGGGACAGTAGGCACTTGGCAGCGCTCCCAGGGCTGGGCGGGCTCTGCACACGGCTAGGTCATCAGGATGGGCTTCTGCCGGACTTCCAGGATGTCTGGGCCCGGCGGGGGGTGCGGGAGCCTCGGCTTAGCAGGTGAGCGCACGGCCCCCACCTCTGGGGCTCCCAACCTGGCACTGTCCCCCGCCCACCCCCAGGGGAGCCCAGGCCGGGCACGGAGACCCCGCCTCCCCGCTGCAGCCCGGGCCCAGGAACACCCGAGCAGGGACGGCGAGGGCTGCCACAGAGGGGCGCCCTTGGCTGTGGGGACGCCACGGCCCACCCACCCGAACCGGGAGGCCAGGGTCTCTCAGGGGCCTGGAGACAGCACAGAAGTGGGAGTGGTTTCCAGGTTACCTGTTAAGATCCGATGCAGCGGCAGAGTGACGTAGGTCAAGTGTGCATAGAGAAGGAACTTCCCATCGGCTCGGTTCAGCTTCAGCCAGGACCCGACCAGGGACCGGCCCGTGCCGGACAGCGACCTGGAGCGCAGATTGCTGGCGTTGTGCAGCTCGGCTGTGGCAGAGAGGGCCGGGTCAGGCTGGCTGCAGCGCCGCGAGCACGGAGGGCCCAGTCCCGGCCGTGGCTCCTCCCCCTGCAGGGCTCCTCCCCCACCCCATGCCTCAGCCTCCAGGAAGGCTTCCCTGACAGCTCCTCCCTCCTGGCTAGGGCTCACCCCACCTTGTGCAGTGCCATGGGGTGGCAAGGCTGGGATGACCTGGCACCGCCCCCAGCCCGGGCCCCGCTGGCTCCCAGCACTGGCTCCTGCCATGGCGAGAGACCCAGGCGGGCACCGGGGGGCAGGGGCAGGCCGCCGCCCCTCCCTTTGCCAGCACACGGTGGGGGGTCCCGGGGGCGGGGCCAGCTCTCCCGCACACCCCAGCCCGGAGACCATCTCCCAGGTCGGCCCACGCTGGCCGCCAGGGGACCCCGCCACCGGGTGGCAGGTGGCCCAGGGCAGGGGCCCGGCCCGGCGCAGCCCCGGCGCCCAGGGTCACCTGCGCTGCCGTCCTCCCGGAAGAACTCCTCGCTGTCGTTGGCCGAGTGTGACTTCTTCATCTCCGCCATCCCATGCCGTGGCGCCTTCCTCTTGAGCGATGGCGAGAAGAAGGCGGGCCGCGCGCTGCGCTCTGGGGTGGGCGGGGTGCTGAACGAGGTGACCTGGGGACAGAGGGCCGGCTCAGAGGGCAGGAGGGGCAGCCGAGGTCCCTGCCCTCGGACCCAGGGTTAGAATGTGCGCCCCCCACCAGCAGCAGAGGGGCCCCATGCCGGGCCTCCACGTGGGCTCCTGGGGCCACAGCGATGCTGCCGTCACCGCCCACGGGCTGATGGGGGGGCAGGACAGTGACCCTGACCTGCCTCGGGCCATCACCCAGCAGGTCGGCACCCAGCTGTCCCTGTCCCCGAGTGCTGAGGCCTCAGGCCCCGCCCCTCCCTTCTGAGCACCCTGGGTGCTGTTCACAGAACATTTTCTACACCCACGAGGGCCCAGGTGGACACAGCCCCGGGACAGACAGGCACACAACGCTATCCCTGCTCGCAAGGAGCTCCCAGTCTCAGTGACAACCACAGACACGCGCCAGCCACACAGACAGAGGAGGGGGAGAGCAGGGTGCGGGGTGCGCGGAGGCAGAGGGCGCAGTCGAGGAAGGCTTCCTGGAGGCGCCGCTGGAGCTGGGTCTTGACAGACGAGTAGGAGTTCGCCAGGTGAAGAAGGGGGGGAAGGGCGTTCCAGGCAGAGGGAACTTGGCCCATCTCCTCCCTCCTCCCCACGCAAACAAGAATCCGCGGAGCCCGATGAGCTGGGGCCCGGCTCCGGGAGCCCTCTCGGCCTGCTGCGGCTCCGACGTCCGCAGTCCCGGCGCTGCTCGGCTCCAGCGGTGCTCCCACAGGCCGGGCAGGTGTTAAAGAGAAGAGACAAACACCAGGAGCCACGGTACACACGGTACACAGTGCATCTGCCTGCATCGTGCCTGGCCCGGGGCCCCAGGGGAAGGGATGCAACGGCGAGCTTGGCTGCCCCGGGCCCGGGCCCATCGGGCAGATGGGCGGACACAGGCGCGGGCGGCGCAGGGCGGCTGGCTGCGGGGCATCTGTCTAGGCAGGAGCCCGGGCCGCAGCCTCCCTAGGACCTCACGCGCGTCCTGCTGCAGGCCTGCAGGGAGGGGACCTCGGCCCCTCAACCTCAGACACGAACCGTCTCTCCCAAGGCTAAGGGAAGCCCCTGCCGGAATTCCCGGCCATCGCCGAGATCGCACCCGCACTTCTGTCTGGCTTATGGAGCACATTGACTGTAGGGGAGGGGGGAGGGGGGACTGGGGAGGGAGAGAAGGAAAAGGGAGGGGGGACTGGGGAGGGAGAGAAGGAAAAGGGAGGGGGAGGAGGAGGGAGAGGAGGGCCGGAGAGGAGAAAGCACGTCTACACATGAGCCGGGGGTGGCCAGGCTCGCGCCCCCACGCCGGGCACGTCCTAAGTCACTGGGCCAGCAGAGCAGCAGCTGCCGCTCGGGGGCCACCCTGAGGCCCTGCCCCCCGCAGCCGCACTGGGAGTGGCTCAGACACCTGCACCCACCCGGGGGGCGCTGTTTTCATTCCAGATCTCTGGATGAGGGGACAGAGGCTCGTCCCCAGTCCCAAGGGCGGCAGAGCCAGGGTTCCAGCCCACGCGTGTCTCCCAGACAACGGCTGCCCCCAGCACTCCCTCACCTGTCCGCTTCCAACCCCTCCACCCTGGGCCCCGGGCGGAAGCCCGCCTGGCGCAGCCCCCGAGGGCGCCAGGCCGGGGCAGTGGCCAGGGTTCCCCGGGTTCCCAGGGCAGGAACCGCGCCCCCCACCCCACCGCTGCCATGGGCGGCCTGCTCGTCGTCACCCCTGCCGGACTCCCCAGGCTGGGTGCTCACCAGCCCCACACGCCCCGGCAGGTCCCCCAGGGCAGGCACTGGACCCGGGCCAGCTTCTGTGAGTCTCTCCTGTCAACTACGCCGTGGACACAGCAGCTCAGAGGGACCAGGCCGCTGTGTGGCCTTGGGCAAGGCACCGCCCCTCTCTGAACCTTGGCCTCCTCCCCAGAGTGGAGGGGACCACAGCACCTACCTCCCCGGGGACTGGGGGACCAGGAGGACGACAGGAAGCGGGTCCCAGGGACAGAGGCCCCCCCCAACTGTGTCACTCTTACCCGCTCGTGCATGGGCGAGGCCGGGCTGGAGTCCTCTTCGGTCCCGCAGGGGGACGTGTCACCAGTGGCCACGCGGCTGACGGCCATCTCGGCGTGGCCCTTGCCCTGGGGCCCCTTCATGCGCACGAACTCCATGTTGTGGTACTTGTAGAAGCCGAACGACATCTTCTGTGCCATGCGTGCGGCCACACTCACCTGTCGGCACGTGGGTGTGGCCCGCGTCAGCGCAGGAGGGGATGCCGGGCCTCCTCCCCAGGACACGACCGGCCAGGGTGACCGTCCCCGAGGGTGCCTGGGAGGCGTCTGGAGCTGGCGCCCAGGTGGTCCCTGGCCACGGCCCTTCTCGCTACCCTGAGGGCCCCACCCTCGGCCAGGGTGCACCAGGCCCAGGACAGAGGCCCTGCCCTGCCCAGGCTCAGAGAGGCTGCCCTCAGGGCGGTGCCGACGGCACAGGAGCAGTCGAGGCCTCCTCCCCTCAGCTGAGCTGGACCCAGGCCCGTTCCAGGAGTAAAGGGAGGGACCACAGCCCCGTCTCCTGTCACCTCCTGGGGCAGTGCCACTCGGGATGGAGGGAAAGGGTGGAGCGAGCGGAGGCGACTGGAGGAAGGGCCGTGAGGCAGCCATGGGCCGCCGAGAGGAGCCTGGCCCAGGCAGTGGCTGTGCGGGTGCCGGCTGGGCGCCGCCCTCACCCGGTTGTCGTACACCTTCTTGAGCGCCTCGTAGCGGATGGAGCCCTGGAAGATGACGCCCTGGAACGTGTTGGTCTTGTCGCTGGCCACCAGCTCCACGCACACCATCTCTCCTTCCCCCACGGTCATGTCACCGAACACCTGCGAGGCAGGGCGGCCACAGGGCGTCAGCCACGCCTGGCCCGGCCGCGGCGCTCCCGGACTCTCCCTCCGCAGGCGAGGGCGCGGGCTCGGGGACCCGCGGCCCAGGGCGGCCTCACTTGGGACAGGGTTGCGCACCGGGTTGCCAGGAGACCTAGGGCCCTGCTGAGGGGCGAGGCAGGGGTGAGGACTGTCCGCCCGCAGTCTAGGGCCTCTTCCCCAGCGGCTGTGGGTGCCCCACTCCGCCCCGAACTTGGCCGGGCTCACGGCCACCAAAGGCAGCTTTGGGACAACCACCCTGGACTCAGAGGGAATGACCCCGTCCTGCCACCTCTCCAGAGGCTGAGCCCCGAGGTCACAGGACCCCAAGGACCACCACGAGCGAGGGGGACGCCCGGCGGCCCTCCCGGCTGGGCCCGTGTCTGTGCCTCCCTAGCGAGGCTGAGGCTTCCCGACCTTGACACAAGGCTTCCCGACCTTGACGCAAGGCCTTGGCCTGCAGCACTGTTGAAGCCACCTGGGGGCGGAGCCCAGGCAGCCAGGAGACCCTCACGGCAGTCACCATGACTCCCCTGCTGGGCAGCACGAGTCCCGGGGGGGGGGGGGGGGG
>CM027394.1:2779616-2800912 GCA_015711505.1 Sylvilagus bachmani | reverse complement strand
TTGGGTAGCTCATCTTGGACTCCTCCCCCTTGCTGTCCATGGGGTGCTTGCTGGGGGACGCAAACACTTGCTGGGGAGAGCAGAGGGGAAGCGCTCAGGGGGCGGCACCCCACACGCGGCTGCCCGAGAGGGTCTGAGGGCCATTTGGGATGCCCCGGCCGGGGGCTCCGGGCGCTGTGTGGACTTCCGGAGTCAGGGCACGCAGAGGGAGGAGACAGAGCTCCAGGCCGACCCCAGGGCCGACCCCTGGGCCGAGCAGCCTCCCGCGCAGGGCTCACCTGCGACTTCTTCTTGTGGACATGGATGTCGCCGCCATCGGCGCGCGTGCACACGGCGCAGGTCACCATGTAGTCCAGCTGCGGGGAGCACAGGTCAGTGGGAGGGGCCCTCGGTCCCGGGGTTGCCGCCAGCCGTGCCCACCAGTCCCGTTTACCTTCTGCAGGATGAGGTTCAAGCACACACTCTCCTCCCAGTCGATGTCGGGGTCCCCCAGGCCTGGCAGCTTCTTCGAGTCCCGCCGGTACACCTCTACCTCCACCTCGGGCTGGGCCTCAGGCAGCTGCAGGCATGGGGCAGAGTGAGCGGCCGGGGCCCCCGCACATCACCCGCTCTGCTCCTCTGTGCCGTGTGGTAAGAACAGCCACCCCTTGGTGCTGCGGTGCTGAGACGAGCTGGCTTGTGCCGAGTGTCATGGACAACATGTTGACGGAGCGCGCGGTGGGCGGCAGGGGCCGGGCTGCTACACACTCACCCGCCAGGCGGGCATCACCAGCCCCGTGTCAACAGAGCAGGATCAGATTCTTACTCACTTAGAACTCCAGGTGGGTCTCCCACATGGACGGCAGGGACCCAAGTACAGGAAGCTGGAATCAGGGTGCAGACGGGTCGTGAACCCGAGCGCCCCAACGCGGGATGCGACCTTCCAGGCAGCGGGAAGCGCCGTGCCAAGTGCCGACCCCAGGGAGAGAACTCGTCAGTTAGCAAACACACTCAGGGAGGGGCCCGAGCATCTGTCCTCACCTTTCTCGGGAGGAAAGGCTTAGTCAGGGAAAGTCAAAAGCAGACCTGGGGGCCAGGCCGTGGCTCACTTGGCTAATCCTCCACCTGCAGCGCCGGCATCCCATGTGGGCGCTGGGTTCTAGTCCCAGCTGCTCCTCTCCCAGTCCAGCTCTCTGCTGTGGCCCAGGAAGGCAGTGGAGGATGGCCCAAGTGCTTGGGCCCTGCACCCGCACGGGAGACCAGGAGAAGCACCTGGCTCCTGGCTTCGGATCAGCGTAGCGCCGGCTGTAGCAGCCATTTGGGGAGTGAACCAATGGAAGAAAGACCTTTCTCTCTGTCTCTCTCTCACACTGTCTAACTCTATCTATCAAATAAAAAAAAAAAAAAGCAGATCTGACACAGCCTGTCTGGGCTGGAGGCCTGGGGGTGGCGGCCACACCCCGCCAGCCATGCTGGCATCTCCCACAGGTGCGTGAACCGTGCACCCCAGAGGCAGAGTGGGAGCCCCAGGGAGAGGAGTGGGAGGGTGACCCTGCCTGGGAGTGCGAGACGTCCCTCAGGGGCTTCCACTCCCACTGCCCAGCCAGGGCGGAGCACAGGGACTCAGTCCGCAGGACCGCTGTCCCCCGGCTCCCTGCACTGCCCTGTTAACTTTATTCCTCCCACTCTTGCATCTGATATCATCTTGTTTGGTCTCCCAGAGAACACAGCTCCAGAAAGGCAGGGAGCAGGTGGGCTTTCCTCAAAACTCCACGAATGACAAGTGCATGGGTGGCGCCGGGCGCAGCCTTCGGGGAGGCTCCAGGGTACACCGGAGAGTCGCAGGAGCGGTTCCCCGTCGGGACGCTTAGACAGCTGCAGCACACGGCCACGAGTGACGCTGCACAAGTCACAGCCCCCGCGTCAGCAGCGTCACTCTCTCAACTGCACTGTGGAGAGGGAGCGCAGAAGCGGGGCCCCGGCTGTGCCCCTGGCGTGCACGCCTGCAGGGACAGCCAGGGGCCCCGAGCCTCGGGGGTTCTGGTCTATTGATCTGGGGGCTGGTGGCACCAGGTCCTCACACAGAGAAAAATCACCAAGTTGTACACCTGTTTGTGCATTTTTCTTAGACTTATTTTTTATTCAAAAGGCAGAGTTAGAGAGGGAAGAGACAGAGAGAAGGTTTTCCATCCACTGGTTCACTCCCCAGATGGCTGCAACAGCGAGGGCTGTGCCAAGAGCCTGAAACGTCTTCCCGGTCTCCTATGTGGGTGCAGGGGCCCAAGGACTTGGGCCGTCTTCTGCTGCTTTCCCAGGCACATCAGCAGGGAGCTGGACTGGAAGTGGAGCAGCCAGGACTTGAACCGGCACCCATAGGGGAAGCCAGCATTGCAGGTGGCAGCTTAGCCCGTTACGCCACAGCACCAGCCCTGTGCATTTTTCTACATGTATATTCAAGTGAAGAAACTCCACCCCACTCCACTCCACCCAACAGGGGCCGGCACTGTGGTAGAGCGAGTTAAGCCACCACCCGCGACACCGGCATCCCACATGCTCTGCTTCCGATCCAGCTCCCTGCAAATGGCCTGGGAAAGCAGCGGAGGTGGCCCAAATGCCGTGTGGCCATCTGGGGAGTAAACCAGCAGATGGAAGATCTCAATCTATCTCTTTCTCTGTAATTCTGCCTTTCAAATAAATCATAAAATGAAAAAAAAAGGCTGGGGCTCGTGCTGTGGCATAGTAGGCAGTGCATCCCAAATGGGTGCCAGTTTATGTCCCGGATGTTCCACTTCCCATCCAGCTCCCTGCTGTGGCCTGGGAAAGCAGTGGACGATGGCCCAAGTCCTTGGGCCCCTGCACCCACGAGGGAGACCTGGAAGAAGCTCCTGGCTCCTGGCTTCGGATCAGCTGTTGCAACCATCTGGGGAGTGAACCAGTGATGGAAGCACCTTTCTCTCTGTATGTTAACGCTACCTTTCAAATAAATAAAATCTTAAAAAAAAATTTTAAAGGCAATTCTACCGGAGGAGAAAGCAAAACAAAGACTGAGCGCAGCAGCGCGGTGGGGAGGCTGTGTGACCCAGGGCAAGATCCCGCCCGTCTCGGAGCTGCGTCTTCTGAGAGCAGGGGTCAGGAAAAGCTGTACCCCAGGACTGCAGAGACCTCAGGGTGACAGTGCACACAGCCTGGGCCACCCGCACAGAGCAGGCCCCCAGACATGCCAGGTCCCCGGCTACCAAGGAAAAGATGGGTTGCCAGGGAGCAGTGGGCGTTCTGTCCATGGGGCAGGTGTCCCTCTCCTCTGCTCACCCACACTGTGGCTCCAGACCCTGCCCATCCTCCCTCCTCTGCGAGGCACTGGTTGCCATGGTGATCAGATGCCCGGGATGGGGATGGGGAGGGGGAGGGGCCGTGAGCACACTGATGCTTGCTGCAGAGGCCTCACTGTGCGCAGGCACCACTGTCCCCACCCCATCAGCCCAGCGCTGGCCTCTGCCTCTCCCCGCTTGTGCCTCCAGCCCGCCCCCTGCAGGCTGCCCTCCACACTGCGCCAGGGGAGCTGGAAAAAATGCCCAGTAAGGTGGCCGGGGCCCTGCCCACTCGGCAGGACATCGCCACGTGGGCTCAGTGCAGCAAGGCGCCACGCTGGCGCTGTCACGTGCGTCTATGTGTCTGGCAGTGCCCTCGTGGCCCGTGGGACCATGGCTGCCCCCCCCCCACGGCACTGGGGCCTGCACTGGTGCCTCCTGAGGACGGCCCCGCCTTCCCGCAGGAGCCACTGTCTGCCTTCCTCTCCCCTAGCCTGGCTGTCCTCTCCCTTCCGGCTGGGGCTGTGACCCTCCTGCACCGAGGGCCTGTCCTGCGCTCCATACTCTCCCAGGAGCCTCCAGTCCCCGCAGACCCCACCTTGGGGAAAAGTCCTCATTCTGCCACACAAGGGTCGTGACCTGGACTCCGGCAGGGGCTGAGCCCGAGTGGCCGGGTGGAGGGTGCACCCACAGCTTGGCACCTCCTGGCGGCTCCCCCTCGGCAGGCGGCAGCCCTGCCGGCCTCAGCGTGCGGCCCCCACCGCAGAACCAGGCTGACGTGAGAGCCGACGTGCCAGCACGGGGTCGCGGGCGGGGGAGGTCCCTGGGCACCAGCCACCTTTCTGCCAAGGGCACGCACAGCCCTGGTAACCCTCAACGTCCCCGCACCGCGTGTCCACGAGGGGGCGCCCCACGAGAGGGGAGGCTGAGCCCCAGAGGGGCGATGACTGACAGCGTCATGGAGCAGGCTGCCGGGACAAAGCTGGCCTAGAACGCTGTGCCCCACTGCACGCCCAGACAGGCGGCACCAAGGCCCTGGGCCAGGCTCCAGGGTGCTCGGCTCAGGATCCCACACAGCACCTGCGCCTCCCATGCACCCCTCCCTCCCTGCCTGGGCGGCTCCTGTGCCCACCCACCCTCCCCCAGTACGGCAGCGCTAGGCCTGGGCACCCTCCTCAGATCCCAGGGAGCCCCTCTGGCCACACCCACTTCCCAAGCCCCTGCCCTCTCCTGTCTGGTCAGTGGCTCGGGGCTGCACGAAAGGGCCAGCCTGGCAGGGAGGCCCCCGCCGCCCCCCTGCAGCAGGCACTCCAGCGCGGGTGGGAGCGTGGGCACGAGGCAGGGAAGGAGTCCCAGTGACAAACCACGGGGCTGGCTCACAGGGCCCTGACTCCACAGCCCCCACCCCCCACCAGTGTTTGGTTTCTAGAGGGTGTGGCAGAGGTGGCCTAACCATTTTACAGCCTGCCAGGGCTTGTGCAAACAGAGAAGGAAGCCTGCGGACTTTGTGTGATTGACCCCACGCTTGGATCCACCTCTGCACCTCGCGATTGACCCCACGCTTGGATCCACCTCTGCGCCTCGCGATTGACCCCATGCTCGGATCCACCTCTGCGCCCTCGTCCCCTCACCTGTGAGAAAGGGACAAGGACCTGGACCCGGGCAGGGTGTCAGTGGAGAGCGCGCTGCCCACCCCGCCCGCCCTGCAAGGCCGGGGAGGCCTGGACCCCAGCGTCCCACCTCTGTTCTACCACTTACCCCAGTCCGCGAGCCTCAGCTCCCTGCAAGAGCAGCGGGGGCTGGGACGGGGCTGATGTGCGCTGCCCTTCAGGGCAGGTGCTGGACCGCCGCGGGGGGGGGGGGGGGGGCGGCGGCGGGAGGGGCACTCACCTTCCTGCCGTCCAGGCTGCTCTCGCTGCCCGCGTACGCCAGCTTCCGGCGCACGTAGAAGAGCATGTCGTCCTGCCGGGGGGCCCACTTCTCCATGAAGTAGGTGGAGAACATCCAGGTCCAGAAGACGATGCGGTCATCCTTCAGACAGCCTGCGAGGATGGGGGGGGGGCAGCGAGAGGCCGTGAGGGCGGGGCTCGGGGCTGCCTCCTCCTCCCCGGCGCCCAGAGGACTGAGGACCCCTCCCAGCGGGTCCACCACCAAGCCCAGCTCCAGCAGGCGGAGGAATCAGCAGCTTCGCTGGGAGGGGAGACGCCCAAGGAGACGCAAGGAAGGCTGTGCAGAGGGGGGTCCTCAGATCCCCGGGCATGATGGGGGGATCCAGATCCCTGGCAGGCACCACCTTCAGGGAAGGCTGTGCAGAGGGGGGTCCTCAGATCCCCGGGCATGATGGGGGGATCCTCAGATCCCTGGCAGGCACCACCCTCAGGGAAGGCTGTGCAGGGGGGGATCCTCAGACCCCCGGTGGGGGGGTCCTAAGATTCCCGAGCATGATGGGGGGATCCTCAGATCCCTGGCAGGCACCACCCTCAGGGAAGGCTGTGCAGGGGGGGATCCTCAGATCCCTGGCAGGCACCACCCTCTGCAGGCCTCCCTCCCTCCTCCCCTCAGGCTGCCGCAGCTCCCACGGAGAATCCCTCTTAAAGGAACAGCTGCCCCTTTGCAGCCGGGAGACGCGGACCCCCAGCCCTGCGGCCGCCCTTTCACGCTCAGCTCAGCCGCACCGGCTCCTCCTCACTGCAGACGCCATTTCTTCCCAATCTCCCACAAGGGCAGCAAAGCCCGGGCTCGGAGACGCTCGGGTTCCATCCCGCTCACGAGGGAGGGTCAGCGGCCTCAGCTCCCTCCCTTCCTGATCAATCCAACCAGCTTCCTGGGCAGCTGCAGCTCTCCCTGGTCTAAGTCCATTCACTGACCCAGGGCTTCCCTGCTGGGACCCCTGCCTCAAGGTAGCTCAGGGGCCCAACACCACTAGGTCAGGTGCCCCTCCTCTTGGGGGCCGGCCATCGGGCTGAGTCACTGCGGGAAACCCCAGTGACACCACTAACCAAAGAACACGGGCTCGGGCCAGGCTGACCTCAGCCCTCTGACCCTCTCCCATGCCCACCCAGCTCAGCTGCTCCAGCAGTGAGGGGAGGAAGAGGGGGCTGGGGCAGGAGCCTCATCAGCCTCAGGGGGCTACCGGGAGGAGGGACCGTGTGCTATCCACAGCCTTGTGCCCAAAGCCCTGCCCCGTGTCTGCCACGGGCCCCTTTAAAATCAGGAAGGGTGCCGTGGCCGCTCCCGGTTCAGCCAGCTCTGCCAAGGACCCCTTCCCTCGACAGAGGCCTTAGGGCAAGGCGCACCCCAGGGCTGCTGCTCGGCCCCTGGAGGTCTCAGGGGCCCGGGACTCAAACCCCACACCTGGGACAGGGAGGCAGGGGCTCTCCAGCACTGCGCTTCCCCAGAAGTGGAGAGAGTGACACGTGGAAGCCAGGTCACCCAGGCGATGGCCCTGAGGACACCACCACCGACAGCCGTGGTTTGCTGAGTCTGTCGTAGGCAGAGCTCCGGCAAAGCTCTGCCCGTGGCGCCTCCTTAGGTTCTCACTGCCCAGCGCTCAGGAGAAACGAGTGGCTCCCAAGAGGCTAAAGCGCGAGCCCCGGCCCTCGGAGCTGGAAGCTGACCAGGCCCTCAGGTCTCCAGATTCCCACCCTGGAAGCCCCCACCCCCAGCAGCCTGCTGAAAGGAGGGCACCAGATCATTAACCCAACTGCCTGGCAGGGGCTGCTGGGAGGGAGGGAGACAGGGCCCCCACCCACCTGCGGGTCAAGGGGGACAGCGCCAGGGCACACCTACAGCGTAACAGGCCTCATGGTGGCCCCGCCCACAGGTACTCCAGTCAAAACTCACAGCCAGGGGGACCACCAGGGGGACCACAGGGCACACTCCCCGCACCTGCCCGGGGACCACAGGGCACACTCCCCGCACCTGCCCGGGGACCACAGGGCACACTCCCCGCACCTGCCCGGGGACCAGAGGGCACACTCCCGCACCTGCCCCGCAACCTCCGGTTTCCTTCTCTAGGCCTCTGCACAGGTGGCTCCTTCCAGCTTCAGTCAAATGTCCTCTCCAGAGAGCCCTTCCTGCCGTCATTCAACATGCCCCTAGGCCCTCTCTGCCCATCACGGTGGCCCCTTACCCCCAGAGTCCTCCCATCCACGCACTGCACAAAGGCCTCTGGGAGGCACAGCCTGGCCTTAATCACCAGTAGATCCCAGGGCACACAGCAGGCACTCAATACATGCAGGCTGGACAAACGCATTATCCCAACTATACAGCAAGGCAGGGCCCAGCAAGGATGGCACCCCAGAGGCTGGTGCTCAGCCATGGCCTCTTCAGCCTCAGGGCCCCTCTGCCACAGCAGGAAATCACCCTGGGCTTCCAGGAGGCGGTGGGCCAGAGAGAGGGCACCATGACAGGTCACTCCCCAAGACCACCTGCTGCCACCCGGCACCAGGAGGCTCAGTGCAGCCCAGCTCTGAGACAGCGCTGCAGGACTCCCTGTGAGCAGGGGCTGCCACGTGGCTGTGATCACGGATGTCACCAGCAGGGGACCACACACTCACGAACACCCTCCCGGGAGGGCAGATTCCCACACACAGCAGGAAGAAGAGCGGGCGCTCCCGGAGGGGCCCCACGCACAGCACACGCGGGACGCCTACACGTTCCGACACGCAAAGGGCAGGCGCTCCCGGAGGGGCCCCACGCACAGCACACGCGGGACGCCTGCACGTTCCGACACGCAAAGGGCAGGCGCTCTCGGAGGGGCCCCACGCACAGCACACGCGGGACGCCTGCACGTTCTGACACGCCAGCAAGAACAAGAGGAACACTAAGGATACGGCAAGGTCTGCCCCGCACAAGCTGAAAACTCCCTCACGCCCAAGAGGCACAACGGAAGTCAGAGGAGGGGCCAGTGCTGGGCACAGCGGGTTAAGCTGCTGCCTGGGACACCAGCAGCCCCTGTGAGCGTGGGTTCGAGTCCCGGCTGCTCCACTTCCACTCGAGTTCCCTTCCAACAAGCCTGGGAAAGCAGCAGAGGACGGCTCAAGTGCTTGGGTCCCTGTCACCCATGGGGGAGACCCGGCTGGAGCTCCTGGCTCCTGGGTTCAGCCTGGCCCAGCCCTGGCTGTTGTGGCCATCTGGTGGGTGAGCCAGCGGATAGAAGAGCTCTGTCCCCCCCCCCCCCCCGTTAACTCTGCCTTTCAAATAAAATAAGCAAATCTTAAAAAAGAAATCCATGCCTCGCTTTGTGGTTATACACATTTTTCACGAACCTAAGACCCCTCAATCTGCATGGATTTCTATGTTTTTTTTTGTTTTTTTTTTTTTTTGCACAGAAATAAGTTCGCCTTCTAATTCCCATTCCCCCACAAGCAGGCTGAAGCACCGATGTGCCACCCGACCAGACCCCCACGGGGTCCCAGCACCCTCACAGCTGCCCTCTTCTCCGACTGTGGGGCGTGGCCAGGGCCGCACAGGTCACACAGGGACGCTGCAGGCAGCACATCAGAGACGCAAGGGGTCGGATTGATCGGGTGCTTTCTCTTGTTTTCTGAATATTTTCCGTAACAAGATTATGCTACTTTTTTAAAAATTATTATTTGACAGGCAGAGTTAGACAGTGAGAAACAGAGAAAGGTCTTCCTTTCGTTGGTTCATCCCCCAAATGGCTGCTACAGCCGGCGCACCGTGATGATCTGATGGCAGGAGCCAGGTGCCTCCTCCTGGTCTCCCATAGGGTGCAGGGCCCAAGCACTTGGGCCATCCTCCACCGCCTTCCAGGGCCACAGCAGAGAGCTGGACTGGAAGAGGAGCAACCGGGACAGAATCCGGTGCCCATATGGGATGCCGGCGCCGCAGGCAGAGGACTAACCAAGTGAGCCACGGTGCTGGCCCCAAGATTATGCTACTTTTTCCCGTGAAGGCGTGATAAGTGTCATAAGACTTATTAGAGAGGGAGCGACAGAGCGGGGAGGTGGGACTTCCAGTCTTCCGAGAAGGAAGGAGGGGACGGACACACTCCATGTGCGGACCCACGGCCTGAGCCTGTGGCCCAGGGCAGGACACCCGAGGAGCTCCTCTCCCCACCCACGCAGGCAGCCAAGCCACTCCACCTCTCTGGGCCTCAGCGATGCCACCTGTCCGAGGCCACGCCCCCCACCCTCGGGGATCAGCATCGAGCACTGGCGGGGTGGGGCTGTTGGAGGGGCCCCCGCTGCACTGCTCTGCACATCTGTAGGCTCAGAGGGGGCCTTTGGACCCCAAACCTGCGAATGAACACGAGGGGCAACGGACCCTTCGTGTGGCCCGTGATGTCACAGCCGCCTCCCTCCCTCCCTCCCCCTCTCTCCTCTCTCGGGGACAGCCCCCCCTCACCCTCTCCAGGCCTGCCCTGCGTGTCGTGAGCCCCAGGAGCAGAGAGCACCCTAGGATCCAGAACACTCTGTCCCTGTCGCCCTTCCACCTGGTCGGCCAGGGCTGTAGGTGGCCCCCACCGCACCCAGCCAGTCAGGAAGAGACCCAGGCGAGCAGCGGGCATCGCTCAGGCAGCACCATGGACAGCTCTGTGCTCCAGCTGGGGAGCCTGAGGAGTCACTGCGATCCCACAGCGCTACGCAGGCGGTCCCAGCAGTGAATGAACGTGGGGCTCCCCTGGGGCACCCTCCTCCGCACGGCACCCTGGACCCTTTTAGTAACCACCAGACCGTGTGGCAGGAAGGACCGGATGAGGCTGGAACACGAGCAGAGGTCACTGTGGGGGACAGCGTGTGCCAGGTGACTCAAACGTCCCCGTTACCCACGAAAGCGCCGTGAGTGCTGAGTCTGAGGCTACAGAGCAGGCAAACTCCCAAACACGGGGGGCGGGGGGACTGCAGCAGGGACACTGACACTCCCCAGCCCCAGGGTGACCCCTCCTGCCTCAGACCAGGGGCTCCCGGGACAGTGGGAGAGGCACACAGCAGGGCGACCACGCTAAGCTGGGCCCCTCGGCCCGGTGCCCGGGGCCTCCGCTGTCCCAGGTGCAGGGCCCAAGCACTCTGGCCATCTTCTACGGCTTTTCCAAGCCACAGCAAGAGCTGGATTGGAAGAGGAACAGCCGGGACTCGAACCAGCGCCCATACAGGATGCGGCACTACCGTGCCACAGCGCCGGCCCCAGGGAGGAAGCTTCCTTTGAGGAGCGTTTCCCGGTATCCCACAGCGGACAGACCCGAGTTGGGAGCGGCCTGAGCCAGTTCCTGACCCCCGCCCTTGGCTGGGTTCCGTCATCTCACAGCCCCAGCTCCCATCAGTGACAGCAGAACAGGCACCCCCATGGTTGCTATGGCAACCAAAAGGGAGGCCGCAAGGGGCTCAGGAGAGCAAGGTGCACTTTCCAAACACTCCAGGAGGGACAACTGCAGCTGCTGCGATTAATAACTCGTTCACTTCCATCAACCAGACCTTGGCGATAACAGTGACCGGATTTTAGGAGGTATTCCTTGAAACCTATACCAGTCTTTTCCAGGCCATTAAACCACCCAGGCTGGGAAAGTCACGGTAAAACCCCTAAAAGAGTTTGCAGCCATTAAAAATGACAGTCCCGGGGCCAGCACTGTGGCATGGTGGGTGAAGCTGCTGCTGCAATGCGGGCATCCCGTACGTCCCGGCTGCTGCACTTCGCTCCAGCTCCCTGCTAATGTGCAGAGGAAAGCAGTGCAAGATGCCTGCCATTTGGGCAGTGAACCAGTGGATAGAAGATCTCTCTGCCTCTCCCTCTCTCTGCCTGTAACTCTGCCTCTCAAACAAATAAAAATAATTTTTTAAGGATTTATTTTATTTGAAAGAGTTATAGAGAAGCACACACACACACACACGGGGGGGGGGGGGAGAGAGAGAGAGAGAGAGAGAGGTCTTCCATCCACTGGTTCACTCCCCAAGTGGCTGCACTGGCCAGAGCTGGGCTGATCCGAAGCCAGGAGCCAGGAGCTTCTTCTGGGTCTCCCACACAGGTGCAGGGGCCCAAGCACTGGACCATCTTCTACTGCTTTCCCAGGCCACAGCAGAGAGCTAGATTGGAATTGGAGCAGCCAAGACTCGAACCAGTGCCTATATAGGATGCTGGCACTGCAGGTGGCTTTACCCACTATGCCACAGTCCTGGACCCAAATAAATAAATCTTTTAAATACACACACACACACAAGAGCAGTCGCCAGCCAAGGATGCACTTAGGAGGGCAATTCTGTCAGATCCCCCCAAAAAACAGAGCCTCTCTCTTTCCCTCTTCCTTTCAAATAAAACAAAACTAAGTCAATTTTTAAAAGCAGGGGTGGGCGGCTCAATAGGCTAATCCTCCGCCTAGCGGCGCTGGCACACCGGGTTCTAGTCCCGGTCGGGACGCCGGATTCTGTCCCAGTTGCCCCTCTTCCAGTCCAGCTCTCTGCTGTGGCCCGGGAGTGCAGTGGAGGATGGCCCAAGTGCTTGGGCCCTGCACCCCATGGGAGACCAAGAAGCAGCTCCTGGATCCTGGCTTCAGATTGGCACAGCTCCAGCTGTTGCGGCCATTTGGGGAGTGAGCCAGCGGATGGAAGACCTCTCTCTGTCTCTCCCTCTCACTGTCTGTAACTCTACCTCTCAAATAAATAAATAAAATCTTAAAAAAAAAAAAAGAAGAAGAAGGAAGCCAACTATCTCTAAAGAGATTTGCCATGGGGCACTCAGGATTGAATCAGGAACACAGGAACAGTCCAATATTAGGAAGTCTATTGACACATTTGTTCACAGCTCAAGAAAGACAACAGGCGATCCTCTCCACCAAGGCTGGAAGAACAGGCAGTGAAAGTCAGCGCTTACTCCGGGATCCTTTTCTAAGTCTCCATAAAACTGGAATAAATAACGAGACGTACGTCTCAACCAGAAAAGGGCACAAGTTAAGTATTACCAGAACCCACTGCCATCAGCACCATTCTTTTTTTTTTTTCAACAGGCAGAGTGGACAGTGAGAGAGAGACAGAGAGAAAGGTCTTCCTTTGTCGTTGGTTCACCCTCCAATGGCCGCCACGGCCGGCACGCTGTGGCTGGCGCACAGGCTGATCCGAAGCCAGGAGCCAGGTGCTTCTCCTGGTCTCCCATGGGGTGCAGGGCCCACGCACTTGGGCCATCCTCCACTGCACTCCCGGGCCACAGCAGAGGGCTGGCCTGGAAGAGGGGCAACCGGGACAGAATCTGGCGCCCCGACTGGGACTAGAACTTGTTGTGCCAGCGCCGCAAGGCGGAGGATTAGCCTGTTGAGCCACAGCGCCGGCGCCATCAGCATCATTCTAAAGAGACAACACAAAGGTGTCCAGGACCACAGAAGTTAGAACAAGAAGGTAAAAGTCACATTGCTTACGGATGACATGATGCACACCTGGCCTGGAACACACGAACAAATGGAGGTTAAGTTCCCTCCAGACAATGGGGCGCCCAGAGGTGTATACAAAGGTCTCAGCACGTGGAGAGCCAACGGCTTCTCTACAAACCAGCACCTCGGTGAGGAAACACCACTGTACCAGGCATTGGGCGTAGAACTTGAACAAGACAAAGACCTGGACAAATGACCGTGTTTACCACAGGTGCTCAGCTGGGGATACGCAGATCAAGGGAGCAATTCTATCTAGCTTGCTTTACTAATTTAACACACGAGAGAATGTCTTAAAAAAAAAACAATGCCAGAAGAGCCAGGGAAATCAGAGGGTGAGCTGGGGGCTCCTACCAGGGCTGATCGCGCCACACGCCACAGCCTCGTGCCACCGAAGCCCTGGCTCCCTCGGCCTTCACAGTCATGGGGAAGACTCGGGGCTGCAGGCTGTCCCTGTGCTGCACGTGGAGGGGGTGGACGAGCAAGAGAGAAAGGGGCCGGGGGCATTCGCGAGGGGGCTGCCAACAGAGCTCAGCCCACCAGCCCTTGGTGCCGGGGGTCCCTGCTGTTCTGTCGCTGGCAACCAGAAGTCTCCTAACCTATTCAGACCCACCGACTTCCAAGACGTAAACCCAGCAACCTCCCTCAACCCCACCTGGGCCTGGCTGGCCGCCATCCGGAGCCCGGATGTTGGTCCTTCCCTGGGGCACCGCTGTTGCCACACAGCTTTGTTCACTTCTATCGCCCTGCGTACTCTTGGGCTCGGCTATACCTGCAGGGTTTCACAAACCCAGAATTCACCCGCCACCACCCAGCCTACGTGGCTGCCTGCTTGGGTCTCCTTTGCTGCCCCGGTGCCAGGTCAGATGTGTCAGTGCTGGCCCCAAACCTCCACGCGCCTTTCTCCTCACCCCTCCAGGCTCTTTGCAGAAACACACCCTTCAAGCTGCAAGGCCCGCCCCACCGCTCCCTACCCCACTTGCCCCTGTGCAACCTTCGTTTCCGGTGACCGAGTGCCCCCTGCCGGTTTCCTGGAAAGGTCCATATGGTACCTGTTTGAGGCTCTGGGCGCTCACGATCCTGCCTCAGCCACAACATACCCACAGCAGTGCGCTGAGAAGGGCCCGGGGCCCACTGAAAGCTTATTTATAAGAAAGGGCAAGGCTGGCGCCGTGGCGCACTAGGTTAATCCTCCGCCTGTGGCGCTGGCATCCCATACGGGCACCAGTGCTAGTCCCGGCTGCTCCTCTTCCAGGCCAGCTCTCTGCTGTGGCCCGGGAGTGCAGTGGAGGATGGCCCAAGTGCGTGGGCCCTGCACCCCATGGGAGACCAGGAGAAGCACCTGGCTCCTGGCTTTGGATCGGCATGGTGCACCGGCTGTAGCAGCCACTTGGGGAGTGAACCAACGGAAAAGGAAAACCCTTCTCTCTGTCTCTCTCACTGTCCACTCTGCCTGTCAAAAAAAAAAAAAAAAAGTAAAACCATGAGAAGAGAAAGAAACCACAGAGAACTCACGGACTCGCTCAGAGACAAGCTGTTCAAAGCAGAACCCAGGAGCTATCAAAGAACCAAATGATAACGCAAACCTCCCCGTACACACACCACAGCTAGTGCACAGCACAAACCCCACGCTGGAAAAGCAGGTGCCATCCTTAAACGAGGGCCATTTCCTCAACTAACACCGCACATTTTGCACAATGCCTAAAAGAGGGGGAAGCACACACGGGGCCGGCGCTGGGGCGTAGCGGGTAAAGCGGGCTGCAGCACCGGCATCCCACGTGGGCGCCAGTTCTAGTCCCGGCTGCTCCACTTCCGATCCAGCTCTCTGCTGTGGCCTGGGAAAGCAGAAGAAGATGGCCCAGGTCCTTGGGCCCTGCACCCACGTGGGAGACCCGGAAGAAGCTCCTGGCTTCGGATCAGCTCAGCTCTGGCCATTGCAGTCATTTGGGGAGTGATCCAGCAGACAGAAGACCTCTTTCTCTCTCTTTGGCTCTACCTCACTCTGTAACACTGTCTTTCAAATAAATAAAATAAATCTTAAAAAAAAAAAAAGCACAGACACAAAAGGGAGTTCAATTTCACAACATAACAAAATTGTAAATGAAAATTATAAAGTTCTCCCCCCACCCCCGGTCAGATTTGCAAAGGGCGAAGCACCTGCCAGCTTCCAGCCCGAAGAGGCTGTGGCGCCCTCCTGGCAGGACGAGGCCCCCACCCAGCCGGTGCTGGAGACCAAAGTCCTGGGCGCTGTTCTTGCCTTTGACTCGGCAGTTCCAGGAACGAACCTCCCCTCGTCTCATCACATGTGCAGAATCAGTTAACTGTGACAGCACTCTTTATTTTTATTTATTTATTTTTTTGACAGGCAGACTTAGATACTGAGAGAGACAGAGAGAAAGGTCTTCCTTTTTCTGTTGGTTCACCCCTCAAGTGGCCACTACGGCCAGCGCATTGTGGCCTGCACGTTGCACCGATCCGAAACCAGGAGCCAGGTGCTTCTCCTGGTCTCCCATGCGAGTGCAGGGCCCAAGGGCTTGGGTCATCCTCCATTGCCTCCCCGGGCCACAGCAGAGAGCTGGACTGGAAGAGGAGCAACCGGGACTAGAACCTGGTGTGCCGGCGCCACAGGCAGAGGATTAGCCTAGTGAGCTGCGGCGCCGGCCTGACAGCACTTTATATAGAATATCAGAATCATCTTATCAATTGGGAAGTAAATGAAAGATTAGAAAACATACACGGGGTAGGGGACAGGCCGGTGCTGTGGCGTAGCAGGTAAAGCCGCCACCTGCAGTGCCAGTGTCCCACATGGGCGCCGGTTCAAGTCCCGGCTGCTCCACTTCCCATCCAGCTCTCTGCTGTGGCCTGGGAAAGCAGTGGAAGATGGCCCAAGTCCTTGGACCCCTGCACCCACGTGGGAGACCTGGAAGATGCTCCTGGCTCCTGATCAACGCAGCTCCAACTGTTGCGGGCACCTGGGGAGCGAACCAGCGGATGGAAGGCACCTCTCTCTCTCCTTCTCCTTCTCCTTCTCTCTCCCTCTTCCTCTGCCTCTCTTTCTCTCTCTCTCTCCCTCTCTTCCTCTGCCTCTCTCTCTCCCTCCCTCTCTTCCTCTGCCTCTCTCTCTCTCTTCCTCTGCCTCTCTCTCTCCCTCCCTCTCCCTCTCTTCCTCTGCCTCTGCCCCTCTCTCTCTCTCCCTCTTCCTCTCTTCCTCTCTCTCTCTCCCTCTTCCTCTCTCTCTCTCTCCCTCCCCCCCTTCCTCTCTTCCTCTGCCTCTCTTTCTCTCTCTCTCTCTCTCCCTCTTCCCCTTTCTCTCTCTCCCTCTCCCTCTCCCTCTGCCTCTGCCTCTCTGTAACTCTGCCTCTCTGATAAATAAATAAATCCTTTTTTTAAAAAGTGCCCAGGAATAAAAACTGAAGGACACACAGCAAAACTCCCATAGTGGAATTTTTGTTTTTAAGTTTTAAGCTTTTTATTCAGTGAGAGAAATGCATAGGAGAGTGAGCGCCCTGTCTAAGACAGAGGGACATCTGGGTTCGCACTGAGCGCCAGGAGCCAGCCACGGGGAGAAGCATGCCGGCCAGGAAGCATGGGGCGGGCGGCCCGGCGGCACAGGGGCAGCAAGGGCCCACAACGGCAAAAGGCCGGGCCCACCGGTCCCACAGTGGTGTTAGCGGGGGAGGAACTCCGCACAGCGGCAGTGCACGCCCGGGGGCTTCCTGCGTGCCAAAGCCTGCTAAGCACACCCGACCTCACGACCCTCGCGACCGCCCTGAAGCAGGTGTTGCTCTGCACTGCAGCCAGGCGGCTGCCCACACAGCTGCGAGCTGGGACTTGAACCCATGGCCAGGCAGCCTCGGTCAGCAGAGCTGCCCACGAGTGCCCACGCCCACAGGCTCTGGGTCCAGTGCTGGGCCCGGAGGGTGCAGCTGGGGGCGGGGAGAAGGGCAGCAGCTGTCAGTAACACAGACGGAGCAGGGCCAGCGTGCACCTGGAGGAGGGGCATTCCAGCCAGGGGCTAGAGGCAAGGGCGGGGGAGCAGGGGCTGGGGGCAGCATTCCGGGCCCGCCCCCCCCCCGCCCCCGGGGCAGGGTCCACAGAGCAGGGACTGGAGCAGGAGGTAGAGCTGGAGGGGACGGGCCCCAGGGCGGGGGGGGGCAGGGGTTGGTGTTCACCCTCAGGGGCTGAGGACCCCAAGGGTCTGGGGGGAGGGGCTGAGAGGGTGCCCCCTGCTTCTTTGCTGCGACCTGTCTACACCGGGTGCCCAGCACAGGCCATCCCGGGCTATGTGGGCCAAGGGTCACGAGGAACACCTCCCCGCAGCACGCATGCGCGGCGGGCGCCTCCCAGGGTGAGGGGTCAGCTGGCATCTGGGGAGGTGTCCGAGCGGCCAGGGCAGGATGAATGGGCCTCTCTGGCGCCTCAATGGGCCTTTCTTCACTCGTGCCTCTCAGTGCCTCTCGGGCACAAAGGACAAAGAGGCGCTGGGGAGGCCGGCTGCCCTGACGAGGTCCTTGGAAGAGCCGGTCAGCCGGGCCCCACGTGAGCAATCGCGTCCTCTGCCCTGGCCTGAGGGAAGCGTGGGGTTTCCAGGACGTGAGGGGCGGATGGGACAAAGCTCAAACCCCCGTCCGGTTCCGGCTTCTACAGGAAAAAGTCCAGGCTCCTCGGCCAGGCTGGCGGGGCCCTCGGGGCAGCCCCCAAAGTCTGCCGGGCGGTCCCCAACAAGGCCACCAGCCTTGGGCCCCCTCCCCCAACCAAATGCCCTGCACCTCCTCCTTGTCGCCTCCTGGGGTCCACATAAACCGCCCCACCCCCACCCCACCCCCAGCTGGAACCCTGCAAGGGGTACCTCGTGCTACCTGCGCCCAAGACCTGACCCCTGGCACTCGTGTGCGCCCGCAGGGCTGCTGTGCCTCACTGATCTCCCTATGAGGAAACCAGGGCTCAGGGCAGCCGGCTGATGTCACCCTGCCAGGCCAGGGCAGGGCCGGCCCACAGCCCACAGCCCCCCTAGGGCCACACCCTGGGCTCAGCACCAAGCTCCCTGGTTCTCAACTCCCCCCCCTGCTGGTGGGTGGGGGAAGGGCCTAGGGCAGGGCCCACCAGTAAGTCCAGGCTCCCTTGTGAAGTCCTTCAAGTGCTTTTCCAACACTCACGTCACACCTGTGACCTCCCCAATAACCCACTGCACAGCTAAGGAGGCGAGGCCCTGACGTCCGGCGACCCAGCAAGTTCGGGGTGGGAGCTGGGATTCGAATCCCACTCTGCTGCCGGCTCTGCGTGGGGCAGCGTGGCGAGGAATGAATCTCGACCATGACCTCCAGGTCCCGTTCACTGAGCGGCCACCGGGTCACCGTCTCCATAAAGCGGTCCTCAGGATCCCCGCACGGTACCAATGACCACAAAACCCTGGCACCTGCCCCGTCGCTGCCACAGCCGGGTCCACCCTCCCGATTGGATCACCGAACCAAACCGGCAGCCCCAGACCCCGACTCTCCTCCTCCTAACTCCCAGTCCACGGATTTCTTCTGCCACAGACGTGTTCTCCCCCACGACGAGCCGCCGAGTCTGCTCTGAGTTTTCCCGGGCCTCCAGTGCCACCCACACAAGGCACCCCACGTCCCCCATCCCAGTCAGCTTCCACACAGGCCCTCCCTCGCTCCCCAGCTGCCCGGCCAGAGCCGCCCTCTGAGCTCACTGCACCAGGCTCGGAGCTGCGAGCCTGGCACAGGCGGGACAGATCCACCCACACGTGCGCCGTCGTGTCCACACTACGCCAGCACTCGCTCGCTGCAGGCTCGCTGGGGCCGACGTGCCAAGACGCAAAGCCCACCACGCTCCACACGAGACGAGGAGTTGCGGGCACTTTCTGGGCCGCGGGCAGACGCCAGGGGACAGTGCCTCCATGCGGCTGCTCCCCCACCTGGCCTACTCCCTCCAGGAGCCAGACACCCCCAAACACAACCCCCATAGGCAGCCTCTTCTCTCCCCGGCTCCTCACACCTGGGGGTCTCCAACTCCACGCTCAAGCTCTGGGCTCCGCCATGCGACTTCCTCCCCAGAAACACCCACTCCTCTTTCACATCCCTCCTTGATCCGCACTTCTTCTAAGACCTCCTTCCTGGGCTCTCGCTCACCCACTAGAGCAGAGCAGCTGTCCCCTTGGTGGACAGTCCACCGGCCAGGACAGTCAGGTCCCAGGTCCCAGCCCCACTGCTGCTGTGACACTCGACCTCCCTGGGTCTCAGGTCTGCACGCCCACACCTGGGCTGCCAGCAGTCTAAGGTGCTCCGGACACAGTGCTGGGCTCCCAGGAAGAGGCGGCGCTGTGTGACCTGGTTCCAGGCGTCCCTGGGAGAGAACTGGGCCCTGCGGAAGGCTGCTGGGCACAGAGCCTCCCTGTCGCAGCCTCTGGGTGACGATGACCTCATCCCACACCTGCAGCTGAGGCTGAATCACCTCACCGGGGTCTGCTGCAGGCAGGGAGGGCTCCCGGGGGCCGAGAGCAGGTACCCACTGTGCACAGGGCAGGAGGACCCTGGAGTCCCAGCCCACCTCTCCTGACAGGTGGGCAGCCTGGGGGTGGCCTGAGGCAGGAGCAGCCAGGGACCAACCTGGAACCCGCAGCCTGAGCGGGGCCAGTGTGGACACCTGGGCCCTCGGGGTGCAGTCCCGGCTCTCGTGACGTGGAGGGAGTGGGGGCGCTCACTTCCATCACCCGGCGTGCCCCCGTGCTGCTCCTGTGGGCTCACTCTGAGCAGGGACAAGGGTCACATCCAGTGGGCCCTGCCGAGGAGCCGCACAGAGGAGACTGCGCGGTCACAGGGCTAGCGGCAGGAATGTGCAGGCGCCACCGGGGAACAGATGCCGGAAGTGGCCGATTCCATCAGGGGGTAAGGAGGGCGCGAGTCAGGCCTCCAGACCCAGGCGAGCCGGCAGTTCCAGGCAGAGGCCGCAGCAGGGAGGAGTCCTGTAGCTGGGCCCGGCTGGGGCAGGGCAGGGCACTAGGGGTCTCGGGCTTTTTGCTCTGTGGGATCCAAAAGGCCATTAAAGGTGTGAGCAGCACAGTGGATCCCTCAGGGCCAGGCAGGTGGGCGGGAAGACGGTCCAGAGATGGCCCAGGACCAGTGCAGCCGAAGGCAGGGGCGAGGGCCCCTTCGCAGCTCGCAGTCAGGGAACGTGTGGGCCTGGTGATGAGTCCAGGCTGAGCTGCTGCGACCTGTGGCACACCCGGGTGAACAAAGATCTCCCAGCACAGGTGGCGGTAGGACCCGGGCCACACCGCCCCCGAAATACACACCTTGGCAAAGGCGCAGGCAGTGGGAGCCGAAAGGCCACTCTTCCTCCCCGCCCCGCCCTGCTGCCCGGAAGCAGGACCCAAGACCCTCACCCCAGAGGGGCAGGTGCATCCGCACACCCCAGCAAAGGAAGCTCCTCGTCTGTAGACACAGGGACCCAGGGGAGGCTCGGAGGAGACAGGCCAGCTCCAGCCGGTTCACCCAGTACCGCGCCACACCTATCCACACACGCACAAAACCTAGCAGTCAGGCCAGCGCCTCGGCTCACTAGGCTAATCCTCCGCCTTGCGGCGCCGGCACACCGGGTTCTAGTCCCGGTCGGGGCGCCGGATTCTGTCCTGGTTGCCCCTCTTCCAGGCCAGCTCTCTGCTGTGGCCCGGGAGTGCAGTGGAGGATGGCCCAAGTGCTTGGGCCCTGCACCCCATGGGAGACCAGGAGAAGCACCTGGCTCCTGCCTTCGGATCAACGCAGTGCGCAGCCGCAGCGCGCCGGCCGTGGTGGCCATTGGAGGGTGAGCCAACGACAAAGGAAGACCTTTCTCTCTGTCTCTCTCTCTCTCTCACTGTCCACTCTGCCTGTCAAAAAACAAAAAACAAAACAAAACAAAAACAAAAACCTAGCAGTCACCCTGTGGCTCTGGGCCACGCTCTGGGAAGCCAGGCACACCCCGCACCGAATCAGGGTGCGATTTCTTCATGTTGGTCTGCCTCTTGTTATAGGGACCTTGGCCATGAACCTAAAATGGGAAGAAAAAACACCACTCGCCCTTCTACTGGCAGTGGGGCCTGGAGACCTAGGAGTGTCTGGGTGGGTGCCACGGTGGTAGGGACAGGACACGGGGCTGTGGCAGGAACCCTCCGCCTCCCCCGACCCATCAGCTCTGCAGAGGCAGGGACAGCCCTGCTTCAGGAGTGAGGTGATGATGGCCGCAAGGACACAAAGTGCCCTGGGGGCAGCAGTCGCGGAGGAGGTGAGAAGTGAGGACGCACCAGGGTCTCATGCTGTAGAGGTGCCAATGAAGCAATGTTCTAGAGAGAACTGGAAGACAGTCGCCCAGCCCAGGGCTGCCGCACTCCCCGTGTCTCCCCGCACCATCAGAGGACAACACCCCTCCTGCCCTCGGTGTGAGCACAGAGTGGAGAGGAGGGAGCGGTGTGAGCAGAGAGTGGAGAGGAGGGAGCGGTGTGAGCAGAGTGGAGAGGAGGGAGCGGTGTGAGCACAGAGTGGAGAGGAGGGAGCGGTGTGAGCAGAGTGGAGAGGAGGGAGCGGTGTGAGGACAGAGTGGAGAGGAGGGAGCGGTGTGAGCACAGAGTGGAGAGGAGGGAGCGGTGTGAG
>CM027394.1:2741113-2779516 GCA_015711505.1 Sylvilagus bachmani | reverse complement strand
CCCTGCTCCTCACTGAGTGTGCAAGGGCATTTCCCAGGATTCCGAGCAAACACGCAAGATGTCTAGAGTCAGGGGGCCGGTGCGGTGGCGCAGCAGGTAAAGCCTCTGCCAGCGACACCAGCATCCTGTACGGCCATCGGTTCGAGTCCCAGCTGCTCCACTTCCAATCCAGCTCCCTGCTAACTCGGCCTGGGAAGAGCAGCGGGAGATGGCCCAAGTGCTTGGGCTCCTGCACCCATGTGAAGGACCTGGAAGCAGCTCCTGGCTCCAGCCTGGCCCCGCCCTGTCATGGCCATTTGGGGAGTGGACCAGCAGAGGAAGATCTATCTCCCTCTGTCTGCCTCTGCCTCGCCTCTATAACTGACTTTCAAATAAATAAATAAATCTTTTAAAAAAAGAAAGCGAGAAAGGGAGAGAAAGAAAGAATGAATCTAAATGTAGATAACAGAGAAAAACTGGATCCAAGCTAAGTTTGCGGGGATGTGGGACCAATTCTGTGAACAGTCCTGTCCATTCAACTTGCGTGCATCTAAATAATGTTTAGGGCTTGAATGACAGAGAACGTATTTGAGGAATTTTAACTGAAAAGGCCTGATTACTTTTCGGGGGCGGGAGGGGCAGCGGGTCCAGCCACTGCCTGCCACACCAACATCCCGCGTGAGTGCTGGTTTGAGGCCCGGCTGCTCTGGCCTGGCCCCGCCTGTCACGGGCAGCTGGGGAATGAACCAGCAGGTGGAAGACCTCTGTCTCTGCCTTTCAAATTAGTAAGATAATCTTAAAGGGAAAAAAAAAGGAACTCTCCCTCCCTCTGTCTCTCCCTCTTCCTCTGTAACTCTGTCTTTCAAATAAGTTAATCTTTAAAAAAAAGAATTGAATATCAAATATTATTTGAAAAAGCTCTGGAAAGGTCAGAGACCTGGACTCTGAAAGCTAACAAGTGTCTCTGGGTGACTGAGATGTGAGTAATTTCCCCCTCTGCTGTTTTCCAGTGTCTGATACGCATGTGACCTTTGCTTGGGGATGGTGAAGGTGTTTCCAACAAGTGTCTGCTTCGGGCTTCTTCAGTGGCCCGGTGGCTTAGTGGTACCCCCAGCCGGCCCCGCCCCGTGAAGGTGGGACCCCCAGGGGAGCAGGGCAGCGCAGCAGCCGGCTGCAGGGACCACCCTGGGGCTGGGGCCCTTGGCCTCAGTTTCCCCAAAGGGATCAGAGTCCCTGGCTCAGGAGAGCCTCCTGAGTTGTTCCAGCCCCGGCACGAGAGAGACCGGAACCCTTAAAATAGGTTCAGGAACTGAAAGAGGCCCCACTACCCTGCTCCCAACAGCCACACTTCCTCCCCACCGCAGTAGCCAACAACCAGCTCCAACTGCCTTAAGGTTTGGGGCCACTCGGGGCCCAGCAGACCCAGGGAGATCGTCCCGGGTGACTGCAAAGCGCTCTGACACAGCCGTGCGTCTAAGAGCAGGCACTGGGCCAGGTGTTGTGTTTCCTGGACAACGGGCGGCAGGACTCGTGCCGGGCTGCACCTGCTGTGTGTCACTCACTACCTGCCCCTTGTCTCTGCAGTCCCACGTTCCTGGAGTCCACTGCCTCCACAGTCTTCCTCTCTACCATGTCTCCTCCCACGTCTCCCACCCGCCACGGACACCCAGCCACACCGTGCCCAGGACAGCAGCAGAGGGCCAGCGGGGCGCACAGAGCTTGTCCCAGTTCACAGGTGGTCCTGGGGGCCTGGAACGCTGTGCCTGGGCGGTCCAGCAGCCAGGCCTACTGGCAGACAGCCTTCGCCTCGCTCCTCTGACCCATGCCATGCCCGCGATCCAGGATGGCTGTTTGCACTGGAATTCCAGCCTGGCCACCACCCAGCTACATGGCCTTGGTGAGTCACCTTCCTGCCTGAAGCTTAGCTTCCAAGCCTGCAGAATGGGGCAGTGACAAAGCCTCCCTCCACAAGGGCAGGACGACAGGAAACACGGCAGGTGCAGGGCATCTGGCCACGGCAGATGTGCAGGATCCTGTGCTAACGGCCGTGGCTCTCCCACAGCTCATACCCAGAGCGCCCCAAGCCCAACTTCTCGGCGGCAGAACGGAACGGCAGCCCCGGGGACGCCCTCCCGGTCTGTGAGCCTCTCTGCCCCTCTATTCGGGCAGGCCCCGCCCAGCCACAGCCCTGCTCTCAGGCTGAGTGGGCGACAAGCTCCCCTGGACAGACAGCACTGTGGCCCCTCTGTGGCGCTCCTCCCGGGATGGGCCTCAGCTCTGTGTAGGCCTGGGCAGGGGCCGTTTGTGGGCCCAAGCAGTGGCCATGTGCGGGCCCGAGCAGGGACCGTGTGTGGGCTCAGAGAGATTCTGCCACTTTCCAGGTCCATCCCCTCCAAACCTGTGTTCCCTCCTCCCGATGAAAAGAGTGTGATACGGTGAGAGGGATGGAACCCAGACCCTCCTCCAGCCTGGGACACTCTAGGCAGACGGGCTCCCAGGATGCTCCGCGCGGCAGCACGAGTCCACCTCCCCCTCCCCATGCACCCCTCCAGCAGGTCCTGGGGCCAGGTCACCCAGAGGTGCTGTCTCTCCTGAAAGCCGGCCTGCCCTGACGTCCACGGTGTGGGGGAAGGCCCAAACTCCAAGAGGAAGGGTCTGCTTCGCGCATCTGCACGTCACACAGCCTGGGGCTTCCCAGCTCGGGGACCCTGGAGCTCCGCACAAGCCCCCTCCGCTGGCCAGCCTGGTCCATCCGTCACAGGGAACCACCAGCAGCGTCGTGCGGCTTCAGTACCAAAGCCCAGTTCAGGGCAGCCACAGCCCCGGCGGCCTCCAGCCAACAGTCACCTGCATGTTCATGCACCTGGCCTCTCTCTCCCAGCCCCAAGTGCCCTCCCGCGAGGTATAGCACAGAGCACGCCTTGCACATGGCAACTGCTGAAAAAAAATTCTTGTGAATAGACTGCGTAAAGGAGACTCAAAAATCAGGTTTGGATCCACGAGGGGCTGTTCACCACGAGGGCGGAGCAGCGATTCCTGCACGGGGAAAGCCAGTAGCTTCGTGTCGCCCACAGACAGACACGACTCAGAGTGGACGACACCGTGCCCAAAGCCGGGAGTCTGCACCGGAGGCTCCCCAGCCCCTGAGGACAACCTCTGGACACAGCAAGGTTCTGAGTAACCTAAGCACAGACTAAACAGAGAAATCTAGGGTTTAGACCCCTCCCTGCATCGAACAGGTTGTCACAGCTGCGGCTGCGGATCCAGGGCCTGCGAGGGTTAAATGACTGAGTCGACATCAAAGAACCGGTCCGGGCCAACCACGGGGTCCTAACGGTACCTGGGCTATTAAGGTCTCTGAACAGCTAACTCCACATTTGAAAAACCAGACACAGGCGAGGCCCCTCTCAGGGTTAAGATGCCAGTCTCCTTGGCCACCCACACCCTTCCTCAGCCGCCTGGAAATGAAGTCTTTCACCACTGTGCTGCCTATGGGACAGCACCCCTGGACGTGCCCCATGCTAGACACCGAGCGGGCCGCAGGGGCAGTGCCCCCGGGGGCTCACCGGCCACGTGGGAGCCAGCCACACAGCCCCTGACAGAGCCACACACCTGCTGACCATCCAGACAGGAGTGGAGGAAGGGCCCGGGGAGGCAGCATGGGGGCTGACACCTGATGGAAGACCCCCACCTGCGCGGGCGCGGAAAACGGGCAGGGGTGGCAAACAGCACAAAGAGTGCAGAGCTTCCGGGACCGCAGGGGCGGGGCTGAGAGCACGGAGGGAGGCCAGGGCAGGAGACCCCCGGGGGTGCCCGGGAAGGCAGGGCAGGCCTGGCGGGGGCTCCCGGGAGGGGCAGGCTCTGGGGTCAGACTGGCCGGGGTCAAGCCCGGCTGTGCCACCTCCTCAGCCTGTGGCCTCTGCTCCTCCCCCAGGACGGGGAGATAACATTCACACCTGGGCTGTGTCAGAGTTCGCAGACAGAACAGGTGCTGTCATTTCTGGTCTCAGAGGACGGCCACCCCACGTCAGGACAGGAGGGGCAGGTGGACAGGGGTGTGGGGAGGGGCTGCTCAGCAGTTGGTCCCCAGGCCCCTCCCGGGTCAGACATTCTATGTGAGGTGTCAGGGTCGCCCACCAGGACAGCACACAGTAGGTACTTGGTGCGTGTTTGCGGAATGAATGAATTTCTGCTCAAACAGAATCTTTCCAGAAAACAGGCCTTTGGAGCCTGTGTCCCCGTCCATCCCCCACTACACCCCCCACCCCTCTGGCCCTGCTCCGCCTGCCACAGAATAAAGGATTCGAGTTTATCCGCCCCCCCCATCGCAGCCCCCCAGGTGTGGCCTGCGCGCGCGGGGGGGGGGGGCAGACAGCCTGGGGAGGCCACATCCCCGGTGCTGCCAGACGCCCTGGCTCTGCGGGCCTCAGTTTCCCCAGCGGTGAATGCAGGGGGCACTGGCAGAACCTGAAGGCCCACAGCCCCACCCAGCAACGCTCCAGCCCCTTCAGAAATCCCTAGCCCAGACTGGGGGTGGGGTGGGGGCGGCGACAATGTGGTATGAAGTCATTCCTTGCACAGAGGAGGGAGGGGTCTTCTCGTGCATAAATGGCAACCCCGAGCCTACAGGAGAGGGGCTCCTCCCCAGCTCAGCCCTGAGCATGAGCGGTCACGAACACATTACCTCACAGCCAGCCAGGCCGGGAGACCCCTCCCACACCTGCAGTCCCACACCTCAGACAATGGGAGGCACCCCCAGCGCACTCCACCCAGCAAAATCACGCCCAGAGCGGCGGCCGCCCCGACCCCCTCGGCCGAGCAGGTGGGCCCAGGGTGCCGAGGCCCAACAGGTCTCTGGGCAGAGCTCACCGACGCAGGGCAGAAAGACAAAGGCTCCGGCTACCGGGCTGGGCACAGAGCTGGGGGGCTCCCCAGACCCCGCGCTGCCGCGGCACCCCGGTCCCCGGGGTCGGGACTCCCACGGAAGGGGGGAGACGCACGCCCAGACGGACGGACACAGGGAGACGCGGAAAACTGCGGGGCACGAGGGTGCGGGGCGCTCCGGGGCCCCGAACCAGAGCCAGGGACACACGCAGGACCCGTGCGCAGGGACGCGAGGGCACCCGGAGGACAGGACACCGGGAGCCCCCGAGACGCCCGGAGGCAGAGGCGCACGCAGGGCCGGAGCCTCGCGGACACGCAGGGCCGCCCCACTCACCGAGGCCGCAGACCTCCCGGCGCAGGCTGAGGCGGCCGCGCTCCTCCGCGATGGCACGCAGCATGTGCTGCAGCGAGCGCTCCTCCGCCTCCGCGCCGCCCGCGGGCTCCGGGGACGCGGCGGCGGGAGCGGCGAGGGCGGGCGGCCCGGCCCGGAGCCCCGCGGGCGCCGAGGCGCAGGCCCGGCCCGGCGGACGCGCGGAGGCCATGCCGGGCTCCGGCTCATCGCCTGCGCCGCCCCCGCGGGGGCCCTCGGCGCGCCCCGCCGCGCCCGCGCCGCCGCCGCCGCCCGCCGCGAGCACCAGCGAAGCCACAATCCGCCCTGGTGCGCGTCGCCGCCGCCGCCGCCGCCGCCGCCCGCCGAGCCCAGAGCCGAGCTCAGCCCCGCGCCGCCGCCGCCGCCGCCCGCTGCCGGCCCCGCCCCAGCCAGGAAGGCTCCGCCCCCGGGCACCAGTCCCCGCCCCTGCCTCGCGTCGCCGGCCTCCGCCTCCGGACCTCCCGGATCCGCCCTCAGGATAGGCCCCGCCCCCCGGCCCGGCAGCCCCACCCAGCGCCGGCAGGCCACGCCCCGGGTCTGGCCCCGCCCCTTTCTCGCGTCGCCAGCCTCCGCCTCCGGACCTCCCGGATCCGCCCTCAGGAAAGGCCCCGCCCCCTGGCCCGGCAGCCCCACCCAGCGCCGGCAGGCCACGCCCCGGGCCTGGCCCCGCCCCTGCCTCGCGTCGCCAGCCTCCGCCTCTGGAACTCCTTGATCCGCCCTCAGGAAAGGCCCCGCCCCCCGGCCCGGCAGCTCCACCCAGCGCCGGCAGGCCACGCCCCGCGTCTGGCCCCGCCCCCTCCGAGCGGCCCGCGTCTGGCGCCCCCACGCGCGTTTTGCGGGTCGCTCTCGGGGTCACACCTCACGGCGGCCGCGGTCTTCTGACGTGTGTGTGACCTTGCCCAGCGGCCACCTTCCCCAGGGCCCGCGCCGGCCCCCTGTTTGACGTCCGGTGTGGTGGACGTGGTGTGAGGGCCGCCGAGGGGCAGGTTCGGGGTCAGCCGGGCGGGGGCCCCTGGGCTGGGCAGGCCCCTGGTCAGGGGGGGACCTGTCGAGAAGCAGCCGGGCCTTTCCTAGCCCCACAGCATCGCTGCTCAGCGCTCCACCCCGCGGTCCCCGTGCCCAGAAGTCCTCGGGGTCCGTGTGGCCAGTGCGACGTGTCTTGTCCTCCCCGCGAGCCCCTGCCCAGTCAGGCCGCCCGGCACACAGCCCGGCCCCAAGGCCTGGAACCTGCACCCCATCGCCTCGCCCGTCCTCCCGGCCTGCAGCGCATCGCGGCCAGGGACTCGGGAGTCCGCAGAGCACGGCGTGGGCGGCACACGGGGCGTGGGCGGGACACGGCGCGGGCGGGACACAGGGCGTGGGCGGGACACGGGGCGTGGGCGGGACACGGGGCGCGGGCGGGACACGGGGCGTGGGCGGGACACGGCGCGGGCGGGACACGGGGCGTGGGCGGGACACGGGGCGTGGGCGGGACACGTTGTGGGTGGAACACGGGGCTTGGGCAGAACACGGCGCAGATGCAGGGTTTTATTTCACACACACCCGCCCCTCCCCCCCGCAGGCTCTGTCCACACAGGAATGTCTAACTTCCACAAACAGTAAATGACAATTTTTGTAAAATTTTATTTATTTGATTTGAAAGAGTTAAAGAGAGACAGACAGAGAGAGGTCTTCCATCTGCTGGTTCACTCCCCAGTTGGCCGCAATGGCCGGAGCTGCACCGATCTGAAGCCAGGAGCTTCTTGGTCTCCCTCATGGGTGCAGGGGCCCGAGCGCTTGGGCCATCTTCTACTGCTTTCCCAGGTGCATTAGCAGGGAGCTGGAGGGGAAGTGGAGCAGCTGGGACTCGAACCAGCGCCCATATGGGATGCCAGCACTGCAGGCCGGGGCTTTACCCGCTGTGCCACAGCGCCAGCTCCTAAATGACATTTTGTAAGGGGGTCACAGGCATGATCCAATTCCTGGTCTGGGTGTAGACTACATGGGTGTGTCAGCTTACAAAAGGGTTTCAAGCTATAACTTCGAGATGTGTGCGTTTTCTATATAAAAATATTCAAAAGATAATGAATTTTAAAAGATGTGAAATCTTTGAAGAGATCCTGGGTGAGCTGAATCTCTTATGACAATTTTTTTTTGGTTTTTTTTTGCAAAAGACATGAAATGCACTAGGCTAATTGTGGGAGGCCATGGTTTTAGCCTAGACCCCGTCCCAGGCCCAGCAACAGACCAAGAGCCAAAATAGTCACACAGACTAAGGTCGCTAAGCTGCCCATGAGGAGAGGCAGTGCCGATCCCGAGCCGGCCAGCCCCAGCCTGGGCGTGTCAGCCCTTCTGTTGTAACCGGAGAAGTAAGCCTCTGTTAACCCGGGGTTCACGCTCCTCTTGCTCTCCCTGGCCCACTCGTACAAACCCACCGCCCGCCCGCCCTCTGCTCTGAGAATGGAGGCTGCCCCGTGCATGAGTCACAGATAAAAGCCAATTTAGCCTCTAACTAGATTGGATGTCGTTTTATCTTGTTTTTTACAAGAGAGACCACTGAGGGGCAGGGGAGGGGAGGGGAGGGGAGGGGAGGGCGAGCATGGAGGCAGAGTACTGCTCTAAAGATGACCTGGGCCTTGTCCCTGAGTCTGACTGCCCAGACTTAGCTGGCCAAGCGCACTCTGCTGGTGCGAGGAGGGCGTGGTCTCTGAGATGGAGCTCATCCTGGGGTATCCAGGTGGGCCCAGTCCCTTCCCATTGGACATGGAAATTCCAAATATATATATATATACCACAAAGTCATTTTTTATTCTATTTCCATGAATTTTTAATGATGCTTATTTCCTCAGTTTTTAAAAAGATATTTTATTTATTTGAGAGGCAGAGTTAGAGTCAGTGAGAGGGAGAGAGAGAGAGATCGAGATCTTCCATCTGCTGGTTCACCTTCTAAGATCCTGTATCAGCCAGAGCGTCTGTCAAGCTGAAACCCATTTCCCGGCTGTGGTCTCAGAGCAGAATGATGAAATCAGGCAAACGCAATGTTGCTGGCAGTGAAGGTGGAGGGTGGGGCTGCAAGTCTAGGGCAGAAGCTTCCAGAAGCCAGAAAAGCCAGGAAGCAGGGTCTGCTGCAGAAGCTCCCAGAGGGACCCAGGCCTACCCGACCCGTTGGCTTTAGCCCAGCAGGGCCCCACCGCGCTTCTGTAGCCCTGTAAGACAATAAAATGGGGGCCGGCATTGTCGTGCAGTGGGCTAATCTCCGTCTGGGGTGCCGGCATCAAGTCCCAGCTGCTCCACTTCCCACCCAGCTCTCTGCTGTGGCCTGGGAAAGCAGTGGAGGACGGCCCAGGTCCTTGGGTCCCTGCACCTGCGTGGGAGACCTGGAAGAAGCTCCTGGCTCCTGGCTTCAAATCGGCACAGCTCCGGCCATTGTGGCCATTTGGGGAGTGAACCAGCAGATGGAAGACCTTTCTCTCTGTCTCCGCCTCTCACTGTCTGTAACTCTGCCTCTCAAATAAATAAATAAAATGCTTAAAAACAAAGATAATAAAATAGTGTTGCTTTAAGACTGTAACTTTGTGCTAGGTTGTTATGGCAACGATACCGCAGTAGACCTGAGACGCAGGACGTTCGTGGGCTCTGGGCTGCAGCTCCCTGTCCCTGGGGTTTGTTCTGCAAACGCTGGGACAACAACCAGGCAGAGTTTAGCAGAGTAGTCACCCAGCACCACCCGCTCGTCTTCCGCAGCCCCTCTTAGGTAGGAGCTGCGAAAGCGCGTGGAAAATTTGTCTTAAGATAAGGGCTTTTTGGCGCAAACTGTTGGAATCCATGTGTGGTTTTTCATAATACAAATTCTGTATGAATTTTTTGAAGACCCCCCCTAACATGGAAATTCCAAATATATATATATATATACCCCAAAGTCATTTTTTATTCTATTTCCATGAATTTTTAATGCTTATTTCCTCAGTTTTTAAAAAGATATTTTATTTATTTGAGAGGCAGAGTTAGAGACAGTGAGAGGGAGAGAGAGAGAGATCGAGATCTTCCATCTGCTGGTTCACCTCCTAAGATCCTGTATCAGCCGGAGCGTCTGTCAAACTGAAACCGGGACCAGGAACTCCATCTGGGGGTGCCTGTTGGGGGCGGGGACTTAGCAGCTGAGCCGTCCTCTCCTGTCTGCTACGCCACAGCACTGCCCCTGTGAATTTCCTGAAGTGCCCTGGTACCTTCTCGTGATGGCGGTTTTGTCTCCAGATGTGTGGGCTGATGTTGCTCGGACAGCCAGACAACATTCGGCCACTAGGTTTCAGATGCCTGCGTGTCCCCGTCCCCCCCCCTGCCCCGGTGTCTGGCTTCTGTTCCCAGCCTCGGCTCTTGACTCCGGCTCCCTGCAAATCAGACCCTGGAGGCTCCAGTGCCTGGGCTTCTGCCACCCATGGGAGACCCAGATGTCGTTCCCAGCTCCCAGCTCCTGCCCAAAGCCAGCCTCAGCGCTTGCAGGCATTTGGGGGAGTGAACCCGCAAGTGGGAACTCTCTCTGCCTTTCAAATAAATGAATAAGCAATAAAGAAAAGAACAAGTGCCCACAAACTCCTCTCCTCTTTAGTAAGCGGCTGACCAGCCCAGGGCCTTCCTAGAGAACTGGTCAGTTCAGCTGAGAGCTGCGCACTGGCCATGAACCCCTTGCCCCAGGGCCCCGTTCACGTCTGGTCCATGGGGTACGGACTCCATGATCTCAGAGATTGCTCTGGGCCTCAGTGTTCAGCGAATCAGCTTTTCTCCGTGGTCCCAAAGGAAACAGAAGAATTAATTCCCAGGCAGGTCGGAGGCAGACAGCCCCACTGTGGGTCAGCGAGTGCACACCCCCAGGGCACAGCTCTTCACCCCCCCCAAGTCAGTCAAAACCCTTTCTGAGGTCACATGCGCGTGTGCTGACAGCTCCCGGGCCACCACTTCCCGTGACTCACGTCTGCTGTGCTGGGAAGCCCTGTTCCGCAGCCTCCTTTCATCTGGCAAGTTCAGTCCAACCACCCCAGGCCGGCAGTGCCGCGGCCCCTCCACCCTGGGCTCTGCTCACCTGCAGCCATGGTAGAGGGAGCACTGACAAAGGCCCACCGCTCCCCTGCCCCGCTGTTGCAAGAACTCCACCACCGCCACTCACTACTATACTTTTCAAAAAAATATATTTTATTTATTTGAATGAGTTGCAGAGAGAGAGAGAGAGTCTCAGGTTCACTCCCCAAATGGCCACCAAGGCCAGAACTGAGCTGATCTGGAGCCAGGAGCCAGGAGCCAGGAGCTTCTTCTGGGTCTCCCACGTGGGTGCAGGGGCCCAAGGACTTGGGCCATCCTCCACTGCTTTCCCAGGCCATTAGCAGGGAGCTGGGACTTGAATCGGCACTCATCTGGTTTGCTGGTGCTGTGGGCCAGGGCTTTAACCCACTGCACCACAGCACTGCCCCTCTACTTTTTTTTAATAGATCCCTGCTAAAATTCCCACGAAAGGGTTAACATGAAAATTATTAGGCAGTGATGCTGGGGAGTCGGGAGATAGAAACAGGAATAGCACTTGTGGGGTCGGGGTGGGGTGGTCACGGCACAGCTGGAGACCTGTCTAGCTTGCTTGCCACCGTCACACAGCAAGTGAGACCTGGAACCGGATTCTGCCCGTCCCCGGGTGGCTGCTCTGGTGGGCGGAGCCAGGCGGGGCCGGCCAGTGGATTGGGTCAGGGTGCTCATTTGGTCAGCTCAGGGCCAGCCCCTGGAGTCCCCTCTGTGCCCTGTGCCGGGGTGCTGCTCTTCTTGTAACTAGGCCTGGGGTGCTGGGCCTCCCAGTATTTTCAGGGGCAGTGAAATTATTCACAACGTTGTGTACTATGTGCCGAGCAAGACTGAAATGGCAAAATTAAATCAATAGATGTTCCATTAAAGACCTAATTGCCTGGCACCATGGTGTAGTAGGTAAAGCCACTGCCTGTGGCACTGAGCATCCCATATGGGCTCTGGTTCAAGTCCCGCTATTCCAGTTCTGATCTACTTCTCTGCTATGGCCTGGGAAAGCAGCTGAAGATGGCCCAAGTCCTTGGGCCCCTGCTCCCACGTGGGAGACCCAGAAGAAGCTCCTGGCTCCCGGCTTCAGATCAGCCCAGCTCTGGCCATTGTGGCCATTTGAGAAGTGAATCAACAGATCGAAGACCTCTTTCTGTCTCTCCTTCTCCCCTTCCCCCCAACCCCCATAACTCTGCCTTTCAAATAAATAAATAAAAAGGGCCCCACACTGTGGCACAGCAGGTAAAGCCGCTGCCTGCAGCACCGGCATCCCATATGGGCACCGGTTCAAGTCCCGGCTGCTCCACTTCCGATCCAGTTCTCTGCTATGACCTGGGAAAGCAGTAGAAGATGGCCCAAGTCCTTGGGCCCCTGCACCCACGTGGGAGACCCGGAAGAAGCTCCTGGCTCCGGACATTGAGGCCTTTTGGGGAGTGAGCCAGTGGAAGGAAGACCTCTCTCCCTCTCTCTCTGTCTCTGCCTCCAAATAAAAAATAAATAAATCTTTTTTAAGAAGACCTAACAGGGAGTAACATGATATCATCTTTATTTTTGCCTCAGTATTTCTGAGTTTTGCTACACTGAGAACTCCTTGTGGGTGGGATGTCTTCACACGACAAGCATTCCGAGTTTGCCAGATGGTGGGTGGGAAATCAGAAAGTCAAGGTTACTGGAGTTTGCGTTATTTAGCAAACACATCTGCAGGACTCCACTCCTGGCGCTGGGTCCCAGGCCATGACCACACACAGCAGCCCCCGGGATTCTACCGCCGGAGAATGCGGCTCTCCAGGTTTCACGGATGAGAGGTCAGGCCCACTCTCCAGGGTCCGGGACAGCTGAGCCAGGTTGCCCAGGAAATTCGAAAGCAAGATCACAGAAGCTGTTTCAGCTTCTTGGAAAAACACAGTACACGTGATACGGGCACATTTGAGTCAGGTGCTATGGGCTGAGCCTCAGACACAAGGGTGGCACCTGCCAACGGAGGCTCAAACTGGCCCCAGCTGCCAGCCCTGCTGTGGGGCCTGCACACAGGAGGGGGGGCTCCTGCGTGTGAAAGCCAGCTTTCCTCCCCCTCTTTTGATACTGAGAGAAGCTGCCGATGAAGGAGGGTTTACCCCAGCTCATGGTTTTGCAGGTTCAAGGCCAAGGCTGGCAGCACCATGCAGGTGATGGGTGGTGGCAGAACAGCGGTGGTGAGCCAGGACAGAGAGGCCGAGGGCAGGCATGTCCTCTGTGTCCTTGTGCCTGTCCTCATACAGCCATGGACTCCGCCCCATCTGATTACTTCCCGAAGGCCCCACCTTCACACACACAGCTGGGTGCGGCCTCCAGGCAGTAAGTGCCATCACCGTGACCCTGGGACTTCAAGGTCTGCAGGAGGCGGAGAGTCAAATCCTGGTCTGACTACAGCCATGAGTGGACAACTCAGACCGTTTCCCTTGCAGGGAGACGGTTCTCATTCGCAGCACTGGGCCGCGTCCTTTGTGTCCAGCTCCTCAAAGCCTTGTGTTAGATACAGGATTGCACTAGGATCATCCCCATTTTGGGGGAAAAGATTATTTATTTGAAAGTTCCGGTGACAGGGAGAGGGAGAGACAGAAGGAGAGAGATCTTCCACGTGTCGCTTTTGTCCGCAGATGTCTGCAACGTCCAGGCCTGGCCCAGAAGCTCCGTCCGGGTCTCCCTCCAGGGTGGTGGGGGCGTAAGTACTCGGGCCATCTCCTGCTGCCCTCCCAGGCACATTAGCTGGAAGCCGGATTGGAAGTGGAGCAGCCGGGACTTGAACTGGTGCTCCCATCTAGAATGCCAAAAGACTGCAAAGACTTTATCCCGAGAAGGTCATCCGCGTCTGTGGATTCCTGGAGGACGCATCTTTGGGGCTGGAGAGGGGTGTGCACAGACCAAACCACCGCACCAGGCCCCACTGCTTTGGCCGCTGCATCCATTCTGGCCGCTTCTCGCGACAGGTCTGGATTTTCCCTCTGGGACCCCACTCTGCCCCAGTCAGCCCAGGAGCAGTGAGCCAGATCTGGCCCGGCAAAGCAAAGCATCTCCCCGGCCATGGTGGCTGCTCCAGGGGTGGGCCATCGGAGCCGACGCAGGCGTCTGCTGGTCTGTACCGCAGGGCTGCTAAGAAGGCAGCGGCCTGCGGCCATCTCCGTGCTGGGGGCGCTGGCTGAGAACAGAGCCAGTGCAGAGGAGAGCAAGGCTGAGACGTGGGGAGGGCCCGTCTCTGGTTCCAGTGCCAACCCGCGCCCCTTCCCTGCGGAAGCCAGCGCAGAGGGGTTTCTGGGTGACACAGGTGCTCTAGGAGCCCTCCTTTAACCCCGGGGGGGACTCCCAGGGGTTCCCTGGCTGTCAGGGTCTTCCTTCCAGAGATGAAAATACAGCACAGGCGGCAGTGGGTGAGGACCGGGCGGGGTGGGAGGCCTCACGCCCAGGTTAGCAGTTTCACATTCAGGGCGTCTGCCCGGGGCACTGGGACCGGGAACGCCCACGTCCCTTTGAACTTGCTCAGACCTGCCCAGGAGGGCTCTAGGGCTGGCCGCCGGCAATGCTGCCTTCCTGCTCTGGGCCCGGGAAAGGCAGCCCCAGAGGGGGCTCTGAGTGCCGAGCTGGGCTGGGTGTTCCGGAGCCGCCCGTCCCCTGGGTTCTCGCTGTCTCCTGCAGGCCCACGAAGGGCTCGCTCTGCTCTTTATCTGCTTTAAGGCCAAATCACCCAGAGACTCCGTTCCCTTCCACACCTCCCTGAAATCCCAGGATCCATTGCAGGAAGGAAGCCCTAGGCATGCGACCCCACCCAAAGCGACTCTGTTGCGTGACATTTTTTTTTTTTAATTTTTTTTTTTTAAATTTTTTTGACAGGCAGAGTGGACAGTGAGAGAGAGAGACAGAGAGAAAGGTCTTCCTTTGCCGTTGGTTCACCCTCCAATGGCTGCCGCGGTCGGCACGCTGCGGCCGGCGCAGCGCGCTCATCCGATGGCAGGAGCCAGGTGCTAGGTGCTTTTTCCTGGTCTCCCATGGGGTGCAGGGCCCAAGCACCTGGGCCATCCTCCACTGCACTCCTGGGACACAGCAGAGAGCTGGCCTGGAAGAGGGGCAACCGGGACAGAATCCGGCACCCCAACCGGGACTAGAACCCGGTGTGCCAGCGCCGCAAGGCGGAGGATTAGCCTGTTGAGCCACGGCGCCGGCTTGTTGCGTGACATTTTGTTGCATGAAATTTTCGGGCTTCCGGGCTCCTTCCAATCCCAGACAGAATCATGTACGTGATTATTTCTGTCTGCTGGCCCCATTCATACTCCCTAAGATACCGGGGCCCCTGCACACCGGGGCTCTGTTCCCCGCTCCGCCTCCTGACTCTACTCCCTGCCGGCGCAGACCCCGGGAGGAAGCAGGGTTCCTACCACCGACACGGTAGACCTGGATTGAGTCCCGGCTGCTCCACTTCTGATCCGCTCCCTGCTAATGCACCTGGGAAGACAGCTGGAAGACGGCCACGCGCTTGGGCCTCACGCAGCTATCATTCGTTCACTCGGCCTGCTTCATTGTTGCCTCCCTCCTCTGGGCATGCCCTTGAGAGGTGGGTGCTGGGGACCTCAGGGGTCCTGGTTTGCCAGGCTTCCCTGGGGTTAAGGAAACAGAGAAAAGCACGGGTGTAGGCACAGAGGGGGCCGGTGCCGAGACAGGTGTGGATGAGGGGGTATGGAGGAGGTCTTCCAGGAGGAGGTGGCCCTCGGCCTTCCTCCAGCGCTCGAGTCGAGTGTCTGGCCTGGCCCAGTGTTCTGGACAACCGAAGCCCAGCGTGGACCCAGCACCAGAGCCTCTCCAAAGGACTCGGTGGGACGGACCCCCCCAGCTGCCCCCCCCCAGCTGCCCCGGGAGCCGGGCAGGCAGAGCTCTCACCCACCGAGAGGGAGAGCGGCGGGAGAGGAGGGGTGAGGAGGAGCGGAACCTAACGCGGGGCTTCCCCCGGCGCTCGCGTTTCTGCTGCACACACAACCAGCCCCTGAGCACAGTGAAGCCTCCGAGCCACCCCATGACGGTGCAGGGGTCCAGGGGCGTCGGCCCCACGGAGGAGGGAAGCCCCCACCTTCCCTGGCCCTGCCTCCTGGGGGAGTGGAGCGGAGAGGCCCGCCAGGGCTCCCCTTGCTCTCTCTGGTCATCTCTCAGAGGCTCGGTGACACAGTGGGCAGCTGAGGGGCCCCCCGTCCACACTGCCCCCCTCAATCCACCTCCACAAAGCAGTAAAATCGAAGCCAGATCCCAGCTTCCATCTCACGGACAGGACCCCAGGGCCTCACCGGGTTCTTTAGAACCGAATCGGCAGAGTGACAGCGCAGGGTCTCTGAGGGGCAGAGACTTTTGGGCCAGGACGGAGCTGAGCTGAGGCCTTGAGGCAGGAGGTCCTGGTGCTGGGGTCTGCGAGGGAGGACGTGCAGGAGACCAGCCAGAGGACGGGCAGGGCCCAAGCCAGGCGCCTGTGGACGGCGTTGCTTGGTGCACACGGACACGGCTAACGGGGCTTTGGCAGAGACGAGCAGAGTGTCGGGTCCACGGCACGCCCACCTGCGGGAAAAGCGGACTTGGCACCCAAAACAACGTCAGGGCTCTCTCCACCTCGGAGCAGGGGCTGAGCACAAAGTCAAGAAGAAAACACAGGACAGCGTGTGGTGACCTGGAGTTAGGTGACGATTTCTTTTTATTTATTTACTTTTGTAGTGAAACATTTGAATTCTCTTCTCATTTCCTACTAGGTACTTTCTACAGTTATTTTCTTTTTTAAAATAAATTTTCTAAAAAAATTTATTTATTTATTTGAAAGTCATAGTTACACAGAGAGAGGAGAGGCAGAGAGAGAGAGAGAGAGAGAGAAAGAGAGAGAGGTCTTCCATCTGCTGGTTCACTCCCAAGATGGCTGTCATGGCTGGAGCTGCGCCAATCCGAAGCCAAGAGTCAGAGCTTCTTCCCAGTCTCCCATGCGGGTGCAGGGGCCAAAGGACTTGGGTCGTCTTCTACTGCTTTCTCAGGCCACAGCAGAGAGCTGGATTGGAAGAGGAGCAGCCAGGACTTGAACCAGCGCCCATATGGGAGGCTGGTGCTTCAGGCCAGTATATTAACCCACTGTGCCACAGCAGGCCCCTAAAAGAAGTTTTTTTTAATTTAAAAGGCAGAGTTAGAGGAAGAGAGAGAGAGAGAGAGAGCAAGCGAGAGCAAGAGCGAGAGCAAGAGAGAGAGATCTTCCATCACTGGTTCACCCCCCAAATGGCTGCTACGGCCAGCGCTGCGCTGATCCGAAGCCAGGAGCCAGGAGCTTCCTCCAGGTCTCCCAAGTGGGTGCAGGGGCCCAAGCACCTGGGCCATCTTCCACTGCTTTCTCAGGCCACAGAGAGCTGGATGGGAAGAGGAGCAGCCGGGACTAGAACCGGCGCCCACATGGAATGCCAGCGCCACAGGCCAGGGCGTTAACCCACCACAGCGCCTGCCTTAGCCATGGAATCTTAAGACCATATTTGTCTTCGTTACACGTATGTTATGCTTTATATACATATAAAGAATATAATTTAGTTACCCTCCGATGCCCAGTTTGCACCGTCTTGGGGGCAGTATGAGTAGACAGGATTTAGAATTCCCAGTGCAGCAGGCCTCTGTTACAGCCTTCAGCTGTCACTTCCTGTATCAGCAGAGTGACGGGGCTCAGTCCTGGCTCCAGCTCCTGACCCCAGCTTCCTGCTAATGCACATCCAGCAGATGGAAGACCTCTCTCTCTCCCCCCCCCCTTTTCTGTTTGTAACTCTGCCTCTCAAATAAATAAATAAATACATAAATCTTTTAAAAATGTTTATTTGAAAGGCAGAGAGACTCTCCCATCTGCTGGTTCACTCCCCCAAATGCCCACAATGGTAAAGAGTAGGCTGGGCCAAACTCAAAGTCGCCCGTGTGGGTGGCAGGGACCCAAGCACTTGAGCCATCTTCCACTGCTTTCCTAGGCCGTTAGCAGAGAGCTGGATCGGAAGTGGAGCAGCCGGGATTCGAACTGACGCCCATATGGGATGCTGGCGGCACAGGCAGAAGCTTAACCTTCTACGCCATAGTCTCGGCCCCTCAAATAAATAATAAGAAAGAAAATGCATGATCTATAAAGAACTCATAGGACTAGACAGTCAAGACAACCCAATTTTCCATTTTTAATGGGCAAAAGATTTGAATGAATTCTCATCAAAGAAGGCATAGGATGACAAACACGTACGTAAAGAGAAGGCAACATTATTAGTCACTGGGGGACGAGACATGGCAATGAGATACCAGCATGCCCGCCCTGGCATGGCCAGCGTGGAGGAGACGGCCTGCCAAGTGTCGGTGAGGGCATGGAGGGCCTGGGAGCCTCCCCCAGCCCTGGCCGGGACGCAGGACACAGCCACTGCACAAAGCCATCTGGCGGTTTCTGGAAAAGTCCACCGCGTGCTGCCACGTGACTCAGCCACCCCACACCTAGGTGTTCGCCCAGGAGAGGTGAAGGCTCATGGCCACACAGACTCGGATGGGAGCCTTCACAGTGACAGCGGGAAGGCCAATGGATCTGCAGATCACACGTCCTTATGACGGAGCATGGCCCAGCAACAACGAGGGATGAACTGCTTTTTAAAGACTCATTTATGTGTCTGAAAGGTACAGCAACAGAGGGAGGGAGAGAGAGAGAGAGAGAGCGAGAGACCTCGTTCACTTACTCACTCCTCAAATGGCCAGGGCCGGGCTGAAGCCAGGAGCCAGGAACTCCACCCGGGTCTCCCGTCTCCCACATGGGTGGGAGGGGTCCAAGCCCGGGGCCATCTTCTGCTTTTCCCAGCTGCCTTAGAAGGAGCTGGATGGGAAGTGGAGCAGCCAATGTGGGAAGCTGCACCACAGCGCTGGCCGCCAAAATGATTTCTTTACGTTAAGTACACCTCAAAAATTGGTATAAGCAATGTGAAAATGTGAATTAGTTTCTAAACTTAAAAATGGGGCTAGGAGCTGGCGCTGTGGCATAGCAGATAAAGCTGCTGCATGTAGTGCCGGCATCCCATACGGGCACTGGTTCAAGTCCTAGCTGCTCCACTTCCAATCCAGCTCTCTGCTGGGAAAACAGTAGAGGATGGCCCAGGTTCTCAGACCCCTGCACCCACATGGGAGACCCAGGGAAGCTCCTGGCTCCTGGCTTCGGATTGGCGCAGCTCCAGCCGTTGTGGCCAACTGAGGAGTGAACCAGCGGATAGAAGACCTCTCTCTCTCTCTGCCTCTGCCTCTCTGTAACTCTGCCTTTTAAATTAATAAATACATCTTAAAGGGGGGAGCTGTTTCGGCCCTTTCGGCCTGCGGTCACGGGCACGTCCTCCCCGTTCCGCAGGCTGGAAGGCAGGCACAGGACAGCAGCAGTTGCAGGTGCTGCTGAGGACCGCGTCCCGGCTCACAGAGAGCCCCCCGCACCGCACCCTCTCCCGGCACAGGGCCGCAGAGCTCTCTCCAGGGCACCCAGCTCCGTCACAAGCACCCCTCCCGAAGACCCCCCGAATTCCATCACCCCGGGGCTGGGATTGCCGCGTAGGAGTTCGGGGGGCACCACACGCTCAGGCGGCAGAGGGCGATCTGACTTCCGTTCGTTTCCAGTGCAGAGAGGTTTGCTTGGCCCACGGTCCGGAAGTGCACGCTCGGGCCTGGCATCTCTGCTCAGCCTCCGCTGGGAGCTTCGTGGTGGACGCATCACGGGACAGCAGTGCGTACCGGCACGCAAGCGTGCCCATTTCATTCAGAAAAACCTGGATTTCTGACTGTGCCTGAGGAATGGGGAGGGCTGGCTGCAGGTGGCTGTTCCAGGCCACGCAGCGGCAGGCAGCTGAGCTGGGGGTCCAGATCCCCCCGGGGCAGGGCACTGGCAGCCCGGCCCGCCTGGACCCGGCTCTCCTGGCTCTCCTGGCTCTCTGCTCCATGGCATCACCGTCTCGACTCCTGGATGGCCGAGTTTGCAGCCCGGCTGTGCAGCCCAGTACAAGCAGCGACCTGGGGTGGGCTCTGAGCAGGGAGACACAGGTTTTTCCTCCAGACCCTTGTCAGGTGGCCCAGGCCCCGATGGGATCCAGCTCAGCCGAGCACTGCCAGGGGCGGCTTCTTAGCCTTGAACTCCAGGCATTGGGCTCTGTTCCAGGATGGAGATCACGAAGCTGATCCGTGCCGGACATTACACTAAGATCTCAGGGGCTGATCTGAAGAGCTGGTGGGCGTGCCGGGGGAGAGGGCGGCGGGAGTTGTCCAGGGGCCCCTTTGCGCATCACTTCCCTGCTGGGTCTTAAGGCTGTGGTGCAAAGCCCAGAGCCGGGCTGAGCGGGGCTGAGCGGGGCTGAGCGGGGCCCCTTTCCTGCACCTCGTCCCCCTGTCTGGGCAGGCGCTGGTAGCATCTGCAGAGCTGACCTGTGTGTGCGGCCCTCGCACCCCTCCCCTCTTCCCTCCCCCGTCTCCCGGCTCTAAGGGCAGGTGCGCTGGCTGCTTCCTGGGGCTCTCCTTCCTGCCCTGGCCTCCTCCACCCTGCTCAGGGCCAAGCTCAGCTCGGAACCTGAGCCTTGAAGGCCGCACACACGGGGCATCCCCTGACCCAGGATTTCTCCAGAGCTTCACCACACGCACTCCGGGGGGCTTTTGAGACCCCAGAAATCCGGGAGAGGGAGAGGGAGAGGAATCTTTCGCCTCTCGGTCCTCACTGCCCTTCATCGAGGAAATAAAACAAGCTGCCGCGATGTCCCTTTGTGCCTTGGTCTCCAAGGAGCTCAAAGCCAGCTTCTCCTGGACCCTGGACAGAGCTCAGGGTCAGCTGCACCTGCTCCTCCTTGAGCCCTGCGATGTGTGGGACCCCAGGGGCCCCTCCCACTGCCGCACGGAGGGCGGCTGGGGCAGAGGGCTTGTGGGAGCTACATGGGATAAGGGGTGTGGGGGAGGGGCACATGTCCCCAGGGGGATCCTAGCTGGGCCCCCGGTTTCCCCCTCCCAGGGGCCACTGTGTGCGGGTTCTGGCTGGTCTCCCAGCTTCCCCCTCCCCTCCTCAGGAGCTTGTGATCCACCCAGCACCCCCGGGGGAGCTCCCAGCAGCCAGACCCTGCCTCCCCCGACTCAGACCCTTCCACAGCTCCCACCCACCCATTACCACCACCCCCGCCCCAGCCAGCCCTCACTGGTCCCTCTGCCGCACAGCCTTCCCTCCAGCTCTGGCTTCCAGGTTCCCCGGTCACCCTGCACCTGCTCCGTCCTCCTGCCCGGAGGTCTCACCGCCAGAGACCCCCGTGGGTTTGCTGGCTGTGCCCCTCCCCCTCAAAGGTGACAAAAAGCTTGGGGTCTGTCTGGTGACCCTGGTGGGGGGCATGAGGAGTCCAGGGGCATCTTCAGTCCCTGCTGTTCTGCCCGTGCCCTGCCTCGCCCCCTCACCCCAGCCCTCCACCCACAGGGCTGTGAGTCAGAGGTCAAGGGCCACCACGTGACTCTGGCAGGGCCCCGAGCCCTTTTTTTTTTTTGTAATAAAACAATTTATAAAGAAGCTTTCCACAAAGCATGTCGGTTTTTTAATTATTATTTTATTTATTTGAAAGAGTTACAGAGAGAGGTAGAGAAAGAGAGAGAGGTCTTCCATCTGCTGGTTCACTTCCCAGATGGCTGCAATGGCTGGAGCTGTGTCAGTCTGAAGCCAGGAGCCAGGAGCTTCTTCCACGTGGGTGCAGGGGCCGAAGCACTTGGGCCATCCTCCACTGCTTTCCCAGGCCACAGCAGAGAGCTGGATGGGAAGAGGAGCAGCCGGGACTAGAACCAGCACCCATATGGGATCCCGGCGCTTCAGGCCAGGGCTTCAACCTGCTGCGCCACAGCGCCGGCCCTTCAGCACTTCTGCTCTGCACGTACTGCTCGTGATTTCTGTGGCGCACAGTGACTCTACTCATTCTCTCGGTAAAGCACCGAGCAGAGCAGCGATTGGCAATTCTGTTTCCTTATCTCCTTCCTTGTATTTGCAGGCCCTCGCCTGGTGGGGCCCTTCCTCCAACACAAGAAAATCAAATTAATTAATTAAATGGAAGTTACTTTATGACTGCATCTTAGAAAGATAGTCACAGCAGATTCACATACTTAAGTTTCTTCCATCTAAAGTCCCCCGCACCGGCCCCTCCCTGTCCCGCCCGCCCGCCCTCCCTCCCAGCAGCCGCCAGGGGGCGCCCGGCACCAGCGCGCGGCCCCACGGAGCCCCTTCTGCTCAGCTCGGGTGGAGCCGTCATCGTGAGCGTTGCTGGAGGCCAAGAACGAAGTAGACTTTGCAGCAGTGTTTTCTTGCACCTGGTAAGTTGGAAGGGATTCCGGCTACACCTGGAAGCGGCCATGTCCCCCACGCACCGCCATCTGTCACACCTGCCCGGTCCCTCGCGTTCCCAGGCCCCGGGGCCCAGGACAGAGGCCTGTGGGGCTGTTGGCCCGGTGCCTGGCTGCTCTCCGTCAGCGTGGCCCCGTCCCCACGGCCTGACCCCACTCCCAGCTGACTTGTGACCTCTGCTTCCCTTCCTCCTGGGGTCTCCAGCCAAGGGGCTTTTTAAAACGATTTATTTGATAGGCAGGGTTCCAGACACACACACACACACACGGAGCAATCTTCCGTCTGCTGGTTCACACCCCAAATGGCTGCCACGCCTGGGGCTGGGCCAGGCTGCACCCAGGAGCCAGGAGCTCCATCCGGTCTCCCATGTGGGTTCCAGGCCCAGACATTGGACCCCCACACTGGCCATCCCAGAGCTGAGTGAACTGCCGCTCTCTCCTCGCTGGGGGCCGGAACAGGCTCAGACCTTCACTCTGCCAATTCCAGCCCAGCCCGACCTCCCAGCGCCCGCCCCGTGCACCCTCCTGCACAGGGGCCCCTGCTGGCACCTCCCTCCCCCGACCCCCTCCCGCTTGCTCGGTTCCCGGCCGCGCTTCAGGAAGATTCTCTGTCTCTTGTCTCCCCGCGACTCTCCCCCTGCGGCTCCCACCTGGCTGGGGCCTTCCATCGCCTGGGCCCCCACAGCAGCAGGGCCGAGGGAAGCAGGCTGGCCCCGAGCTGGACATGGCCTCCCACAGCGCCTGGAGGTGGCCTGGGACCCGCAGGGGGCCGTCCTGTGTGCTGCGGGGTGCCCAATGCGCCCCAGCCCAGCCTAGCTATGAGCACCGGCTATGTCCCCGGAATCACCGCCTGCCTTGTGGGGGCACCGTGGCCCCTGCTTGGGAACTGAGGATGTCCCTGGAGGGACGCAGGCTGCCCATCAGAGAGGCTGCTAGGAAATCCTGACCCTGATTCTGAAGCTCTGTTTTTTGGTTTTAATATTGGCATGGCCGGGGCTGGCACTGTGCCGTAGGGGACAAAGCCACCACCTGTGGCGCCAGCATCCCCGTATGGGCGCTGGCTTGTGTCCCAGTTGGCCTACTTCCAATCCAGCTCTCTGCTACGGCCTGGGAATGGCCAAGTCCTTGTGATGGGAACCTGCACCCACCTGGGAGACTGGGAAGACGCTCCAGCCATTTGGGGGAGTGAGCCAGTGGATGGAAGAGCTCACTGTCACTTGCTCGCTCGCTCTCTGACTTCCAAATAAGTCATCTTAACATGTGTATTGGAATGGTGATTTCAGAAGGGTTAATTGTATGTGAGCAACAGAGTATGTGTGTGTGTTGGCTTGGAATCAAGATCTGCTCCCAGGAGCACGTTGGGGTGGGTTGAGCTGTCCACAGAGGCCACTGCCGCCGGCGGGGTAGTGCCTTCGATGGACGACTGGGGTGGGGGCGGCAGCCAAAGCGAGTGAGAGCTGGAGTCCGGGCTGCGGGTGGCCACCAGCACCCAGAGCCCCTGCCCCACTCCTCCGTCCACAGGGCCCCAAAGACCCCGAGAGTGCACTCAGGATACCAGGCAGCCCAGAAGCAGCAGCCCCGGGCCCAGGTTCCAGGAGTCCCAGAAAACCCTGGAGCCTGGGGACCCCCTCTGCTCCTCTGAAGCGGGGTGACACAGACTGCTTCCTCGTCACTGCGAGGGTGCCGATACAGTGCGCCCCCAACCAGACCAGGGCCGGCACAAAATCTCCCCGCTTGACCCGCCCGGTGTTGGCTGGGGTGGGGGGTGCTGGTGGGGACGGTGGAGGCAGGGACGGCGCTTGTGTGTCCCAGCGGCCAGCAGACCTCACAGATAAGAAGGAATTAATGTCTAATCCGGGCTTCATTCCAGAGATGGACAAACCAGTTTCCCTGGACAAACCAGACAGGCTGCACCTTCCTCCAAAGTGTTGGACGGGACTGCACTCTGCTGGACCCTCCCCTGGCCACACTACCCTTTAGCCTGGACACCGGGCTCCTGCAGGTCCGGGTGGCTGTGACTGTCCCCCGGCCCCCGTGCCCGGCCTGGGTGGGGGATGTTAGTTGAGGTTGTGAATCTGCCCTGTCTGCCCCCTGCCACCCCTGGGTGACCCAGGTGGGAGAAGCCTGGATCCCTCCCCAGACAGTCAGGGCTCCCCTAGTGCACTCTGGCCCCTCTCTGGACTCCAGGTCCCCCCACACCTGCAGCTCCTGACCTGGGATCTGCTGGGAGTCCCCCAACTTCACCCTTCTGGGGCCTTGGGCCGAGGCTCGGGGTCCCCCTCAACCCCCCCGTTCACACGCCACACCCAGTCCATCAGCAAAGCCCTCCCCAGCACCAGCCATGCCTCGACTCCTCCCAGGATCCCTGTCTTTGAGTCACAGTAATTTAAACATCCACTTAGCCAGCAAACACAATGAACACGAGCCCCGTGCAGGGCATGGGAGTCACTGTGATACCGAACACTGGACTGTGGCCCTGGGGGCCTCCTGCTCTGGGGTTTGGGGAGAGACGTCATCACAGCTACGCCTGTCATGTGCTTACAAGTTGCAGCGTGGCGAGTAAAGCCCACATGGGCACTGGTTCAAGTCCCGGCTGCTCCTCTTCTGATCCAGCTCTCTGCTATGGCCTGGGAAAGCAGTGGAAGATGGCCCAAGTGCTTGGGTCCCTGCACCCATGTGGGAGACCAGGAAGAAGCTCCTGGCTCCTGGCTTCAGACCAGCTCAGCTCCGGCCGTCGTGGCCATTTGAGGAATGAACCAGCAGATGGAAGAATTTCTTTCTCTCTGCTTCTCTATAGCTTTGTCTAATTAATTGATTAATTTTTAAAAAGTTTTTTTTTAATTATCTGAGTTTGCAAAACTCAAAGGGTGTGGAGAAAGCATGGACTGGATGCACCCAGGCCCGGGTCCGGTCACACGCACCACCCCCACGGCTAAGGCAGCATCTGCAGCCGCCCCGTTTCCCTGGAAAAGCAACCGAGGCTCTGGAGTGGGGCAAGGGCTGCCAGCCCCGGGGAGAACAGAGCCAGGGCTGCCAGCCACTCTGCAAGCCTGGGGGCACAGCCCCTGGCAGCCAAGGTGGGCGGCCTGCTGTGTGCAGGTCGGGGACTGAAACCCGGGAGGCGGCGGGAGGCGGCGTCGCTGACGCACAGGGATGAGCGTCCGGGGCCGACGCAGGGTTCTTCCTTCCTCTGAGTTTGTCGTTTGAGCCGCCCGCAGCTCCTCTGGCTTTCCAGAGGCAGCCGTGGAGACAGCCGGCTCAGGCCTCTCCGGCGCTCGAGCTCGGGGAGACAAGTCTGGGCCAAGAGTTTCCAACCCGGAGTTTCAAGTTCAAAGGAGGCCTGCGGAGGGCCGGGCTTTGCTTAACCTTTCTCTTCCCAGAAGCACCGGCTCCCCGGCTCCCCGGCTCCCCGGCAGGCACGTCCTCCCTGCCGGGGTCAGGAACACGGCCCCGTGACCCAGATACCGAAACACGGTCACTGCCACGCTCAGCGCCCAGGAGACACCTGAACAAAAAGGGAAAAATCATTTCTTTTTTTTCTTTTTTGCAAAAAACTCTGGAATGTCCCCCAGGGCGCCTTGGGCTGCAGGGGGACCTGAGCAGGTGTGGGGGCGTCTTCCAGTTTACCCCAGTCTCCCCGCCACGCATGGCAGCCTTGGCCTCTCCGGCGAGCCTGCCACAGTGAGTCACTCGGCGTCTCTGAAGTAGAGACTTGGTTAGAAATCCAAGGCTTGTTATTTTCTTGTTCTGCTGTTTTTCTGGAACATTCTTTGGGCCTCTGCAGATGTTAACATCCCCCCCCCCCCCAGATTTGGGCAAAGAGAGGGATGGAAGACGCTTCTCAAGTCTTGGAGAAGACAGAAGTGCCTGGGCCTCGGCCCCCTCACCGGGGCTCTGGGCTGAGCCTGAAGGTCCACCCTCCCGGCCTGGCGGGAAGTTCAGGACAAGTATCTGAAGAGAACTGTCCATCAGACGCTGGGGGAAGCCGCGCCCCCCGCTGGGAGCGCCTGTCTGTGTAAGCTCCGCAGAGCAAGGTCCTGTTTTATAGCGGGGTGGGGGGACAGAGGCCCAGGGAGGGCACCGCGCACCTGGGGAAGAGCACAGAATTCCCCACGTTCTCACTGTCAAGTGTCCTGTGCAAGGGAGCTTTGAAAAACAACACAGGGCTGGCGCTGCAGCTCACTAGGCTAATCCTCCTCCTTGCGGCGCTGGCACACCGGGTTCTAGTCCAAGTCGGGGTGCCAGATTCTGTCCCGGTTGCCCCTCTTCCAGGCCAGCTCTCTGCTGTAGCCCAGGAGTGCAGTGGAGGATGGCCCAAGTGCTTGGGCCCTGCACCCCATGGGAGACAGGAGAAGCACCTGGCTCCTGCCTTCTGATCAGCGGCCATTGGAGGGTGAACCAACGACAAAGGAAGACCTTTCTCTCTCTCTCTCTCTCTCACTGTCCACTCTGCCTGTAAAAGAAATAATAAAATAAAAAGAAAAAAAAAAAGAATTAATTGGAGGGACTGGCACTGTGGCACAGTGTTAACGCCCTGGCCTGAAGCCCCGGCAACCCATATGGGTGCCGGTTCAAGTCCCAACTGCTGTCCAGCGCCGTGGCTCAACAGGCTAATCCTCCGCCTTGCGGCGCCGACACACCGGGTTCTAGTCCCGGTCGGGGCGCCGGATTCTGTCCCGGTTGCCCCTCTTCCAGGCAGCTCTCTGCTGTGGCCCGGGAGTGCAGTGGAGGATGGCCCAGGTGCTTGGGCCCTGCACCCCATGGGAGACCAGGAAAAGCACCTGGCACCTGGCTCCTGCCATCGGATGAGCGCGGTGCGCCGGTCGCAGCGCGCCGGCCGCGGCGGCCATTGGAGGGTGAACCAACGGCAAAGGAAGATCTTTCTCTCTGTCTCTCTCTCTCTCTCACTGTCCACTCTGTCAAAAAAAAAAAAAAAAAAAAAGTCCCGACTGCTCCACTTCTGATCTAGCTCTCTGCTACAGCCTGAGATAGCAAATTGAGGATGGCCAGGTCCTTGGACCCCTGCACTCGCGTGGGAGACCTGGAGAAAGCTCCTGGTTTCAGATCGGAACAGCTCTGGCCATTGTAGCCAATTTGGGAGTGAACCATCGATGGAAGGCCTCTCTCTCTCCCTCTCTCTCTCCCTCTCTCTCTCTCTGCCTCTCCTTCTCTCTGTGTAACTCTGACTTTCAAATAAATAAATAAAAAATAGAATTCATTGGGGTGGGGCTGGTGCTTGCAGGTTCCAATTTATATTTTTTTAAAAAAATAAAACACGGCCGGCGCCGTGGCTCAACAGGCTAATCCTCCGCCTAGCGGCGCCAGCACACCGGGTTCTAGTCCCGGTCGGGGCGCCGGATTCTGTCCCGGTTGCCCCTCTTCCAGGCCAGCTCTCTGCTGTGGCCCGGGAGTGCAGTGGAGGATGGCCCAGGTGCTTGGGCCCTGCACCCCATGGGAGACCAGGAAAAAGCACCTAGCGCCTGGCTCCTGCCATCGGATGAGCGCGGTGTGCTGGCCACAGTGCGCCAGCCGCAGCGGCCATTATAGGGTGAACCAACGGCAAAAGGAAGACCTTTCTCTCTGTCTCTCTCTCTCTCACTGTCCACTATGCCTGTCAAAAATAAAAAATAAATAAAAAAGTAAAACACATTCCAAATCCCCACCCTGCTATGGCGAGACTTGCTCTGCCTTCCCCACCGCCAAGGGCTCACGATGGGGTCTGGGTTCCAGTCAAGATCTCTTTGACCTTGGGAGTCGCTCCAGCAAGGGAGCAGGCAGCCGGTTCCAGAGTTCCTCGGGCACAGACTTCGCGTTCTCTGTCTCCAGTGTCCTACACAGATGCTTCAGTTTTTGTTTTCCATTTCATTCCCACTGCCCCCGGAGCCCCGTCCTTGTTGATTTATTTTATTTCTTAAATGAAAAATTGACTGAAGGTGTACTCGGAGATGCACACAGATTGCGGCGGCGGAAGACACCACCCTGCCCAGGTGAGCCATCCCACCAGCCTGCTCCTGCCCTGCTCCGTCAGCCCTGGGCTGTGGGCTCACTAGTTCCCCCAGCCTCGGCGTTGCCAGGGAGTGCACCTGCGGCCTGGAGAGACCCCGCCCCTCCCCAGAGTCCCTGCGCTTTCACCAGGGACTTGCACCGGGGGTCTGCGGAGGGAGCGCTCAGAGATCCAGGCACTGGCTTTCACCGGTTAGCCTGGTGTCGCAAGAGCGCAGAGGGTGTCCGGCACACAGAGGAGGCTCCACAGAGGAGCAGTGGGGACCACCGTCCCCGTTAACACGGACACTGAGGCTCCAGGGCGGGACGCGTCGTCCCCGAGGCCTTCTAAGGCGAGAGATGCGCCGAGGCGCCGCCTGCACCCGGCACACGGTACCCAGCGCTTGGCCAGGGCGCTCCGGGGACAGAGCTGCGCCCTGGGGCACCGCGCGCGCCCGGGGCGGGGCCTATGCAAATATCCCTCAACGGGGCCGCGGATTGGCCGGCGCGGGCGGAGGCGGGGCGCGCCGAGGGCCCCGGGCGGGCGGTGCGCTGGCGGGAGAGGCCAGTGCTTGCGCTCGCTGCCGGCCTGGACCACGTCCCCGCGCTCCGCGCTCCGCGGCTCGTGCCGGGCGATGCCTCCGCTCTGGGCCCTGCTGGCCCTCGGCTGCTTGCGGTTCGGCTCGGGTAAGCCGGGGGAATAGGAGGAGCCTTGTTGGGAAGTGACCGACCGTGGGAACCTCATTGTTCACTTCTGGAAAAGGCACCAATTCCTGGGCACTGGGTGCCCCAGATATTGTTATTAATAACAATAGCGATCGCCAGCATCCCTCTCGTGGGGACCCCTGAGTGAAGAGGTGCTTAAGACAGCGGGGAGTTTTGTTTTGTTTAAGATTTATTTATTTGAAAGACAGAGTGGCAGAGAGAGAGAGAGGGGAAGAGAGGCGTCCATCTGCTGGTTCATTCCCCAAATACCTGTAACAGCCAGTGGTGGGCCTGGCTGAAGCCAGGAGCCCGGAACTCCATCCTGGTCTCCCAATGGGTGTCAGGGACCCAAATTCTTGAGCCATATCTGCTGCATGTTAGCAGGAAGCTGGATCAGAGGCAGAAGAGCCAGGACTCCAACCAGGCACTCCAGTATGGGCTGTGGGTGCCCACGCAGTGGTTTAACCCACTGCACCACGAGGCCTGCCCCAGCAGGCTGGGGGAGAGAGGGGGCGGTGTGGCCAGACTGGGTAGCCAGATGGGGTGTGGGGGCTCTGACATGAGTTCATGAGCTGACCCAAGGAGAGGGCCAAACCCAGTGCCTGGCATACAGCAGGTGCTCAGTAACTGCACACAGACTCCGGGGTGAGGGGTGAGTAGAGGGTGCCCGTGGTGTGGACAGTTCTGCTGGGAGTCAACTCCTGTCCTCACTGCCTCCCCTAGCGGTGAACCTCCAGCCTCAACTGGCCAGTGTGACTTTCGCCACCAACAACCCCACCCTCAGCACCGTGGCCTTGGAAAAGCCGCTCTGCGTGTTTGACAGCTCGGGGGCCCTCAACGGCACCTACGAGGTCTACCTCTACGTCCTGGAGGACTCGGGTACGGGTCTCACCTCCCTCCAGCTGTTCCAGACGGAGTCTGAGCCTTTCCCAGGCCGGGGAAGGAGGCCGGAGCGGGGTGCCCTGTCCCTGTGGTGGTTTGACTGAACTACCCCGTGCTCCTCGCCACCACACACTGGCGCCCACTGGGGGGCGCCCTGCAGGGGCATCCAGTCTAGTGGGGCAGTAACCACAGCATCGGTCACTGAGCACCTACATTGCACCAGGTGCTTTGCACACTGCAGAGCTCACACCTACAGCCAGCGTGCAAGGAGGCTCAGGGGTGGGATCACTCACCGGCGTGCCTCCAGCCGTCTGTCCTCCATCCAAGCCCCCTGAGGCTGCCCAGGGTTGGAGTTTGCAAGCTGAGGCCGTGCATACAGACCTGCTTGGACTGGCTCACCTGCCCAGCCCTGACCCGTTCACTGGCAGGAGTCTGGACTTCCAGGAGATGGAATCCAGCGCCAGCCTCTCACACTTCTCCCGGACGGTTATCTCCCAGGGCTCCCTCGGGTCATTTAATTCATTCAGCTCTGCAGGCAGTGTTGGAAGCTGGGAGGGGGGCTCCTGGTGCATCGCTGCATCGCATGGAAGGGGGCGGGGAGACTGATCCTGCCCGGTGCGTGTGACCCCAGTGCCCAGCACAGAGCAGGGCAAAGGAGGCTGGGCTGTCTGATGCCTGACAGTTTGATGCACTGCAGCCTCACGCCCAGCACTGCCTCTGCAGCCAGCTCCAGGAATGCCTCCGTGCAGGACAGCTCCAGCGCCCCCCTGGACTCGACCTTCCAGCAGACCCAGGGCGGGAGGACAGGCCCCTACAGGGCTGTGGCCTTTGACCTGACCCCCTGCAGCGACCTGCCCAACCTGGATGCTGTCGGGGACGTGACCCAGGCCTCGGAGATCCTGAACGCATACCTGGTGAAGGTGGGCGGCAATGGGAGCTGCCTGTGGGACCCTAACTTCCAGGGCCTCTGCAATGCTCCCCTGTCGGCAGCCACGGAGTACAGGTGGGTGTGAGCCGTGGCGGTGCTGGGGGAGGGCAGCAGCTGAGCCCTGAAGACCAGCAGTCGCCACGGCTGTCCAGAGCACACGTACTGGGGCCATCCCAGTTCCAGGCAGGACTGGCTTCCTACATGTGCAGCTGCATGGAGCCCATGCTTGGAAAGGCCCCCCAGCCGGCTCAGTGCTGTCTTGGTGGGTTTTGCATAAGGGGCCACTTTCATCTTGCACTGGACCCCACAAGTTACGTAGGGGTCCTGGCTCAGCACGTGTGGAGCCCACCACCCAACCCTCTCCATTCGACAGGGAAGGTAACTGTGGCCCGGAGAGGGAAGTGTCCCTGCACACGTCGTGGCCCGGCATGAGCTCGAGCCGTGGAAGGTGTCCCCCCCAGCCTTAGCCTCTGCTTCCCCCTCCTCCAGGGAGCCCCTCTGTTTCCCCCCACCCCACCCCATCCATTTCTGGATATTTCTGGAGCATCTTCTCTATAGAAAACCCTGAGCTCCCTCCTGACTCTGAGCCGGGGGCTTAGCTGGTGCCAAAGCTGGGGGTTGCACCTGCTCTGGTTGCCATGGAGAAGCCTGTCTCTGCAGCCCACCTGCCATCCTCTGAGCGCGGGGGGCGGGGGGGGGGCTCTGGCTTCAGCTATGGGTCAGGACAGGAGCCCCTGCTCTCCTGTTCGCACCCCCAGCCCCCGGCCTCTGACCTTGCTGTGAGTGTAGGAAGGCTCGTCCTCCCCCTCGACTCAAAAGCAGCTCTGTCCGACTTCACTCTCCCTTGGGAATAAGGGACACACAGCCCGGCCTCTGGAATGCTCGTCCGGAGACAGAGCAGTGGGGGTCAAGCACGCCACCTGTTGCAACAGAGTTGCTGTTGTTTTTAAAGATTCGTTTTATTTATTTGAAAAGCAGAGTGACAGAGAGGGAGAGATGAAAGGAGGAGAGAGCTTTCCATCCGCTGGTTCACTCTCCAAATGGCCTCAACAGCCAGGGTTGGGTCACGCCGAAACCGGGAGCCAGGAGCTTCGTCCAGGTCTCCCATGTGCTGGCAGGGGCCCAAGCAGTGGGCCATCTTCCGCTGCTTTCCCAGGCCACAGCAGGGAGATGGATTGGAAGTGGAGCAGCCGGACTCGAGCCGGCCTGTATCTTGGGTGCTGGTGTCACAGGCTGCAGCTGAACCCCAGTGCCACAGCCCTGGCCCCGGGGTCTTTGCTTTTTGAGTGTTGCATGGAGGCTGTAGCGCGGCTGTCGTGTGCACCTGTCCTGTTGTGCCACCCCGCCTTCCCCATATCTGGAGCTCGTGGTGCTGACGTTGCTGGTGGATGTCATTCCGGTTTGTTGGTTTGTAGAGGTCCCCTTGGTCTCCCAGAGATCCCGCTTGGAAGAGTGGAAGGCAGAGTGTAGAAGCACGGGTGGGCTGATGCTGTGTGTGCTGCACGGAGGAGAGAAGTGGGCAGGGGGCTCTCCAAGAGGCAGAGGCCCTGACTGAAGGCTTCGCGGAGGACACGGCGTCTAAACTGGGGAGGCGTCCAGGGCTCCCGGGTGGCCAGCCCTGCACTGTCCTGTTGCCTAAAGCCCGCCTGGTGGTGGCTGTGTACAATTCCCACCTCTGGAAGCCCCCGTCTCCCCCGTCATCCTCTCTTTCTACCTGCCTGTGGCTGGAGCCTGTGGCATGCATGACAGTCACCCGGCCCGTCTCCTTCCAGGTTCAAGTACGTCCTGGTCGACACGGCCACAGGCTTGGTACAGGACCAGACTCTGTGGTCAGATGCCATCCGCACCAACCGGCGTAAGTGGAGCTGGGGCGACTTCCCAGGGCTCCCAGGGAGGCGGGGCCGGGCGGGGACCTCGAGGACAGCCTCCCCAGGCCCAGGCGGGGGAGTTAACTGTGGGGTTGATGAGCAGAGTGCTTTGACACTGTCGCCTGCCTCCCAAAGGCCAGGTGGGTGGGACTGAAGCTAGAGTGATCTGCCCGTCCTGGCAGGGACAGGTTGCCTGTGACTGGTACGGACAGGCTTGGGGGAGTCACGGTGCACACGCGTGCTGTGTCTGTGTGTGCATGAGTGTGCATGTGACTGAGTGTACGGTGGGTGTGGCGATGTGTGATGGGGTGTGGGTGCGTGCGTGTCTGGCTTCTGCCCCTCATGCCGCTAGTGCAGTGGGGCCTCGGTCTCCCGGTCTGAGAAGTGGGAAGAATTCTTGCTCAGTCTCGCTAGCAGGATTCTTTCGGGGAGGCTGGACGGAAGCACAGGTGAAGCTCCCTGGGGCGGGGCCCGAGGGGTGGGGCCTGAGGGGCGGGGGAGGGGGGGTTCTGTGCTTGAGCCAGCAATCTGCATGTGCTGGGGTGGGGGGTCTTAGTCTCCTCGTGCAGGGGCTGTTCATGGGGGCCTTCAGGCCATCTGTGTGGGACAGTGCCCGAGATGTGGCTGGCTCCCGGTGGGACCCACCCATGGTTCCCCAGGGAGTCCAGGAAGAGTGACGGTCTCTGGAGGAGAGCCAGGCCCACGGCCCTCTGGTCCCGCTCAGCAGGCCCCTTGCCTGGCTGTAGTCGCTGACCTTCTGACCTTCTGCCGTAATCTGTCTCCCATCCACCATACTGCAAGACACGGGGCCGTTATAAATTAGAACAAGAGGCTGGGACCACAGGAAGGGAAGTTGAGAAGTGGGGTGTGGGGCAAACCAGGTCATTGTGCCTGGACCTGGGAGAAGAGAGTCGCCCTGGGAGGGGGCCGGGGGCGGCCGGTGTGGGGAGTAACTGCGTGTGCTCCTGCCCGCGGCAGCCGCCCCCTACGCGGCCATCGACACGTGGCCGGGCCGGCGCAGCGGGGGCATGATCGTCATCACCTCCATCCTGGGCTCCCTGCCCTTCTTCCTGCTGCTCGGCTTCGCTGGAGCCGTCGTCCTCAGCTTCCTGTGAGTACCGCCCGGGGCCTGGTCAGAGGGAGCAGGTCAGCTGGGGAGGGCGGGGCCCGGCACCAGGTCAGAGGTCTGCTCCCGTGCAGCCTCGGGCAAGGCGTGGATCAGCCCCTGTCCCCAGCTTCCGCCTGGAAAATGGAAATTGTAACGCGTGGTGCTCACCCACGGAGTCCGCAGGGCGCTCACTGCGAAACCGAGGCCCAGGGCAAGGAAGGGGCCAGCAGGAGCAGCTGGGCTTAGGACCCAGGTCTCCCCCCACTGGCACCTGGGCTTCCTGTCTCCCCTCGGGGTGTCGTGGAGCAGCCGCCAGGGAAGTGCTCCGTCTGCTGGCGGCTGGCGGCCTAGCAGGCCAGAATCAAAGCGCTAACAGGTGGGACTCAGAGGGCACAGGGCAGATCCGGCCTGGAGCATCCCAGAGGAGGGACTGTCGTGTGCAAACTCCATGAGAGGGAGGGGGCCCCGGGGGCTTTGAAGACCTAGTGGGAGTCGAGGGAGTAGATGGAGAGAGAGGTGAGCCCGGGGAAACTAGCCAGGCAGGGAACGGGTCGGGGTGAGTGGGGCAGGCGGTTGCAGCCTACACGGACAACACTGGTGACCTCAGCTGGACCCTCCAGCTGTCTGCACCTGTCTGCATCCCCAGCCCACTGTGGGCACCTGTGAAGCTGTCATGTGAGCGTGGCCTCTCTACTGCCATCCCCACTCTGGTCTGGCTCCAGCTGCACCAAACTTGGCACAGTGGCCCCAGTCACCCGTACCCTCGCATGCCACACTGGCCGAGCTGACCTCACACCCGCAACGCCTCTCTGAGCCTCCCCAGCTCACCCTGCTTCTCTAGGACCATCACATCATCTGCCTCCCCCTCCAGGAAGCCTTCCTGGGCCTCCCACCTGGACTTTGGGGGGCCATTGTTGTAGTCTGTCTCCTCAGTGTTTTTATGTATATATTGTTTTTAAATATGGTTTTTAAGAATTTATTTGAAAGGCAGAGACAGAGACAGACAGAAAGGATCATCCATCTGATAGTTCACTTCCCAGAGCTGAGCCGGGCTGAAGCTGGGAGCTGGGGACTCCATGCAGGTGTCTCCCAAGCGAGTGGTGGGTGCTGGGGACCCAAGTACTAGAATCAATCACTTTCCGCCTCCCAGGGATGTGTTAGCGGAAAGCTGGAATCAGAAGCAGAGCTGAGGGCCGGCACCCTGGCGTAGCAAGTTAAGCTGCTGTCTACAATGCCAGCATCCCGTATGGGCATGGGTTCGAGTCCCAGCTGCTCCTCCGATCCAGCTCCCTACTAATGGCCTGGGAAAGCAGCAGAAGATGGCCCAAGTGCTTGGGTCCCCGTACCCACATGGGAGACGTGGATGAAGCTCCTGGCTCCTGGTCCCGGCCATTTGGGGAGTGAACTAGTGGATAGAAGACCTCTTTTTCTTTCTCTGTCTGTCTCTCCCTCTTTAACTCTGCCTTTCAAATAAGAAATAAATCCTCAAAAACAAACAAACTCAAGAGGAAGCAGAGCTGTGACCGGAGCCCAGGCACTCCAGTAAGAGACACAGGCGTCCCAAGCGGCATCTTGACCACGGTGCCAGAGGCTTGCCCTATCTCCCAGTCTGGGCTCTGTGGGGACAGGGACCATGGCCCCCTGTTGTCCAGCTCACAGTCAGCCCTGTCAACTGTTCACAAGGTTCCGGAAGGTGTCACTTTCCTGTTCCCAGGGCAGGGCGCATGCGATGTTCCAGAAAGATCCGTTGATGGAACGGAGCATCTGGGAAGGCATTGCCGAGGTGTCAGCCCCTGACCAGCATAAGGGGTCTGGGTTCACTCCGAGGCCCTAATCCCCCTCTCCATCCCCTCGGCCAGGGACATGGGCACCGCGGACGGGGAAATGACGCACGACTCCCAGATCTTGCAGGAGGCTGCCCCCAGGTCCCTGGGCAGCTCGGAGCCGTCCTACGCGTCTGTGAACCGGGGGCCGCCCCTGGACAGGGCCGAGGCGTACTCCGGCAAGCTGCAGGACTGAGCTGGCTCCTCCCGCGGGTCTCGCCCAGCTCCATGGCACGCAGTCAGTGTCCCAGCCATGGGACCGGAGGGCATAGAGGGCGCCCCAGTCCAGCTACCGGAGTGCTCTTAATAAAACCCCCTGAGAGTTTGTGTCCAATAACCACTTACAGGGTGACCGTGAATGAGTGATTCTGCTGCCACGTTGAGGGGTTGGGGTGTTTCTCTAGAAGGTAGGGGCTCAGGGCTCATCTGTGGTCAAAGCCTCACTGTTGAGGGCTGAGTTGGAACACGTGGATTGTTTAACCCCTTCCTGCCCTCTCCCCCTGCGTCTCAGTCTCTACATCCACAAAATGGGCTGGTGGAAGCGGTTCATTGCCAAGGCCACCTGAGCTGGGCTTCCCTCTGGGAGCTCCCGGTCCAGCAGGAGGACAAGGGACACCTGAGTCACACAAGACACACAGCGGGATGAACGCCGCTGCGGGCCGGGGTGTGTGAGAGGCTGCGGGGCACACAGGAGGGGCACCAGGTCTGCAGGGGTGAGGGGCCCTCCCAGGCCAGGGTCTGCGCTAGGCGGAAGGCTGTTTCCCTTGGGAGGTCCCCGTGAGCGACAGAGCAGCCAGGTCCCCGGGGCAGGCTCGGGGACAGCAGAGTCCTCCTGCCGTCTGCAGGGAGGACTGCCTGAGCAGTCAAGGGCCTCCCCCCCGGGGCTCTGACTCACACTGAAAGTCTGGGGTTCCCCGCACCCCTAGGTCCGGTGCTGCAATCCTCTCTCTCAGTGGTTGCAGGGTGGAGGGTCTTTGGGGGGCGGTTGGGTCGCAAGACGGAGCCCTCCCCCGTGGGTCAGCGCCATGATCCGAGAGGCCCAGGGAGGTCTCGAGCTCTTCCCAGCCTGCAAGGACACGGCTGGCGAAGCTGACATGTTAGGGACCAGATGTGCCATGTGAACGGGCTCAGTGCACTTGTCAGAGCCCAAGCCCTTGGTCCACCCCGTGAGCGTGGAGCAAGAAGTCGGCCTCTGCACCTGGGAAGGCGCCTCGCTGGAGCCCAGCCGTGCCGGCCCCCTGGCTCCCACTTCCAGCCTCGGATCCATGAGACAGGAGTGTCCGGGGCACGAGGCACACAGATGATGGGTAGCCTGCGATGACCCAGACGGGTGGCCTGCGATGACCGAGACGGGCGTCGGACATGCGAAGGCCACAGCTCACAGGCAGGAAGGGGCCGGCAGAGGCCAGGGCAGTGGTCAGTTAGGTGGGAAGGAGTGCTGGGCGCTGGTCCCTCAAGGTCACCCCCTGGGCCCATGCGTTCCTGCTCCCTCCCACCCCTGGTCTCCTTGCCAGAGCCCCCTTTCTTTAGGGGAGCCCCTCAGCTCTTCTCCCTCAGAATCCCCCAAGGGCTCCAGAGCGGGGGGCAAAACTAATGGGAACTCTGATGTCTTTTATTTTCTTAAAGATTTACTTATTTATTTGGAAGTTAGAGTTACACAGAGAGAGAAGGAGAGGCTGGGGGGGGGGGTGAGGTCTTCCATCCGCTGGTTCACTCCCAAGTTGGCCACAATGGCCGGAGCTGCGCCGATCTGAAGCAGGAGCCAGGAGCTTCTTCTGGGTCCCCACATGGATGCAGGGGCCCAAGCACTTGGGCCATCTTCCACTGCTTTCCCAGGCCACAGCAGAAAGCTGGATCGGAAGTGGAGCAGCCAGGACTCAAACCGGTGCCCATATGGGATGCTGGCAAGCCTCTGGCTACTTCATTTTGTAATTAAGCTACAGTTCTCATAGCATGAAATGAACCACTTAAAGTGAACAACGGGGGCTGGTACTGTGTCATAAGTGGGTTAACCAGCCACCTGTGACACCGGCATCCCACATAGGCACTACTTTACATCCTGGCTGCTCCACTTCTGATCTAGCTCCTTGGACCCCAGCATCCACGTGGGAGACCCAGAAGAAGCTTCTGGCTCCTGGCTTCAGCCTGGTCCAGCTCTGGCTGTTGCAGCCATTTGGGGAGGGAACCAGCAGATGGGAGATTTCTGTCTCTCCTTCTTTCTCTGTAACTCTGCCTTTCAAAATAAACCTTGAAAAAAAGCAAGCAATTCAGTGGCAATTAGTCCATTCAAAGTGCAGAGCAGCCATCAGCTGTATCTGGTTCCAAAAATTATCACCTCCCGAGGAAGCCCCTCGCCTCCTGAAGTCACGCCCATCTCTCCCTTCTCCCAGCCCCCGCAAGCGCCCATCTGCAGGGTGTCTCCCGGGATTCCCTGTGGTGGGTGGGTCCCAGCCGTGGCCCCGGCTGCACAGATGCAGAAGGTGAGGCTGCAAGGGTGGAACAGCTCCCTGCACCTGAGGTCCCTGCACCTGTCGGGACTGCAGCCAGGCCGCCTGTCCCGCCCGACTCCAGGACCCAAGTGGGCAGGGACCAGTGCTTGGGGGCGGCAGGAGGCTGCCTGGGGGCTGAGCCACTGCTCCCCGTCACTGTCACCCCTCTTCAGGGAGCGCCTCCTGTCCCACGGGGCGGGGGTGGTCACCCTGTCCATCTGTGGCGCATGGCCCCGCCCTGCTCACAGTCCACAGGTAAGGCACACAGGAAGTAAACCTGTGTGTTGTAAATGGCTGAGCGTTAGCAGGAGGTCCTGTGGCTTTGACCCAGGGCGAGGGAAGTGTGGGAGTGGCTGCCCGTCTCAGACAGCTTCCTCAGGTCCCGCTGGGGGTGAGGCTCCCTGCTTTGCCTGCTCCTTGGGGTCCAGCTGTCAGCCTAGCCCACCTGGTGTGGCCCCTTCATCTCAGCAGCACCTGTGGGGCAGGAGAGCCAGGAACTGGCACTTTGCATGGTTGTCTGCCCAAGAAATGGTTTAACCTCTGCCCTCTGCGCCTCAGACGACCCCCCCCCCCCCGCCAGCTGAGTCCTTAGCGTTGCCTTCTCAGTCAAGGTTACAGGAACACCTGTGGGGGCTTTTGGGCACGCTGAGTCAGCAGAGTGGTGTTTGGGGCCCTGCGCATGGTTCAGGGCAATTCTGTTCCCCACGCAGCTTCCTCTCACTCCCCCGCAATCAAGGTTCAGAGAAACTCCTGGTCTCCAGAAGTTCTCTCCTCCTGCCCCCCTGCGCCGTCCCCCTCCCCCCCCCCCCAGCCTCTGGTGGTTTCTGATCTCTTCCTCATCTCTATAAATTGGTCATTTTGAGACTGTTGCAGACATGGAACCATAAACTCTGTAACCTTTCCCCGTTGCTTCTTCTTCTTCTTCTTTTTTTTTTTTTTGTTTTGACAGGCAGAGTGGACAGTGAGAGAGAGAGAGACAGAGAG
>CM027394.1:2690371-2740613 GCA_015711505.1 Sylvilagus bachmani | reverse complement strand
GTTGGGGACACATGTTGGGGTGGCTGTCCTGTCATCCCTAGGAAACGTCCTCTTTCCTCCTGCAACCTTTTTTCTTTTGCTTGTTAGTTTTGCAGGAGCCCCTAGTGACACCAAGCTCAGAGATGTCTTCAGTGGTCCACCCAGTCCACCAATGAGCCGACGGGAGGCATCTTCACCACTGTTACTGTTTCCACTCTATCATTTCTTTTTGGTTGGTTCTTAGAATTTCCATGTCTCTTACGTTCCCCACCTGTCTTGTGTGCTGTCTACATAATTCACTGGAATCTTAACAATATCTGTTTTCTCCTGGCAAACTTCTGTCCTTGGGCCATGAACTTCACATGTGCTTCTCGGTTGTTTTTCTTCCTTCGATGTGACACAATGACTGGAGCTGGCTGGAGTTGGCTATTTCCCTTTGCCGAATTAGGTTTTTGTTTTGTTTTGTTTTGTTTGACAGGCAGAGTGCACAGTGAGAGAGAGACAGAGAGAAAGGTCTTCTTTTTGCCATTGGTTCACCCTCCAATGGCCGCCGCAGCTGGCGCACCACACTGATCCGAAGGCAGGAGCCAGGTGCTTCTCCTGGTCTCCCATGGGGTGCAGGGCCCAAGCACTTGGGCCATCCTCCACTGCACTCCCAGGCCACAGCAGAGAGCTGGCCTGGAAGAGGGGCAACCGGGACAGAATCCGGTGCCCCGACCGGGACTAGAACCCGGTGTGCCGGCGCCACAGGCGGAGGATTAGCCTAGTGAGCTGTGGCGCCGGTGGAAGACCTTTCTTTCTATCTCTCTCTCTCGCTCTCACTGTCCACTCTGCCTGTCAAAAAAATAAAAAATTTAAACAAACAAACAAACAAAAAAAAAACGCGAGCAGGGTCCTGCCCATTCTCTGGCTTCTGGCTCACCATGAGATCTTCCACTTGTACTCCACCACCTGCCATGGGTGACTTCTTTTTTTTTTTTTTTAAGTATTTATTTCAAAGTCAGAATTACAGAGAGGGAGAGAGAGAGCCAAAGAGAGAGAGGGAGAGAGATTTTCTATCTACTGGTTCACTCCCCAGAAGGCTGCAACAGCCTAGGCTATGCCAGGCTGAAGCCAGGAGCTTCATCTAGGTCTCCCATATGGGTTGAAGGGGTCCAAACACTTGGGCCATCTTCTGCTGCTTTCTCAGGACATTAGCAGGGAGCTGGATGGAAAGTGGAGTCACCGGGACAGGAACTGCAGCCCAGATGGGACTGCTGCACGTGCCGGCTTTACCTGGTACGCCATAACATTTGCCCACAGGCCTCTGACAGAGACAAAACCTGTAACAGGCTGTTGGGACTTTGAACTTATAAAACGGTGACATTTTTATCTATTTAAATGAGCTGCCTGAGATATTTCATTGTAGTAACAAAAAACTGATTAATACATCCAGAAATAAATGTGCAAAGTCTCATGGGGTTGGCACTATGGTGCAGGAAGTTAAGCTACTGCCTGCAGTGCTAGCATCCCATATGGGTGTCGGTTTGAATCCTGCCCACTGCACTTCCTATCCAGCTCCTTGAACTTGTGCTTGGGAAAGCAACAGAAAGACGGCACAAGTCCTTGGGCCCCTGCCACCCATGTGGGAGACCTGAAGAAGCTCTTGGCTTTGCCCTGGCCCAGTCCTGGCCATCACAGCCATTTGGGGAGTGAGCCACCAGATGGAAGCTCTCTCTGCCTCTCCTCACTCTCTCTAACTCTGCCTTTCAAACAAATAAAATATTTTTTAAAAATGTGAAAAATCTTTCATGCTAATGAAGTAGTACTTTCACATTCATGGTAGGCGTGTTAGAAAATAATTCACCAACTGAAAGAACAATGGGAGAAAAGCAGCAACACTGTTTTTTTGGTTTTGTTTTTTTGTTTTTTGACAGGCAGAGTGGACAGTGAGAGAGAGAGAGAGACAGAGAGAAAGGTCTTCCTTTGCCGTTGGTTCACCCTCCAATGGCTGCCGCGGTCGGCGCGCTGCGGCCGGCGCACCGTGCTCATCCGAAGCCAGGAGCCAGGCGCTAGGTGCTTTTTCCTGGTCTCCAATGGGGTGCAGGGCCCTAGCACCTGGGCCATCCTCCACTGCACTCCCGGGCCACAGCAGAGAGCTGGCCTGGAAGAGGGGCAACCGGGACAGAACCAGGTGCCCCGACCGGGACTAGAACCCGGGTGCCGGCGCCGCAAGGCGGAGGATTAGCCTGTTGAGCCACGGCGCCGGCCAGCAACACTGTTTGAACCACAGTATTTATGTGGATGTAAGGCAGTAACATTGCTTCCTCCTCGACTCCATTTTATAACAAAATTCTTACAGAACAACTCTGCCCTTTAAACAGACTTCGGCTTTTTGCTGTAGCACAGTGAGTGCTGTCTTCTGCTCCCATTCAGTTCTGCTGCTAACAGACCTGGTCTGCCTCCTTCCACGCAGACCCACCAGAGTGGGGGCGTGACCTAGAGGGAGCCAATCAGAATTCTTCCCCAGGACTTCTGAGGGAGGTGGAAGGGAGAGACCTCTTTCATTGAGGGAAAGCTGGCCTGAGAGAAAACAGCCAGTCCCTAAGGAGCAGGGGTTCTGACAGCACCAAAGTTCCGGGGTTCAGCCCCACGTGAGAACCGTGCCGGCTCTTTCCTTCACTCCCGCTGTTCTCTCTAACCTACAGCCAGCTGTGCTGGGGTCACTGTCCTCAGGAGAGGGTTTGTCCTTTCCTCCCCTCATGTCCGGAACGCGATCTCTACTAAACACAGGGAAAGAAGGGCATTTTGAGTCTAGTACCACACCAGAATCAAGCTATGAAAAGTTGTCAACATTAGCAAGGGAAAAACTTGTTTTTATAGATTTTTCCTTCTGAAAGAGCCAAAGGACTTAAAGCCTCTTCTGGAACAGAAAAGTGGACAGAAATGAATGGGTCAGAACTGAATGGGTCAGAACTGAATGTCAGGTGATGGGGCGGCGAGGAGGAGGGGTGTGGGATGGAGACCAGAGAGAAGACGCTCACAGGGGCTGGTAGTTGGCACAGACGCTGTATCCATGGTGTCTGGGTTTGGGTCTTCGCTCCATTCCTGATTCCTGATTCCTGCTAATGCTACCCTGAGAGGCATGGGTGATGGGGTTCAAGGCGGGGTCTCTCCTGCTCATGTGACACCTGGACTGAGATCCCAAGTCCTCCTTTCACCCTGACAATTCTGGCTGTTGCAGGCATCTGGGGAATGAGCCAACAGATGGGAGATCTCTCTTTCCATCTTTATATCACTCAAGTAAATAAAACTTAAGAAAAAAAAGGGACATACTGATATTCAGTAAGAACTCACAGCTGACTTACGAACAAGCAAGTAACAATGTCCACCATGCTCTGGGTTAGCTGATAGTGAGACATTCTCGGGGCTGGCACTGGACTGCAGCCCGTGGAACAGCAGGTTAAGCCACTGCCTGCAACACTGACACCCCACATGAGCTGGGTTCCAGCCCTGATTGCTCCACTTCCAGTCCAGTTCTCTGCTAATGTGCCTAGGAGCAATGGAAAATGGCTCAAATCTTTGGGCCCCTGCCACCCATGTGGGAGACCCAGAGGAAGCTCCTGGCTTCAGCCTGGCCCAGTTCTGGCCACTGCTGCCATCTGGGAAGCGAACCAGCAGATGGAAGATCTCTGTCTCTCTGTAACTGCCTTTCAAATAAATAAATCATTAAAAAGGTGAAAAGGGGGACCAGTGCTATGGTGTAGTAGGTTAAGTATCTACCTGCAGTGTCAGCATTCCACATGGGTGCTGGCTTAAGTCCTGGCTGTTCCACTTCCAATCCAGCTCTCTGCTGATGGCCTGGGAGAGCTGTGGAAGATGGCCAAGTGCCTAGGCCCCTGCATCTGCTGAGAGACCCAGAAGCTCTTGGCTTTGGATCGAGCTCAGCTCTGGCCATTGCAGGCATTTAGGGAATAAACCAGCAGATGGAAGACCTCTCTGTCTCTCCCTCCCGCTGTCTACAACTCTGCCTCTCAAGTTAATAAATAAATCTTTTTAAAAAAAGAGATGGGGCTGGTGCTGTGGCATAGTGGGCTAAGCCTCTGCCTGCAGTGCCAGCATCCCATATGGACTCAAGTTCAAGACCTGGCTGCTCTACTTTCGATCCAGCTCCCTGCTATGGCCTGGGAAAGTAGTGGAGAATGGCTCCAGTGCTTGGGCTCCTGCACCAACATGGGAGACCCAAAGGAAGCTCCTGGCTTCAGACTGGCTCAGCTCCAGCCACTGTGACCATTTGGGGAGTGAACCAGTGGATAGAAGACTTCTCTCTGCCTCTCTGTAACTGCCTTTCTTTTCTTTCTTTCTTTATTTATTTGACAGAGTTAGACAGTGAGAGAGAGAAAGAGACAGAGAGAAAGGTCTTCCTTCTGTTAGTTCACTACCCAAATGGCAGATACGGTCGGAACTGCGCCGATCCAAAGCCAGGAGCCAGGTGCCTCCCTCTGGTCTCCCATGCGGGTGCAGGAGCCAAGCACTTAGGCCATCCTCCACTGCACTCCTGGGCCACAGCAGAGAGCTGGACTGGAGGAGGAGCAACTGGGACTAGAACCCGGGACCCATATGGGATGCTGGTGCTGCAGGCAGAGGATTAACCAAGTGAGCCACGGTGCTGGCCCCTGTAACTGCCTTTCAAATAAATAAATCTTGGGAGAGGGAGAGGGAGACGGAAAGGGATAGGGATAGGGATAGGGAAAAAGATAAATCTTCACCACAAAAAAAGCATTCCATTTGGACTGTATAGTCATCTTTGCTAACATGAGGGATGTAATTAAGGGTAAATACTTCTAACCAACATAAAGCATCCTATGTAATATAACTTGGTGGAAACAGAGAAATGCTGACTGTCAGTGGGCCTGCTCTTGTGATTTCTTGGCTGTCCATTCTTGCCACTTCCTGCATTCTCCCTGCCTGGAGTCACTCGGTGGGTCAACATTTCCTCTGAGAACCTGGGCAGGCCCTCCTGCGGTGTTATAGACATGGATTGACATTAGAGGTAAGACAACTGCACAAAGTCCCTGGCCCTCTGCCTTTCTTCCCCTCCTAGAAGAAACAGATGTCATTCCTGCAGGTGCAGGAGCTGCAGATCAGGAGGAGGAACAAGCAGAGGGCCGGCACGCACTCTGGAGTACCTCCACTTCAATGATGTCGTCCAGCGACCCCAGCAGAAGAACGATTTCAATGTCTTGGACTTTGCAATCCAGCAGCAGGTTGTGCTTCTCTACCCGTTTCTGCTCCAGAGAACTCTGAAGGATCACAACTCGTTTCTGTAACTTTCCCACCTCCCTGCAGACCAGATATGGAAAAGTGATTTTACTCATTATCTGAAGTTACACCAACAAAAACATCTGCTGGAAACTTGCATGGAAGAAATTATTTTTTCCTCTAGGTAATTACTTTTTCTTAGAGTTCTCTCACAGATGCTTATAATTTCAACATGAACACTCCTGAGGAAGGCCACGAATGTCATCACCCTGGGATCTCTTTCCCATAATGAACATCACCACAGCAATCAGTAGTGCTTTCCTTCCTTATCTTTACATCTATAAACTTTTTTCTTTTTAAAATATTTTATTTTGGGGGCCGGCATTGTGGTATAGCAGGTAAAGCCACTGCCTGCAGTGCCGGCATCCCATATGGGTGCCAGTTCGAGTTCTGCTGCTCCACTTCCGATCCAGCTCTCTGCTATAGCCTGGGAAAGCAGTAGAAGATGACCTAAGCCCTTGGGCCCCTGCACCCACATGGGAGACCCGAGGAAACTTCTGGCTCCTGGCTTTGGATCGGCCTAGCTCCTGCCGTTGCAGCCAATTAGGGAGTGAGCCAGCAGAAGGAAGACCTTCTCTCTCTCTCTCTCTGCCTCTCCTCTCTCTGTGTAACTCTTTCAAATAAAAAAAGAAATCTTTAAAAATATTTTATTTTATTTATCTGAAAGGAAGACCAACATGCAGAAGGAGACGTATCTTCTGCTTTCTTACTCCCCAAAGGCCTCAATGTCCAGTGCTGGGCCAGGTCAAAGACAGAAGCCTAGAGCTCCATCTGGGTCTCCACATGGGTGGCAGGGCCCAGGCACTGTGTCATCATTTTCTGCCTTCCCAGGAGCAGCAGCAGGGAGCTGGACAGGAAGCAGAGCAGCTGGGGCTGGAGCCAGGGCTCCGTGTGGGATAACACACTGGGCTACAACGGCCCCTGAGTCACTACGATTTTTCAAGCTGCACTTATCCCTCAAATGTAAGTTCCATATTTTGAAACTTCACTCTAGGAGAAACAGTCTCTTGGCACGAGAAATGTCTTCCAAGTTCAGTTATCACACACCTCTGTCTGACAGTAAGGGCTGAGGGTTTTACCCTAGAAAAAGGAAAGGAGGGGAGCGGGGAGGAAGGAGAAGAAGAAAACCCTAAAAATCAACATGGTTTTCAAGAATATGAAAAGAAACAGAGAAAAAAAATAAACTAAACACAAGAGTTTAAATGATTAAGAGTGAACGGACTTTAATTCTACTCAAAAACTTCAAATAAGAGCCAAGGACTGAGTGAAAAAGAAAACAAAAGAGCTCATTTTGCCTGATCCCCCATGGCTGTATCAGTCACACAGGAAAGCTGACGTCATTCTGGCACAAGCCGGCACAGCATCATCATCACGGCAAACACTCAGGCTTCCCATGTGCCAGACACCGTTCCGAGTCTGTGTATCAACTCATCTCATGCTGCCAACTCTTCTCCCTCATCCCTGTTCACAGATGAGATAGGCACAAGATGTGAGTAGCAGAGCTGTGCTGTGCACCAGGCACACTCCAATACTGCCCCTCCTCTCCGTGCGCGCAGAGGGAGCCTGGCGCACAGAAGGATGCCAGCATAGGGGTCTGGGGTCAAGGACTCTACGGAGGCTCATGTTCCCAGCCACCAGAGAACTCACTATTCATTCCAGCCAACCAATCACCTCTTCTGGTTTCCCTCACACCTTTGAAAAGTGTGACGTGGGAGTAAGAGTGACAAAGGAGACTTATCCAAAGCAACTTCCACGATACACTTCAAGTTTATAATACACATGTTTAAAATGCCAGCTAGGTTTTTCAAATTTTATTACCTATCGACAGCCAAAAACTTGTTTCGTTCCTCTTCAATTTGAGCCTGAACTCTCTCTGTGTGGGAACTCTGAGTGACACACACATCCTGAAGTCGCTGCCGTTTTTCCATGAGATCACTCACAATTTGAAGACAGTTTTCTTCAGCCTGAATGGAGAAGATGTGCACTGTGGATTTACCATCTTTTGTATTAGTGTCCACAGTTATCCATAAAACCAACCCAGTCGTTCTAAGACAAACGTTTTACTATATGCTGCTTGAACCTCAATCACAAACTGTGACCCACACTCGCTCTACAGTGTTCAGAACCCTGAATCACCACCACCTGCATCCGTTCCAGACTTACTCCTCAGCTCACTGCCTCTGACCTGTTCCCATTGTCCCAGGGACGTGTTCTTGCCACTCTGACCTCTACCTGGCTTTTTCCAGTCTTTACATTACCTGGCACCTTCCGGAATCCCAACACTGCTCTACTTCACACCTCCCTAACTGGGATCTTGATGCCGCCTCACGAGGCTTCAGTTTACTCCCACAATAGCAGCGCTCCAGTCTGTAGCCCTTGCCTATGCTTTTTCCATTAGTGCTCATCTAGATGTCGCACGGCAGCTCAGCTCCCAGATCCTGAGTTTTTCTCCCAAACCTGCTCCTCCCACTCAGGAGTCATCCATGCATCCCTCCCTGCCCTTCCTTCTATCTGACGTCTAGTAACTCATGAAGCTCCGGGGGTGTTCCTTTAACTAGTTCTCAAGTCTGCCCTCCATCCCTTTCACCACTCTTAGGACCCTGGAGGAGTAACAAGTGTTTACTCAACAGAGAAGCCCTGATTTCAGTGAAGAGGCGCTTCAGTCACCCACTAGTAATTACCTTCGTTAGATTAGCAATGTCTTCTCTACCTTTCTGGATAGTTTCTTTTAAAGTGTTGATCTTATTCAGTTTCTTCTTAAGCTGATTGTGACTATATTCGAGTTGAATATTAAGCCGAGTTTTTTGTTTTTCAAATTCTAATCTAGTATAACAAAGTCAAACATTGTAAGTGGTGAGCAGAGTTCTTTCTTCTATCAAAAATTTTCTAATTTTTAAAATTTATTTGAGAATGAGCGAGCAAGTGAGCTCTTATCCCCTGGCCTCACTCTCTAAAGCCCAGCTAGGATAGGCTGAAGCCAGGAGCCACGAATTCACTTCTACTCTCTTCCCACATAGTGGCAGGGATGACCCAGCCACTTCAGCTGTCGCTTGCTTCCAGGGTACATTTCAGCAGAAAGCTGGAATCAGGAGTGGAGCCAGGACTCGAATCCAGGCACTGTGGTATGGAATGCAGCACCCAAGCACATGTTAACCACTAGGCCAAATGCATACTTTATAAGTCTTCTTTTTTTCTTTTTACCTTTTTCACATGTGAAACTATAAACAATAAACAACTATAAAAGTATAAGGAATCTGTCACAAACCCCCCTGTAGTTCTCACTGGCTCTAATCATTAACTTACAGTCCTGCTTCATCTATCACCCCTGCTCATCATCCTTCCCCAAATTCCAGATATCCTGTCATTTCATCTGTAAACAACATGTCATTAATATTAATTTATAACCATAAATAGCTTCCAACTTGAAAATGGAAATAATTCCTTAATATCAAATTGCTATGCTTGACAAATATTCTGACAGTTTTATTACTTTTTTAAAATAACTGGTTGTTTGAATTAGGATCTACATATTACATATAAGTGATATGTTTCTTAACTCTTTTAATGAAAAGGAGAAGCTGCAGCTTATGATCTATAATTTACATGTTTATTCTCATCATTCATCAAGTAGCTATTCACACATAAACTCTGAACTTAAGAATTTAAGAACACATCTCTCCTACTTTGCCAACTTCATAAACTCTTCATAAAGGATTCTAGTATCAGCTGTAGCTCATTTCCTGCCTCTCTTCCTCACACTCCCTGCTAACAGAATCATTTGTCCAAGAAACATTTTTATGTACCAACTGTATCAGATATCATGGTAGACAGTGTTGATACAAAACACAAGAACAGACAAAGGGTAATACTTCACGAGGGGTTACTATGTACCCCACACTGCTATCAAACCTTTTCATAAATTAACTCCTGAAGCTGTATGGCTCTATGAGATGAGTAATGTTATTTTCCCTGTTTCACAGAGCAGCAGCGACCAGGCAGAGTGAAGACGTGGGAAGGGGTGGCTAGGCATGACACTCTGAGGGGGCAACAGACTCCCTGCTCTAGACTCCCGCTCACACAGCCTGCAGATGGTAAGAACGAATCTTCAAGGGCTTTGTTTCTCCTGCAGGAGGCACACCCACACACTATGCACAAGTGAAACACGTCTTTCTCTCAGCTCTGAGACACCACACTGCTCTGGCTTTCTTCTCCCCTCAATGCCTGCTCCTAAATGGTTCTTGGTCTCTATTCCACTTGTTAACATCTCTTGATTTCTTCTGTGTTTCTATTCACGTGACTTTAAGCACTAGCTGCATAGTGAAGATCACACAACTGAAGCTCCAGCCTGGACTTCCTATTCTATGCCTCCAATGGGAAGTCATAAACATTTCCAACTTAATATCTAGAATACACAATGGATAAGCTACTAGAATATAAAGTTACAAGATATGAGCTACATCTAAAATGAGACCATTTCTCTACACCAGAAGCCAACTAAAGAAATGCAAAAATGGATCTAATCACAAGAAAAATATTCATAAAATACACTAAGAATTAACTTAATAGGGCTGGAGCCGCAGCTCACTAGGCTAATCCTCCACCTGCAGCGCTGGCACACCGGGTTCTAGTCCCGGTCACTCCTCTTCCAGGCCAGCTCTCTGCTGTGGCCTGGGAGTGCAGTGGAGGGTGGCCCGAGTCCTTGGGCCCTGCACCCGCATAGCAGACCAGGAGAAGCACCTGGCTCCTGCCTTCGGATCAGTGCAGTGCGCCGGCCGCAGCGGCCATTGAGGGGTGAACCAACGAAAAAAAGAAAGTCCTTTCTCTCTGTCTCTCTCTCTCACTGTCCACTCTGCCTGCCAAAAAAAAAAAAAAAAAAAAGAGAATTAACTTAATAAGAACACACATATCTATATGGGAGGAAAAATATCTTTACAATGTTAATACAATTTATAGATGATTAGAATAAATAGAGACGTTTCATCTCTTGGCTGGAATGACTACATATTTTGAGGATATCACTTCTCCCTCAAAGAAATATACAGATCTAATGCAATCTCAATTAAAAATCAGTTGGATTTTTATGAGAAACACAATCAATACTATGATAGGCAGAATTCCTTAGGAAGTTTCCTGAAATTCAGTGTTGACTTCAGAACAAGAAATATGGCAAAGAATCTAAGAGAGGGCACTTTATAACAACAGGATTGACTAATCAAAAACATATAATGATGTCAAATATGGATACACCTAATAACAAGGCTTGAAAATACATCAAGTAAAAACTAACACAACTACAAGAAACTGAAAGACCCAAAAGGATTCTTGGAAATTTCAACCCTCCTTTTCTAGTGATTGCTAGAATAACTAGACAATAAATCAGTAAGTACACAAAAAAGCTGAATAACATCAGTGAACCCGGCCTAACTGCCACATAAACACCCACCCAACAGAAGAAAGCATTCTTTCAAATCTACAGAAATCTTTGACTAAGACTACTTGCTAGGCCTCAAATCAATCTCAATTTGAAAGAATTATTGGGGCTGGCACTGTGGCATAGCGGGTAAAGCGCCGTCTGCAGTGCCGGCGTCCCTTATGGGTGCCAGTATGAGTCCCACTACTCCACTTCCCATTCAGCTCCCTGCTATAGCCTGGGAGGGCAGTGGAAGATGGCTCAAGTCTTTGGGCCCCTGCACCTGTGTGGGAGACGCAGAGGAAGCTCCTGGCTCCGGATCGACGCAGCTCCAGCTGTTGCGGCCAAGAGGGGAGTGAACCAGCAGATGAAGACCCTCCCCTGCCTCTCCTTCTCTCTCTGTGTAACTCAGACTTTCAAGTAAATAAATATTTTTTAAAAAGAAATTATAATAATGCAGAATATACTCCTTACCACAATTAAAGTGAATTAAAATCAGTAACAGAAAGGTATCTGGAGCCCCTTTCCCTGGCCAATATCTGTTAAACAATCTACTCTAATTACTTCCTCAATCATAGGAAAAAGTCATAAGGAATGAGAAAACATTTTGAACAGAGGAAAATGAAAATACAACATACCAAAATTTGTGGGATGTGGCTTAAAGGAAAATAAATACCTTGGGATGCTTCTACTTGAACAGTAGATAAATCTAAAACACATAATGTAATCTCCCACTTTAAAAAAGGTAGAAAAAAGTAAATTAAGCACAAGAGAAATAGTAACAATAAACAACAGAAATTAATAACACAGAAGCAAATCAGAGAAAAATCTGGGACACCAACAGCTGGTTTTAGAACAGGCTCAATAAAACTGATACACCTCTTTCTGGAAGGCGAACTGCCACTATCAGGAATGAAAGAATCAGATTCTACAGACTCCTAAGAGGATAAAGACAATATTACTAAGTAATAATACTAACAAATTTGAAAACTCGGAATGTACAAATTCCTTGAAAGACAAAACTACCATGCTCACCAAAGAAACCAGATATCCAGGAGATCCCTGATTATTTAACAAACAGAATACAGTGCCACTTCCACACAAACTCCTCTTTTTAAAAAAAAAAAAGAGAGAGAGAGAAAACTCTTCCCAGTTCATTTCACGGTCTGGCATTACCCTGACACCAACACATGACAAGATCATTATAAGAAAACTTACAGACCATTAAACACTCATGAACATAAATGTAGAAATTCTTGACAAAATTTTATCAAGTAGGAAATATATGATGGATAATAGAAATTAAAGGGATAATAAAAATAACCAAAAAGGTTTATTTTAGATATGCCAGATAGTTTAACATTTTAAAATCAATGTAATTTACCAATATATGTATTGACCATATTGTACTAATAAAAACTGAAACCCAACCATACAATCGTTTATTTCATTATCAGAAAAAGTCTTTAACAAAATTCAACATTCATCATAAAATACATTGATAGGGTGGATGTTCAGTCTAGTGGATAAGATGCTGGTTCAAATACCCACAGCCCATATTAGAATGACTAGGTTTGAGTCTCAGCTCCACTCTCAATTCAGGCTTCTTGCTAATGTGCATCCTGGGAGCAGTGGAAGATGGCTCAATCGGTTCAGTCCCTGCTGCCATGCTGGGAAATCTGGTTTGAGTTCCTGGCTGCCTACTGTGTCCTGGTCCAGCCCTGACCATTGCAGACATTTGGAGAGTGAACCAGTGTATGGGAGCTCTCTCTGCTGTCTCTTAATTAAATAAAAAACCTCTTAAAAACCTATCAGTGCATCAGGAATAAAAGGGAACTTCCTAGATCTTATAAAGAGAACCCTAAAGTTAATAAAATACTTAACTATGAAAGACTGACTGCTCTGCCCCTAAGACTAAATAAAACAGGATTCTGCTCTTTTATTTAACACTGTATTGGAGACCTAGTTAGGGAAATAGGCAGGAAAAGGAATTGTAAGGGAATAAGTAATACGTTTTATTCATTGACAGTAAGATTATCTATGCAGAAAATCCTTAGTTACCTAAAGAAATATACAGAATAAATAAGTTTAGTAAGCTTTCATGATATAAGGTCAGTTTACAAAAAATGATTTTATTTCAGCATCCTACCAATAAATAATTTTAAACTGAAAACTTAAAACCATTCCACTTGGAAAAGCATAACAAAAGGAAGCACTTGGGTATAAATGTAACAAAATATGCATAAGGCCTGTACACTGAATATCAAAAATCATTAATTGAGGGAAATTAAACATGACCTTAATTAATGGAAATAGATACATGCTCATGGATCAGTACTGTCACATCAACTCTCCTCATAGAGATGTAGATTCAACACCATTCCAATCAAAATCCTAGGTGTTTTCTAGCACTAGGATCTGTATTAGCAGGGAGTTAGGAGTTGAACCCAGTTACTCCTAGGCAGGATATGGGCATCTTAATTACCAGGCTAAACACCCATACCTTCTCCTCCTCACCAACAAAATCTTTCTTTTCTCCACTAATACAAAATATTAGATCAGAGTATATTTCTATACTCTTAATATCACAAGGCTTATACTATGTTTTAAAATTTAGGAGTCCCAGTCCTTTCTCGCTGCTGTTTTGCTTGGCTAGGTCTTCATGGGAACTTTAGATCCAGTTTATTGGGTTAAAAAAAAGTTCATACATGTATTGAGTCGATAATTAAAGTACAGTTTAATTGAGGGAGAAGTAGCTTCCTGATAATACTAAATTTTCCTTTAAAAAAATTAGTATGACATGACCTTTTCTGTTTATGTTTCCGTTGGATCTCATCATTAACAGTATGAATTTTTACCAGCTATTTCTTGATGAACTGAAATACAGACTAACTCAGGCATAATTCCTCCAAATTTAAAAAACCCAGTCATTTCATGCACATGTAAACAGCTTACCAGTATCTTAATAAAAATACCTTTTTTGATCAATTTCTTGTTGCTGTTTAATATGTTTGTTTTCAAATTCACGAATGTTTTCCACTCCAATCTCTTCACAGAAGTGCAGGAAAATATCATCTTCTACCTTTTGTTTTAAAACAAGGAGTTTAGTAACTACCTGGGAAATATACAGAAAATGCTTAACTGTTAGTTTTCCTCTCCAAGACTTTCCTACATTAGGCACAAATTCGACCCCTCCAGTCTATCTGTATTCTGAGGATCCAGTAAATGATGCCCCTTTAAAAAAATCCTTACTCAAACACTAAATAGGACAACTGGTAACTGGCTTCATTAAATGTTCTGGCTTTATGAAGTATTTAATATAAAACTGGAAGAATCCATTTACTTTAGTTACACCAAAAAATAACATTCTACAGAAATAAAATAATTTTATACATGCATAATACTCCATCTCAGGCAGTATAAAGAGAAGATGAATACAGCAGAAAATTAAGAAGTAAAAAGAGCTGGAAAAACAAGTATGAGCTAAGTCCAATAAAACAAAGCAAAATTTAAACTCAGTATTGCAGGGTCTTAGTCCACCCGAACGAGGATGGACTGGGTCCCTGCATCTGGCGCCCCACGTTGGGTGCCACTTGTTGGGGTGTTAAGCCTGAGGCTTCCCCCTGACCAGCAGGGGACAGTACAGACACTCCCCGACAGGGGGAACGGGAGAGCTACCTTCGGTCGACGGGTCAAGCACACCACTGCAAGCACCCGTGAGTTCTGTCGAAGCAGGAACTACTTTACTGAGGAAGTGTACAGGCTTATAAGGCTTACGAAAGACATGCTCAGTAGGGGAGCCAGTCAGCGAAAGGTCACGCAGGCACAGGTGGACCACGCACAGGGGCATCTTAAGAGAGGTACAGGGATCACGCACTGTTCAACTGTCCGGAACCAAAGTGGACCTATCCCTGCCAGTGGTCTGATCTTACGTAGCTTAACCGCAGCAGCCGCAGACACACCCCTCGAACATCTGCCAGGCGCCATATTGTAGTGGAGATTTTAGGCAATGCCCAACACAGTATTTTTTTTTTTTTTTTTTGACAGGCAGAGTGGACAGTGAGAGAGACAAAGAGAAAGGTCTTCCTTTTCCGTTGGTTCACCCCTTAATGGCCGCTGCGGCTTGCGTGCTGTGGCCGGCACACAGCGCTGATCCAAAGGCAGGAGCCAGGTGCTTCTCCTGGTCACCCATGTGGGTGCAGGGCCCAAGGACTCGGGCCATCCTCCACTGCACTCCCAGGCCACAGCAGAGAGCTGGACTGGAAGAGGAGCGACCGGAACAGAATCTGGCGCCCCGACGGGTATTAGAACCCGGTGTGCCGGTGCCAAATAACTTTTTAAGGACTTAATACACTCAACAATGGAATGAATTAAGTCAGAGTTTTTTGGTCACATGACCAAATCCTTGTTGCCCCTGAGCCAAGCACCATGGCTGGCATAGGAAATTAATAGACCAGTGGGCACTGTTTCTGATAGCGCACTGCTACCTAGCAACTTCTGCTTTAGCACATATTCAAGAAGCCCCAAGTCTGGTACCTGGTCTAGAGTTGTATTTTATATACCATTTACTAATGAGTGTAACATTTATGACCTTATTTATCTTCACTTGAAATTCTTCAATTCTTTGTTGTCGCTCTTTGATTCCTTCATCCAGCATAGTACATTGAGACTCAATATTTAATAGTTCACTTTGCAGCTGAGATTGTTCCTAATAACAAAAGAAAATTTTTCTTTTATCATGGCCACAAACATAAGAGGTGCCTTTTAGAATAGAAGAATCCATGAGGAAAGATGGATTTGGGTACATCTGGATAACAAGATTAAATACCATAAAAAACAATCGCAGTATTATTATGTAATCTCAATCATGGGGTATGGTATCTAAAAATCATGTCACTTAAATATAATTCCAATCCTAATTTCTTCCATATCCTAATTTCTATAATTAATTGTTTTAAAGGATATGCTACCCGGTAAAAAGCAGAAAGGTGCTTCTTTTTAATCATCTCCAGTTCGCTCTGTGAATATTTGAGTCGCGTATGTGTTCCTTGTATCAGAGTCTGTATTTGTTTCAAATCGGTTTCCTTGCGGAGTGCCTTCATTAAATCCTAAAAGGAGAAATATGAGAACAAGTTACAACAAGAAAGCACTTTAACTTTTCCAAGCGCTTTCATATGTAATAATTCACTGATTTTTACACACACCCACGCCCACAATCATGTTCCTTTCTTCCGATAAGAGACCGGGCACGCCCGGTTGCCCCTCTTCCAGGCCAGCCCTCTGCTGTGGCCCGGGAGTGCAGTGGAGGATGGCCCAAGTGCTTGGGCCCTGCACCCCATGGGAGACCAGGAAAAAGCACCTAGCACCTGGCTCCTGCCATCGGATGAGCGCGGTGCGCTGGCCGCAGCGCGCCGTCCACGGCAGCCATTGGAGGGTGAACCAACGGCTTTGGAAGACTTTTCTCTCTGTCTCTCTCTCTCATTGTCCACTCTGCCTGTCAAAAAAAAAAAAGAGACCGGGCACGTAAGTACATTAGCCACCCAGAGTGACCAAGCTGCCAAATAGCTTCCTAAAAAACATAAACAAAACAAAACAAAACACCCTAACATATTTCCTAAGAGGGAAGAATTCTGCATATAAAAAGAAAATTGGGACTATGTGTTCCACTCAAAGCAGATAAATAGCCTGAGTAAGATCCTATGACACGCGGCTGGCGCTGTGGCATGGCCTGTGAGGTCACCACCTGCAGTGCCGGCATCCCTGTGGGTGCCAGTTCGAGGCCTGGCTGCTCCACTTCCAAGCCTGCTCTCTGCTGTGGCCTGGGAAAGTGGTAGAGGATGGCCCAGGTGCTTGGGCCCCTGCACCCATGTGGGAGACCCAGAGGAAGCTCTTGGCTCCTGGCTTTGGAATGGCGCAGCGCTGGCCGTTGTGGCCATCTGGGGAGTGACCCAGCACATGGAAGACCTCTCTTTCTCTGCTTCTCCTTCCCTCTCTAATTCTTTCAAATAAATAAATCTTAAAAAGTTGAAAACAATTATAAAAAAAGATCCCATGACACATATGGCCCCTTGTCTACTTGTCCCCCCACTCCCTGTACTCACCCTCATTACTCACACTAACTCTCTGATCTGTGTTCCTGTTATTTTACTCCAAGTCCTTATGAGTACATTCACCTATGGTCCTATACGCTGGTTTTGCAAACTCAGAATCCGATGAGCATGCTTTTCTCATTGAGTTGTTCATACAAGCAAACTGATGAAGCTTTTAGGTCTTTCCTGTAATGACTGCACTATTCCAGAGTGCGACTGTTCCTAACGCACACAGCTATTCTGCCAATGATGGACATTCACTTTGTTCCAAGGTTTTGTCCCCACAAACAAGGCTTCACCACACCTGTCTGAATAGCCTCAAGTGTTACTGTTTTTGTTTCCAAAAACAAATTCTTCAAAGGGGTCAAAAACATTATTTTACTGGCTGATACTGGGTTGCTTCCCCCAAAACTGCAACAATTTACATTTTTATAAACAACGTATGAGTGATCTCTTCCATACATCACCACTAGCGATATGCATTATACATATTATTTTCCTAATTCTTACTGATGCACATAAAATAATCTTAATTTGTATTCTTCTGAGTACTGGATTTTATATGAAGCATTTCTTCATGCTTTACTGGCTTGAGGATTTCTTTTTAAATGAACAAAACCTATTTTTTGCCTAGGTGTTCCTATCCTAATACCCTTTTCATGTCAATTGGTAAAGAGTTATTTAATATAAGGTAGAATCTCTGGTCTTCATTTAAAATTTGTTAAAATGTATATAATGGCTTTTCTCTCCATGTTAAAATTATTTTATAGTCCAAAGATTTGGTACATCTGGAATTTAGTTTTACATGTCATAAGATGGGAATTAAATTACTTTCACCAAATATACTGATACCATTTATTTGGTAATCTAGCCTTCCTTCACTGAAATAAAACATTATTTTGTTGTATACTAAATTGTCAAATATACTAGTTCTAGTTCTGGAATTCCTATTTGGCCTCCCAATGCTGTCTGTCCCCACACCAACATTATATCAGCTTGATTACAAATGGCTTTCCGGAAGTTCTACCTCATTCTCTTTTGCCACATACTATGACTGTCTCAGAAAACCCTTTACTTGTAAGATTCAGAAGATCACTTTATCAATTATAAAAAAAAAATCTCTGGTCATATTTTAAATAAAACTGCATTCAAGTCTTATATTAATTCGAAGACTTCTAATCTACAGACAGTGTATTTCCTTTCAATTGTTTTTAAGATTTTATTTATTTATTTGAGAGGTAGAGTTACAGACAGTGAGAGGGAGAGACGGAGAGAAAGGTCTTCCTTCCACTGGTTCACTCCTCAAATGGCCACAACAGCCAGAGCTGAACCAATCTGAAGGCAGGAGCCAGGAGCTTCCTCTATATCTCCATGCCGGTGCAAGGGCCCAAGGACCTGAACCATCTCCCTCTGCCTTTCAGGACATAACTGAGAGCTGGATAGGAAGTGGAGCAGCCGGACTCAAACCAGTGGCCATATGTGATGCCGGCGCTGCAGGCAGCAGCCTTACCTGCTACACAACAGTGCTGGTCCCAAGATGTATTCTTTTACCACACTGCTGAATTCTCTACATTGGCATTTTACTTAGAAATCATGCATATATATTTAAAAAAGAAATCTTTTATTTTCTTTTTATATTATCTTTGTAATATTTGGTACTAAAGTTATACTAGCTTTGTGCAATGAATTGGGAAGTTTCCATCTTTAATGGTTTAACCATTAGAATTAAACTACACAGAGGCAGTGCTGTGGCACAGCAGGTAAAGCCACTGCCTGCAGTGCTGGCATCCCATATGGGTGCCGGTTCAAGACCTGGCTGCTCCACTTCTGATCCAGGTCTCTGCTATGGCCTGGGAAACCAGCAGAAGTTGACCCAGGTCCTTGGGCCCCTGCACCCACGAGGGAGACCTGGAACAAGCTCCTGGCTCTTGGCTTCGGATCAGCAGAGCTCTGGTTGTTGCAGCCATTTGGGGAGTGAACCAGCGGATGGAAGACTTCTCTCTATGCTTCTCTCTAACTCTGCCTTTCAAATAAATAAATAAATTTTTTTAAATTATATTACACAGAACCTAGCTGTAACTTATATGGTCTCAGAGTCTTTTCGAAAAATTTGTGGTTAAAATACAAATTAACACAGGGCCAGAACTGTGGCGTAGCAGGTAAAGCTGACACCTACAGTGCTGGCATTCAATATGGCCACTGGTTCTAGTTCTGGCTGCTCCACGTCTGATCCAGCTCTCTGCTATGGCCTGGGAAAGCAGTGGAAGATGGCCTAAGTGCTTGGGAACCTGAATCCATGTGGGAGACCCAAGAGAAGGTTCTGGCTCCTTCCTGGCTTCAGTCTGGCCTAGCCCTAGCCATTGTAGCCATCTTGGGAGTGAACCAGCAGATGTAAGATAACTCTCTCTTCCTCTAACTCTTTCAAAAATAAATAATTTTTTTATTTGACAGGTAGAGTTATAGACAGTGAGAGAGAGACAGTTAGAAAGGTCTTCCTTCCGTTGGTTCACTCCCCAAATGGTCGCTAAGGTCGGAACTGCACCAATCCTAAGCCAGGAGCCAGGTCCTTCCTCCTACTCTCCCATGCAGGTGCAGGGGCCCAAGCACTTGAGCCATCCTCCACTGCCCTCCTGGGCCACAGTAGAGAGGTGGACTGGAAGAGGAGCAGCCAGGACTAGAATCCGGCGCCTATATGGGATGGCAGCGCTGCAGGCAGAGGATTAACCAAGTGAGCCATGGTGCCAGCAAAATAAATAAATCTTAAAAACAAACAAACAAAAAAAAACAACTTACGACACAGCTTTACCTTTAGCTCCTGGACTAGCAGTCCTCTTCTGTCTCTCATATTCTTTAACTCCTTTTCATCCCAGTATCTAGCCTTGTGTTTCAAGTCGCTTGACCCTCCAGAGATCACCCCAGATTTCAAAAACAGTGTTCCATCGAGAGCTACCGTCTGTAAAATTAAAAATATTTTATCTTGAAGGAATTTACATAAAGATAAAAGTCAGGGGCCTATGTAGCAATTTTAATAGCTGAGAGTTTGTAAATGAGGAAAATCACTCACTGAAATTTACTAATAAAACATCTAGTCTACGAAGTGACACCACCCAATAAATCATAAAACCTGTGTACTAAAGCCCAACACAATCCTTAGCAACAATCAGCAGCAATTACAAAGGTTTAAAATAAGCTGTGTATCTGTTCCAAAATACACAATGATGAAAAACAGAAACTAAAAATATCCAATAATTTATATCACATAATCTTGTATTTTGAAGGCTCTGACATACATATCAATAATTGTGAAAATGGTCTTAACACCTTTAGAATATCAAAACATCACTCTCCACAGTGGATATGAGACAAAGAAAGAAATCTGAATGAAGCAAAGGTACAGTAAGAGCCTGAGGTTTACAGCCACGTATAACAATGCTTCATGAAAAGTGAAATCAGTTCTCAACATTCCACAAATGTTTCTCATTAAATTGTTCCAGGCAGGAGATCACATTGAAGCTCACATATAATGTAAGCTGACCAAAAGAAAGCCCATCAGAATCTCGTTCATTCTTTCCAGAGATTCTGTGCCTGTGTGACTGCTGTATTTCAGACAGTATGCCTTGTGGGGAGTGGAAAATGGTTCTGACGGGGAATCAGTAAGAAAAAACCCATTATCACGAAGTCATGAGAAGACAGTAGAGACAGACTCAGAGTAATCTGAAAGCGCAGAATCAGGGGGTTTCGGCAGCAAAGCCTGCAGTAGGTATCCTACTCCAGGCACTAGTTAAGACTGACTACTGTAATAGAACACTCCGTTCATCCTTCTCTCGAACACAGAATTCCTAGGGAAAGCATTCCAGGGTTTGCAGGTGGCTCTGTGGTTAACTAGAACCCAGGCTGCTTCTCTGATACCGCTGCCCTACCAGCCCTAGCAACCAGGTGATTTCTATTTTCTGGAAGGCTCTGGGGAAGGTCTCTCCCGCCAGTTTGACAGGGGTTTTCCTCATCAGGATCGCACTGGGTTCTTGGGAGGGACAGCAGATTTCCACCTGACCCCAGGAGCCAGAGTTCAGCAACTTAACCAGTGCGAAGATCTAGTGTAGGCAGGCACTTTCCCTGCCCAGGAAGACACTACGGACACACCTGGGTCACTCCTCCAACTTCCACATACAAACCAAGGGACGGGCATTCCGTGCAGCAGTCCAGATGCTGCTTGGGATGCCTGCATCCCACAGTGCAGTGCCTGAGTCCCTGCTCCTTGAGCAAATCCAGCTTCCTGCTGATGGGCACCCTTGGCAGGCACCAGGTGCAAGTACTTGGGTCCCTGCCATTCATGTGGGAGACCCTGACTGAGCTCCTAGTTCAGCCCCAGCTGTTGTGGACTCTCTGGGGTGAACAGCAGATGGGAGATCTGTGTCTGTCTCTGCCTTTCAAAAAAGAAAAAGAAAGTGACAGAGAGTCAGGTTCTCTCTCCTGGAATATTTTCAGATCATACTGCTTCTGTCTCTATGGAGTGAGAGCTGAGGAAGTACTTGGACTCACTACTTAGAAGATTCTAAACTGTCCTCAATACATCTTAGAACCATAGCACGCGTCACTAGTGATGTGTATGTATCTGTCAGCATGTCTTACAGGAATCCTCAAAGTCATCGGGTTCAAGACGACTCCCAGAGTTTTATCCTCCACATCTATGTTCCAAAAATGAAGATGAGAGGAGCAGTAAACGTGTCTATTAAGAAACTTTCATGGCAGGCCACAGTGACTGCCATTTACCCTCAGTGGCCACCCCATGTTGCCACAATGCAATCAAGGTCTATTAGTAGGGGGACGCTAAGCAGGCAGTTTAAGGCTCTTACACAGAGAGGGCAGTGATGCAAGTGGGGGCTGCACACTGATGCATAAAATGGACTGTCAGTGTGCACATACCACAGGATCAGATGAGGAAGGAATATCAAACAACCTGGAATTCCTGGAAGAATTAAGAAGTAACTTAGAGATGGGAGTATCAAACCAGATCATGGGACTCTTTGAAGCCATCAAAAAATGTGATGGAGGGCACCAGTGCTGTAGGTAAAGCTCCTTGTCTGCAGCACAGGCATCCCATATGGGCACCAGTTCAAGTCCCGGCTGCTCCACTTCTGATCCAGCTCCCTCCTAACGTGCCTGAGAACGCAGTGGAGGATGGCCCACGTCTTTGAGCCCCTGCACCCATGTAGGAGGCCCAGAAGAAGTTCCTGGCTCCTGGCTTCAGCCTGGCACCAGTCCTAGCCATTACAGCCTTTGGGGAGTGAACCAGTGGATGGAAAATACAAGAGAGGTCAAGATTTTCAAAAAAGAATGTACATTTGGCCTTGGACAAGTGACTGTACAGTGCTTGGGGGGCTACCATTTATGTATAATGTGTCTTGACTGTTTTCTAGAAAAATTTAGTTTAATAGATTATAAATAAAAATTATAATTATATAAGGTCACTTCAAAAAGTTCATGGAAAATAGATTCAAAAGATAAACTTTATTGGGGCCAGCGCTGCAGTGTAGCAGATTAAAGCCCTGGCCTTGGGCCGGCGCCGTGGCTCAACAGGCTAATCCTCCGCCTGCGGCACAGGCACACCGGGTTCTAGTCCCGGTCGGGGCACCGGATTCTGTCCCAGTTGCCCCTCTTCCAGGCCAGCTCTCTGCTGTGGCCCGGGAGTGCAGTGGAGGATGGCCCAGGTGCTTGGGCCCTGCACCCCATGGGAGACCAAGAGAAGCACCTGGCACCTGGCTCCTGCCATCGGATGAGCGTGGTGCGCCGGCCGCGGCGGCCATTGGAGGGTGAACCAACGGCAAAGGAAGACCTTTCTCTCTGTCTCTCTCCATCTCACTGTCCACTCTGCCTGTCAAAACAAAACAAAACAAAACAAAAAAGCCCTGGCCTGAAGTGCTGGCATCTCATGTGGGTGCCGGTTCTGGTCCCAGCTGCTCCTCTTGCAATCCAGCTCTCTGCTGTGGCCTGGGAAAGCAGTGGAAGATGGCCCAAGCCCGTGGGCCCCTGCACCCATGTGGAAGAACAGGGAGAAGCCGCTGGCTCCTGGCTTCAGATCAGCACATCCTGGCTCCTGGCTTCAAATGTAACCATTTGGGAGTGAACCAGTGGATGGAAGACCTCTCTCTCTCTGCCTCTACTTCTCTCTAACTCTGCTTTTCATATAAATAAATAAATAAATAAATAAATTTTTTTTAAAAGATAGTTAATTTGGTGCAGAAAAATTTTGAAATTCATGCATTTTTTTCACATTACACATTTTCTATGAACTTTTTGAAGATCCCTTGCAGATATAATTTGTGAAAGGTTACTTAGTATCATGAATAAGTTATATATTAATTAACTCAGAATGTAAAATAAGCTCTTAAAATCTTTCCTGTTATTCAAAAAACATATATACTATATAGAGAAATGTAAGGAAAATCCAAGGTTCAGTAAGAATATTTAGAGTATTATTTAGAATTTTTAGCTTTAGAATTTTTAGTTTTAGACTATTTAGAATATTTAGCTTTAGAGTATTATTACTGCAAATTCGATGTCTAAAATATGATTTATATTGGGAAATGCTATAAACTTTAAAAACTCAGCTTAGTGGTAAGCACTGTGGTGCCGCCGCTTAAGCTGCTGCTTAGAACACTAGCATCCCACATCAGAAGTGCTGGTCCCAACTCCTGTGTTTTTTAAGATTTATTTGAGAGGCTGTTAGAGAGAGAGAGAGAGAGAGAGAGAGAGAGAGAGAGAGAGAGAGAGACTTCCATCCACTGGTTCTCTCCCCAAATGTCCCAATAGCCAGAGCTGGGCTGATCCAAAGCCAGGAGCCAGGAGCTTCTTTTGGACCTCCCTCGTGAGTGCAGGGGCCCAAGCACTTGGGCCATCTTATGCTGCTTTCCTAGACCATCAGCAGGAAACTGTATCAGAACTGGAATAGCCAGGTCATGAACCAGCACCCATAGGGAAGCAGGAGCAGCAGGCAGAGGCTTTATCTACTATGCCACAGAGCTGGTCCCACTCCTCTGCTTTATACAACTTCCTGTTAATGTGCTTGGGAAGGCAGCAGGTGACGGCCCAAATACTCATGTTCCTGCCACCCACATAGAAGACCTGGATGGAATTCCTGGCTCTTGGCTTCAGCCTTGCCCACCTCAGCTGTTATATTCATTTGTGGGGTGAACCAGCAGACAGAAGATCTCTGACACTCTGCTTTTTATTTATTTATTTTTAAAGTTTTATTTTATTTATTTGAGTTAGAGAGGTAGAGACACACACACACACACACACACACACACAGAGAGAGAGAGAGAGAGAGAGAGAGAGAGAGAGAATCTTCCATCCACTGGTTCACTCCCCAAATGGCTGTGATGGCCAGAGCTGCGCCAATCCAAAGCCAGGATCCAGGAGCTTCTTTCGGGTCTCCCATATTGGTGCAGGGGCCCAAGCACTTAAGCCATCTTCCACTGCCTTCCCAGGCCATAACAGAGCTGGATTGGAAGAGGAGCAGCAGGGACTTGAACTGGTGGCCATATGGGATGCCGGCACTGCAAGTTTTTAACCTGCTGTGCCACAGCGCCGGCCCTAACACTGTTATCTTTTAAATAAATAAATAAGGTACATGGGACATGCAAATTATGAAAAACAATGTATGGATTTCAGATTTAGAAGAACTCTCAGTTTAAAGCCGAACATCACAGGAACACTGAAGTCATAACTAATTTCGGTTCTCCGTTGGTTTTCATTATGAAGGAGGACACATGAAAGCATACACAAGCATTTGTTAACCAACACTGCACCAACGTATCCAGAAGTGTGATTCCAGGCTCCCTCCTTACTTTCCGTCTTTCAGGCCCACCAAATGCAACCTGCCGTGCTTCCTCCAGCGTCTCACAGACAAGGCCATTCCCACACACAAACTGGGTCACTTTCTTCAGCTGAGGAAGCTGAGTCTTAATGACATCAATCACCATCTTACAGCCTTTAACCTCTCTCAGGCTCTCGTTGATTGGCTTGATCTGAAAGGTGTACAGAATACTTGATATATCAGTTGCATTAAAATAACCAATGCTTATTCAATTCTTACAAAATGTAAACATGACAGCAAGATTAATCATATACTCTTATATAAAACAAGTTTGACAAAAACATGATGAACCATAGTCCACCACTGGCTCATGTAATTTTTTGAAAGAACCAGGTGTGGGCCATTGGCTTATTAATAAACCAGGGGTGGGTATTTGGTCAAGCAGTTAAGATGCCATTTGGGAAACCTGAATCTCATATCAGCGCCAGCTCTGCTTCTGCTTCTAGCTTCCTGCTAACACACATCCTAGGAGGCAGCTGATAATGGCTCAAAGTACTTGGTTCTCGCTTGAGAGACCTGGACTGAGTTCCCAGCTCTCTGATTAGGCCTGGCCCATCCCTGGCTCCTGGAACATGAACATGGATGAGAGGTAGGTCAGTCTCTCTACTCTTCAAAACAAATAATTAAAAAACAAAACAAAACTTCATCCAAAGACAGAATGTGTAATTTTTAGATTTAACTCTGTTACTAACTAGTTAGGGCACAACAATGCTGAGAAGTGCTCTACACTCTCAAAATCGTAAAATCTGGTTGAAAAACTGTACCCACTTGGACACATGCCAAAGAGCAGCACAGCAGCATGGAACTTAGAAAGCCATTTAGACTCAAATGATCAGGAAATCCCTCAGACATGAGACATCACTTAGAGTGGTCTACAAATATCAAAAAGTGCATTCCAAGTCAGCGTGCATGTACTGGGTACTTCAAAAAGATTGTGGGAGATGGAATTAAAAGTTCACTTTGGGGACCAGCGCTATTGCACAGCAGGTGAAGCTGCTGCCTGAGGCACCAGCATCCCATACAGGCACCGGTTCGAATCCCAGCTGCTCCACTTCCAATCCAGCTCCTCCTAATGCACCTGGGAAAGCAATGGAGAATGGCCCAAGTCCTTGGAACCCTGCACCTATGAAGGAGACCCAGTAGGAGCACCTGGCTTCCAGCCAGCCCAGCTCCAGCCATTTGGGGTGTAAATTAGTAGATGGAAGATTTCTATCTGTCTCTTCCTCTCTAACTCCTTCATATAAATAAATCTTTTTAAAGTTGGTTTTGGTGTAGAATAATCTGAAGTTCATGCCCAGTTTTCTTCATAATGTGTATTTACCATTGACTTTTTGAAGGCCCCTGGAATCCTTGGGAACATATATTTATGTAGGTTGAATGTACGGAAGAAATCTAAGGTACTATCAAGGAACTGGAATGTGGGAGGAGGACAGAAGTATTCCCTTTATGTTTGAAACATTTCTGTGTAAGATTTCAATTATTTTCTAATTTTGAAAAATATTTATTTGAAAGGCAGAGTGACAGAGAGTGAATGAGTGAATGAGAGAAAGAGAAAGAATCTTACATCTGGTGGTTCACTAAGTGGCCACTAGCCTGGGTCTGGGCCAGGCTAGTCAGGCATTGGGAACTCCATCCTGGTCTCTCTCATGGGTGACAAGGGCCCAGATACCTAGACTATCTTTTGCTGCCTTCCTAGGTGCATTAGCAGGAAGCCAGATGGTAAGCAGAGTACGTGGGACTTAAACCAGATATGGGATGCCAGACTCACAAGTAGTAGTTTAACCTACTGGCTCCGCTGTGTAAGATTTTTTAATTGTTTGGCTTGAAAAAAATCTCAAAGGAAGAATTACATGAGGATTTCGACAGATAAATCAGGGTAGGAGGTGGTAGTGCGTAGCAGGTATAGGCCACAGTGCGGCAGCACAGAAGTCAGGTCTGGCCTCCAGTAACGCCAGCTGGCATCTGCAGAGCCCCTCCTCTGTGCAGCTGCTGTGCCAGGGGCTTTACAGACTGATTCCCTAGAGATGGGGAAACTGAGGCTCAGAAAAGTCAACAACAAATTCACAGGTGCGAACGAGAAGTAGGGCTGAGAGAGCTGGCACTGTGGCGCAGTAGGTTAATCCTCCACCTGCAGTGCTGGCATCCCATATGGGCGCCGGTTCTAGTCCTGGCTGCTCCTCTTCCAGTCCAACTCTCTCCTATGGCCAGGGAAAGCAGTGGAAGATGGCCCAAGTACCTGGGCCTGCACCCACATGGGAGACCAGGAAGAATCTCCTGGCTTCAGATCAGCTCAGCTGTGGCCATTGTAGCCATCTGGAGAGTGAACCATCAGGAGGAAGACCCTTCCCCCTGTCTCTCACTCTTGCTGTAACTCTACCTCTCAAATAAATAAAATCTTTAAAAGAAAAAAAAGCAGCAGGGCTGAGAACTGGGCAGAACGCAATCCAACTTCAGGGCAGGTGCTCTCTAGCACGATGCACACTGCCTGTGGGGAAGTCCCGACCCCTGGAGACAATGAAACAGCCACCCAAGGACAGCAATCACGATTTCCTGTCTCAAGAACTCAGACTCTGGACATGGTAAGGAATCTCAATACATACTTTAAAGTTCAAATAATAGCCCGTGCCACCAAAAGCTGGCACACTAGACTGAACACAAACCATCCCCTGATAATACTGGCTTGATGTAAGATTTTTCAACATCACAATGGAGCAAAAGTGTCTGATCTTTGGGATAGCAATTTGCAGCAGGATCCTCTGCCCTGTGACCACGAGGGTAAACATAGTACTCTACAGTATACTGGATTGCTAAGCTCTGAGGCTCGGCAGGTTAGAGGTATTAAATGCATCCCTGACTTTAAAATATCCGTAAATTATCTCATAGGATGAGTTTATCAGCTGTAACCCCACCATAAGACTAGACTAGGAGAAAACGGCATGCTGTCAAAACAGAGCAGCCACCTGGTAATATTCTCTCCTTGCCACAGCATCAACACCAGCTATTCAAATGACTAACTGGCATCACAGACAAGGTTTTATCATTATTAAATACCAAACACTGCAAATTTCTTACATCAAGGTAATCTAGAGCAAGGAATGTCTCGGGTTCAGCTCTTTCCTCCTTCAGAAATCGAATACAATCTCTTGCTACCTTTTCAGAGGCTACAACAATGGCAACCATGTACCGGCCAAAAAGCTTAGTAACAGCAAGCTGGTATTTCTTATGAATAGGATGACATAGGTCAAGCAGTCTTCCAAACTTGGCAAGTTCCAAAAAAGAGAAAGAGAAATATATCAGTAAAAATATATATATAACTCATAGTTTACTAATGTAACAAAGCAGCACAAAAACTAACTTTATAAAAAGACACATACCATAATTCATTAAGAGTCTCACTTAAATGGATCTACACGTCATTATGAAATGTCCAGATGGGTGTATCACACTTCATTTTTTTATCTTTATTTAAAGATTTATTTATTTGAAAGGCAGAGTTAGAGGCAGAGAGCCAGAGAGGTCTTCCATCTGCTGGTTCACTCCCCAAATGGCTGCAATAGCTGGAACTGGGCCGATCTGAAGCCAGGAGCCTGGAGCCTCCCCCAGTTCTCCCACATGGGTGCAGGGGTCCAAGGACTTGGGCCATCTTCTGCTGCTTTCCCAGGCACATTAACAGGGAGCTGGATTGGAAATGGAGACTTGAACTGTTGTCTACATGGGACGCTGGCATGACAGCAGGCAGCTTAATGCACTGTGCCACAGCGCCAGCCCCCATACTTCATTTAAGAAACTAGTGAAGAGGGACTAGCTTTACCCAACGATTAAAAATGTTATAAAATAATTATTACTTAAATATTCATTACTTGATTATTAAACAAGTAAGCTATCATTTACTATAAACAAGTACTGAGCTACACACTGGATAAACATTACTTAACAAAACAGACACTCTTTGACTTCATACAATTTTTAGTTAAATAAGGAAGAAAGGCAAGAGTAATAATTGGTGTTGTGGCATAGCAGATGAAACCACTGCCTGGGATACCAGCATCCCATGTTCGAGTCCCAGCTGCTCCACTTCAGATCCAGCTCCCCGCTGATGTGCCTGGGAAAGCAGTGGAAGATGGCCCAAATGCTTGGGCCCCTGCACCCCTGAGGGAGACCTGGAAGAGGTTTCTGGCTCCTGTCTGGTCCAAATCTGGCCTTTGCAACCATCTGAGGAGTGAAGATCTCTGTGTCCCCCACCCCATAACTCTGCCTTTCACATAAATGAAACAAATCCGTTTTTTAAAAAAATATTAATAATTACATGTGTACAAAACTGAGACACTGTCAAAGTATAAGGAGCTTTGAGAGTACATAATAGGGAAAACGTGGCCCAAGAAGCCATGGAGTACCTCCCATGAACTGTAATTTAACATGAGATCTGAAAAATGGCCAAGAATTCTTTAGAATGAAGTTCAAAAACCTTTCTAGAAAATGTCTGAATCCTAACAGTCTCTAGAACGTCCAAAGATTTAATTGTATACCTTTGGTCTTACTGCTGTTTGTTAGGTTCTACTTCTTTATGATGGATCATCATCTTTCATATTTATTATATCAAATCTCTTCTCAGTTCATCTTTGATTATCCCAGGCTTTTGTTTTGAGTCAATAATTTTATTTTTAGCTGGGTAACCCATTCCTGGCTACTTTTATTAGTGTTCCTCACTTTTTCTAACTTATTAGTCTACACTATTTATTAATTAAATGTGAATAAAGGGTAAATATTTGGTAAAAAGTTTTGCTATTGTTTTCTTCTAAATTTCCCTTTTCATATTTTTTGTTTTACTGCGTATTTGAATCCGATGTTATGAATCCAAATTATCCCCGACACGAGCGCGTGGAGGATTTGTTCTGCAGCCTTCCACACTGGGGTCTCGGTCTTGATGCTCTCTTTCTTACCGTGCTCTACACTGCCAGTGATTCTTTCCGCTTTGTGTATGTTCAGTGTGGACAGCTCGGCTGAGAGCTTTTACTGGGTGTGACAGGCAACTTTTTTAAAAATTCCGTTTCCCACAGAACTGAGAAGGTTATCTCACTGAGCAACAGTTGATGGGAAATGTATTTCCTGTTCTATCCATTTTCCTACCACCTAAGAGCACAGAAGACAGGGGCAAGTGAGAGCTCACCTGAAGTTCTGGAAGATATTTTTTCGGAATAGCTAAGTTCTGCAGTCCCTTCTGAGTGTTATATGAATACCCTATACCAAGGCCTTTCCACAATGTGGGAGAACAAACCCCATTCTGCCAAGAGGGCTCCAAAGTGGTCTCTGAAGTTAAGGAGGGCCCTCGCTTCCATTAGAGAGTATCACGGGTTCTTGTTCCTTGATTCACCCGTTTTCGAATCTAACTCCTTCTGGTTAGAAGAGGAAAAGCAAACAGACATGATTTTGCTTCTTGTTAGATTAAGGGGTTTTAGGTGAGAATTCCTATGGATTAGTCAGTTTGGCTTCTATGGAATTAAGAATAATCAATGCTGGGGGCTGGCACTGTGGCGTAGCTGTAAAGCCACCGCCTGCAGTGCTAACATCTCATATGTGCACTGGTTCGAGTACTGGCTGCTCTACTTCCAATCCAGCTCTCTGCTATGGCCTGGGAAAGCAGTAGAGGAAGGCCTAAGTCCTTGGGCTTGGGCCCCCGAACCCAAGTGGGAGACCTGGAGGAAGCTCCTGGCTCCTGATTGTTGCAGCTCTAGCCATTGTGGACATTTGGGGAGTAAAATAGCAGATAGAAGACACCTCTCTCTCTCTCTCTCTCTCCTCTGCCTTTGTCTCTCTATAACTCTGCCTTTCAAATAAATAAACAAATATTTTTAAAAAAGTAATCAATGCTATACTTAAATTACTATTATTATTATTTTTAGTTCTTGACTATCACTGTTTTCTGAAGGCTATGGTAATAGGTTGGCTGTTTGTTAAACTATTTTTTTATCTAGCTTTTGTCATTTTGTCATGAGGAATTAGGGAAAATAAGATTCTATGAATCAGCCTTACTTCTCTATCATTAAGATGTCAAAACCAACATTTAAGAGCAGAAAGCCAAAAAAGTGCTGAAAAGAGAGATAGGAGGAAGACCACAAGAATGTGGAGCCAATGGCAAGTGCTTTGAAACTGGCCAATGGTTCACAGTGTCAAATGTTGAAATTATCATCCTAGAGGGACTGTTTGCTAACAGCGGTGATAAGACAGCCAGAACACTAACACCAAAGGAGATAAGGCTGTGAGACTGGTGCCACAAGCCCCAGGAAACATCTTACTAGTCTGACTAATGAAATACACTAGTAATATTGGGTGCACAGACTTAGAGAACAAAATTATGCCAATTATGTCTGCTGGAAATATATTCTTTAAAATCTGAAGCCATTTTAGTACATGAGGTTTGGGACATATGTCTGGGAAATCAGACTACTTCACAGCACTTACGTGCTTTGGGGAACTGACCATAACTTGGATTTTCTGGGTGCTGTGTTCATGTCAATGGTTTTCCTCAATAATTACTTATTTATAGACATACTGGAGATTATTTCCATTTCATTCTAATTATTTACTGTTATATTATAAATATACATATAAATTGTCAAACACAAAACTTAAAGCTTTCTGAAGTAATTCTGCCAACAGCATTATTTCTAATCCAAATGAGAAGACATCTTTCCTCCGAACAGGGACTGACTAAAGCAAACGGCCCGTGCTAATTACCACAGACTCTGGGTAGAGCCTCCTCAGGTGCTCCAGGACTTCGGCTCTCTTCTGCTGGCGTTTTCCCTCGTGGTGGTCAATCCCGGCACTCTGCAGTTCACTTCTAATGAGGTTCAGTTCTTCATTGACCTCAGACATTCTCTGCTTTGTTTTTTCAATGTCATCTGATAGAGTTTCCTCTTGTTGTTTTTTATCTTTCAAGCAATCACTACACAACAGGAACAAAATCATACAAAAGCAGAAACAATTCAGGAATCATCAGACACAAAATATTCCTGTGTGGCACTGCTGAGAAATGCCGCAGGGCTGTCACTGACAGAGTTTGCTTCTTGTTAGATTAAGGAACTGAAGGAAGACACAACCCAAAAACACAACACTAGACTTGAGCACAAGAGGTTTAGGTCACCATTTGTTGATTCAGAATGTACGTATTTCCAGATATCAAAGAGATAACTCAAGCCAGAGTAATCAGCATGAGCTTGGTAATCAGGAGATGCCACGTCAGAAGTCCTCAGCATCAAATATTGGCATCAGCTTCATGACATATTCACTATTTGTACCACAAGGGAGTTATTTTCATCACACTTAAATATTTTTATTTTCGAAATTTAAATATTTTACTGATTCTTATGCAGTTAGGTATAATCATCTCTAGTAATCCACAATAAAATGGAAAACAAGGGAGGACTGAAAACAGCACAGTGGGAACAGTCATCTGAAGGACAGAAATGCACAGGGCTATGAGGGAGAGCTGAGGGTTTTTACTCTACCTACATGCATGTCTTTGTATACTCCTCCAACTTCTCTATGCGCTTTTTATGATCTTCTATTTGTTCTTTTATTTGTTTCAGATTTCCCTAAGACAGGAAATGAAACTTAAGGTCAATTACAGTAATTCCAAACCAACAAAATTCCATGCTGAGTTTGCTATTTATCAAGTGTGTAAATTTGAAGTAAGAGAAATGTAATTACATGGAAATATTTTGAAATTTAAAAGATTATTTATTTGAAAGGCAAAGCACCAAAGAGAAAAGGAGAAGGCTTGGCCAGGAGCCCAGGAACCAGGAAGTCCATGGGAGTCTCCCACACAGATGGCGGGGGCCCAAGCTCTCCAGCTACCACCTGCTGCCTTCTCAGGTGCATTAGCAGGCAGCTGAACTGGAAGCAGAGCAGCCAGGACTCCAAGCAACACTCTGATACGGGCTGCTGGCACAGCAAGCAGAGGCTCAACCCACTGGGCCACATGCTTGCCCTATACAGAAATACTAGGAGAGAAAAGTTTAATTTAGAAAAGGAAGTCTAGTATAAAGCCCTGAAGTTACACTGATCAGGCTTTGATCCCGACTCCACCATTTGCTAGATATTTAATCTGTAGCAATTTCACTATGGTAACTTCAAACTCCAAGAGAATTATTTTCATCTATAGAGTTTCTTTTTCTCTCACAATGATTCATTCAACAAACATTTATCCACTAGCTACTATGTGATAGGTGTTACAGGTTCAATAATGACCAGGATAGAGTTTCTGCTCTCAGAGACATTTAAATAAGCAATGACAGTAGAGTGGTTTAGTCTTATAATAATACAGGAACCTGCAGGGTAACTAACAGGCTCATGCAGGGAACACTTGACGAAATTCTTGCTCTGTCACCATACCACTAAACCCAAATACTCCAGTAATCTGCAACTGGTTTCCTGTTTTCATATTTCCGGATTCATCTTGTGCATTATGGAAACAATGTCTCTGTTACTACATAATCTAAAATCAGGTGTGTGTGAAAATAAAACACAATTCTTTTTCAATGTAGAATACCAAGGAAAGAAGAAATACCAACTTTCAAGTAGAAATGGACAAACATATTCCATGAAGGTAATTATCTTGTTTTACTTATCACACAAATTCATTGAATATCTGGTTGTGGCAGATATGGGTTAGAAAAATGAGCAAGACACAGTTCCTGTTCTGAAGCAACTTGCCCATGTTGAAATTACAGTGCTTGTACTGAAAAGTCTTTTATATCACTATTTAGAGGAGGGAAAAATAAGACCAAAGAGCTATAGTAACAATGTTCAGTCAAATGGGAAGACCTGTCTCTGCCTTTATCTCTATTCCCAGGGTCTGGGTCACGCCAGGGCCAACAAGAGAAGAGAAAGCATGGGTCTCATCTCTTCAGTCATCCCACAGGGAGGAGTCAGGGCCTAGGTGTTTTGTTGGACACAGTTGGGTAATCAGACTAGCTACACAAGCTGGATTTGACATGCCAGCTGATCCTATTTGTCTGAGAAAACCAACTACTGCCCAGTACCAGAGATCTTGAGATCCGTTGCAAAGCCTCCTGTGTGTGAAGGAAGTCCTTAGTCCTGTGGGAAACTAAGATTGGGTACAGTTCTTTCTCCATCTTTTTCCATCCTGATGTGTTATTTCTTATTATTATTTGTATTCAAAACAACAGCAATTAGCCAACACTTACTGACATCTACTAAGTGCAAAGTTTACAATGGACATGATTATGAAGACTGCCTTTTAAGCTTCTTGTTGGGGCTGGTACATGGCACAGCAGTTTAAGTCACTGTCTGCAATGCCAGCATCCTGTGTGGCCACAGGTTTGAGTCCTGGCTGCTCCACTTCTGATCCAACTCCCTGCTGGTGCACCTGGGAAGGCAGTGGAGGATAGCCCAAGTGTTTGGGCCCCTACACCCATGTGGGAGACCTAGATGAGGCTCAAGGCTCCTGGCTTTGGTTTGGCCCATCCCTGGTCATTGCAGCCATTTGGAGAGTGAGCCAGTGGATGGAAGATCTCTGTCTCTGTCACTCCTCTCTTGCTGTAACTCTTTCAAATAAATCTTTAAAAAAAGAAAAAAAGGAACTTCCAGTCTAGAAGAACCAATCTATTGACTGTAATTTTAAAATTTTTTTCAAAAAGATTTTATTTATTTGAGAGGCAAAATTACACAGAAAGGTGCTTCTATCCACTGGTTCACTCCCCAAATGGCCGCCAACGACCAGAACTGGGCCAATCTGAAGCAAGGAGCCAGGAGCTTCTTCCAGGTCTCTCATGTGGGTGCAGGGGCCCAGGCACTTGGGCCATCTTCATCGTCCACTGCTTTCTCAGTCCATAATCAGAGAGCTGGATAGGAATTAGAGCAGCCGGAATATGAACTGGCACCCATACGGGATGCTGGCACTACAGGTGGAGGCTTGGCCTACTACGCCACAGCACCAGCCCCCAGCTGTATTTTTTATGCAATCTGATAAAAGCCCTTAGATATATATTAAGGACAATGGATAACTATATGAGGAAGAATTGTTCTAGCTCCTGTTTGGAAGTGGTGTGGAGAGTAAAGGAGGGCTATGGAGAGCTCTGTGATATGGGTACTAAAGAACTTAATGTGTAAAGATCAAGTTATTCTAAAAGAAATCAGCATATACATAGGTAAAAAGGTGCAATGTGTATTTTCAGAAAGCAAAGTATAGCTTTAGAATGTAATACAAATTATACAAGTAGACAAATATTTTAAAAGTAATTCCTGCTGTGTACTATTTCTGTTTTTCTCCCTACACAAAACACCCCTCTTCTCATAGGACTATCATATACTGTATTTTTCATAATTGTTTGTATTTTCATCTGCTAAACCACAAAAATCACAGTGTAAGTATGAAGGAAATTCATTCTGGAGACAGTGTTTTGAATCTCATCTCAGTTCTACTTATTTAGATGATTCCCTTATCTGTAAAATATTTCAATTCAGTAAGTGTTCACTGACTATATCTCTGGTTAAGAAACTATTCTAGGCGCTTGGGATGCACCAGTGTGCAAAGCAAATGTCCCTGCTCCTGTCTACAGGAGGAAGACAGATAAAATGCTGAGTAAATTAAAAATGCTATGTTAGGAGATTAATGCCATGGGAAAAACACAGCCAGGGAACGGAAGGCCGAAGTGCAGCGAGGACTGCAAGTCTAAACAGGGAAGTCACAGTAGGTCTCATCAAGAAGGCAGCAGAATCACAAATGAAGAAACTGGGCAGTTGTGTGGTGCAGTGCGTTAATCCCTGAGATGGAGTCCTGGCTACTTTGGTTTGAGTCCAGTTTCTGGTTTATATACCAGGGAGACAACAGATGATGGCTGAAGTACCTGAGTCTCTACCACCCACGTGGGAGACCCAGACTCAGTTCCTGGCTTTGGTCTGGCCCAGCCCTGGCTGTTGCAGGCATTTGGAGTGAACTGGTGGATGGAGATCCTGTCTCTTTCAGTCTGCCTTTAAAATAAATAAGTAAAACTTTTTAAAAATGAAGGAATGTTAGGAAAGCCCATTCCAGGCTGAGAAAATCAATATAAAGGCCTTCTGGCAGAAACACGTCCAGTATGTTCCACAAAGCCAGTACGGCCAGATCACAGAGAATAATAAAGAGAGTAGAAAAGAGGGTTCAAGAGGTGGATGGGGAAAGGCAGGAGAACAGATCAGGTGGTATGTGTGGCTCATTTATGAGCTTGATTTGAACTTCATGTGTTATAGGGAACCGCTGGAGGATTTACAAAGGAGAAACTTTCCTAAGTTGACTAGTAAAAGCATCACTCCGGCTACTGTGGCATGACCACTCTGTTGGAGTCAAGAACTGGAATTAGAGAGACTTTGTCCAGTATGCTGATCTAAGTCCTGAGTAAGATGGTGAGATGAGCAAGGTGGCAGCAGTAGAATGGAGAGAAGCAACTGTATTCTTGGTACATTTTGATATAGAGGCAACAAAATTTCCTCAAAGAATAAAAGATGGACTCCATGCTTTTGGTGTCAGCCACTGGTTAAGACTGAATCGTCACCACTTCAGCTGTGAACCGTTATGTGTGGAGCACAACTGGGCGGGAAGATCAGGCGTCCCGTCAGGAACCTGAATCTGAGATGTCTTCAAAACACCCAATGGAGAGGTTGCAGCTCAAGGTGTGAGCTAGATACACAAATCTGGAGTCTTCGGCAGATAGTATTTAAAAGCTCTCAGATTACCAAGGCAGTGAATCAGACAAAAGAAAAAAGCCAAGCTCAGAATACAACAATTACCTCACAGGGTTATTTCTTAAATAAACTGGGTTTATAGCAGTGCATACACAGTATACACAAATAAACCTTTCACTATAATACTACTGTTATTCCTGGAAGATGTCAGACCCATTTTTAGAGATGTCATTTTGAAATGCCACCCTCAGTTTCTTCATTTGTATATCAGAGCAAATACACACTCCTGCTACACTGTTGTGAGACTAAAATGAAGCTAATGAGTGTAAAGTGCCTAGCAGAGCAATCAGGTTTTTTCCCCCTGTAAATTTCCCATTTATAAATCAAATATATATATGTATGAATACATACATACATACGTTATGTATATTTTATATATGTATACATACATATACATGTTTTTATATGTTATATGTATATTATATATATATATATATATAAAACAATTTCCCCATTACAGCTGTTAGAAATGATGGTCACGGGCTGGCGCTGTGGCTCTCTTATTAATCCTTCACCTGTGGCTCCAGCATCCTATGTGGGCGCCAGGTTCTAATCCCGGTTGCTCCTCTTCCAGTCCAGCTCTCTGCTGTGGCCCAGGAGGGCAGTGGAGGATGGCCCAAGTGCTTGGGCCCCTGCACCTACATGTGAGACCAGGAAGAAGCAACTGGTTCCTGGCTTCAGATCAGCACAGCACCAGCCATAGTAGTCATTTGGGGAGTGAACCAATGGAAGAAGACCTTTCTCTCTGTCTCTCTCACTGTCTATAACTCTGTCAAATAAATTTTAAAAAAAGAAAGAAAGAAATGATGGTCACAAACACTCTAATACACAATGAATTACTATTGTTGAATGTGCCATAATAATAATGTTATAGCCCAGTTCTCTTTTTTTAATTCAAGAGGGGAAGTTGGGGGTGGGGAGAGGGAGAGAGGGGGAGAGGGGGACGGAGAAACGGGTTCCCTCATCCACTTGTTCACTCCCTAAATGCCTGCAACAGTCGGAACTGGAAGCCAATATCCAGAAACTCATTCCAGTCTGCTGCATCATGTGGCAGCTACCCAGCTGCTTGGGCCATCACCCGCTGCCTCCCAGGATCTGCACTGGCAGAAACCTACAATCAGGAGCTGTGAACTGAAGCCAGGCACCCTTTATGGGATGTAGGCGTCTTTGGTAACTTAGCTGGTAAGCCAACCACTTGCCCCTCAGTCTTAGCCTTTAGAGAAGATGGTCAGGAGCACAAGTAGGTGAGGCGAGATGCTTGGTGCACTGGCTATCCCTGTGGTCTTATTCAACACGTCCATCACTCTCAGACAGACTCACCTACCTCCAAATAGCTCTAAGATGTAAAATAGATATCCTCAATTTACGCAAATGAAATCAAAGCCCAGATGAGTTCCGTTATTTATTACACACATCAAGTGAAGAACAAGTCTGGCTGGAGGCCAGCACTGCCCTAGTCTGAGACAGACCAGCACAGTGCTGCTGTGACACTGTCTCCATGGCTACTCTGATGGAGACTGACTCCTCTTGGGCTCCATGTCCTTCATGTTTCCAATGATCGCCTTCACCTCCATGAGGATACTTATTTTTTCTCTGTCTCTATCCTCCTCCTAACCCTACGTGACTAACATGCATTTAAGACAGTGTATTTTTGGACCATATCTAGCACTATACAGATGCACAAAAAACTCTTACAGTGAATGAAGGCACTATCTCTACATTTGAACCATAAACAGCACCTAAATCAAGAGGTAACTAAAAGTTTTTAAATTGCTTATATTTGACATAATTTATATAATGAAAGTTAATACAAAAAGCTAATATCTCATTGACAATAATTCTAAATCACTACTGCATAACCCAAGGTACCTGAACTTCTCCACGCCGTCTCTTCTCAAATGCCAGCCTTTCTTCCTCGGCCCTCTGTTCCCATTGCAGTTTCTCCAGTTGTTGAGTCATTATAGCTACTTTCCTCCTCACTCGTTCCTTAAGTTCTTTGTAACGTTCCAGCTATACAACAGGATTAAAACACCATCAACACACTTACAAAGCACAAGAGGAAATTCTTTGTATGATATCCTATACTAGCATGTAAGTAATTTTATAAAATGTTCATAGAAATAAGATCATAATTAGCCTTTTATCTAGGTAAAATAATGTAAATATGAAAATATAAAAAATTGTTGAGATAGAGCAACAAGGTATTCCTAACAAATGCTATAATCAGATCTTTGTCAGAACACCTCAAAAAAGAATACAGAGAAAATGGTGTTTTTTTTTCTACTTACATAGTCATAATTATTTTGTATACAGTGTAAGGTTATAATAAAATTAATGAAAAAATATAAATTTAGTTAAGAAAATGGAAATAGTTACTTTTTTGGGTATCTATGTTGATAATTCAATCTTATATACTAATCTGGATATTAATTCATTAATAGCTATTTTAAATCACTTCACATAATCAACTTCTCTCCTGTCAAGTGATTATGTGTCTGACTTTTAAGGTTTTATGTTGTGAAACAAAATGATTACCTTAAAAATAGCAACTTTTATCACAGAATGATACCATGTAAATGCTACTGAAGTATTTCTGGGACTTAAATTAACTCAGAAATGTTATAATATCATTTTGTAAAGGAACAATAGCTCAATCTAAAAATTAAATCTGGGTTGTGAGAACATGTTGAAAATTTAAATTCTCAAAATTGACATTCTGAGGATAATCTTTTAAAAGAGAGGTCATACTTTACATTTTTTCTAATTAAAGGGAAAAGCTGAAATTGAAGCAAAATATTTCTCGTATGTTGACTTTTTCACCTGACTGGCTTCTAGTTCAATGTCTCTCCCTTTACGCAAGATTTCTTCCTCGATCTGTTTTTCAAAACTTTTCCATGCCCCATCTAAGTCAGCCAGCTCCGTCTCCAGGGCTCTTATTTCGTCCTGCTGCTTGGAGCACTGTTTCTCGCTGTCCTGTATTGATTTCTTGGCCATGTCTGCCTTCTTGAGGTGGTGAGAAGTGTTCTCTTTGGCTTTAATGTACTGAGGTCTCTTCTGATTCAAAAGTGCTTCCAGAGATCTACAAAGGGAAAAAGGTAACTTTGAAGGAGGGGAGTACAGGAATGCTCTTTGTTATCTTGATCATTTTTCCCTGTATCTAAAAGTATCCCAAAGGTAAAAGCTAACTTCAATAGTAAAAAATCTTCCAAAGAGTCACTTACAGTTTTATTTTTTCTAATGATCTATATAAAGCCAAACTTTTAGTAATGCCTATTTTTTTAAAAAAACAAAACTCACTTTAATTCTTTTTCTGTTTGTTGTAGTTGTCTACTTAGCATCCCATGCTCCTTTTTCTTGGCTTTAACTATGTTTTCATGATGAGAGAGAGACTCTTTTGTGACACTCAAATCCCTATTCACATGCTCTAACTCAGTGGTCAGAAAATGAATTTTTTTCTCATTGTGGTATAGTTGGAAAAGCTGCAGTTGGATTTTGTTTATTCTCAGTTCTTCAAGGAGACTTTGGTAACGTTCTGCCTATAAAACAGCACAATTCATCAGCAGTGAAAAGGAGTATAGTTAAGCTGACCTTAAACTCAACTATTGTATCAATAAAAAGTCTCTAATAATTTTTATGTCACTAAGTAACAATATTTTTACCAAAAGAATAATTATTCACAGAGGGTTTTTGGATACACATCTACAAACTAGTAAACCAGGAAATGATTTTATACTCAGTGATATGGTGGTAAGAACGACAAAGTGGCATCTGCTAATCTAATCTTGAGTCTGACCAGCCCGTTAATATTTCCGACATCAGGTTTCGTGTTTGCAAACTGAAGTAAGAGCACTATGTGATTTATAATGCCCTAAGCAATTTTACATGTAGTGGTGCCAGGTAAAATTCCCGCTAAAGGAATTTACCTTTAGAATTCCCACTAGGCCAGCGCCGCGGCTCAGTAAGCTAATCTTCCACCTTGCGGCGCCGGGTTCTAGTCCTGGTCGGGGCACCGGATTCTGTCCCGGTTGCTCCTCTTCCAGACCAGCTCTCTGCTGTGGACCGGGAGTGCAGTGGAGGATGGCCCAAGCACTTGGGCCCTGCACCCCATGGGAGACCAGGAGAAGCACCTGGCTCCTGCCATTGGATCAGTGTGGTGCGCCGGCTGCGGCGGCCATTGGAGGGTGAACCAACGGCAAAGGAAGATCTTTCTCTCTGTCTCTCTCTCTCACTGTCCACTCTGCCTGTCAAAAAAAAAAAAAAAAGAATTCCCACTAAAGGAATTTACCTTTCTACCAATAGAACAGCTCGTAGGAAGAATTTCCTTAATACCTGTATTATTAATAAAGACATAATAGAATGAGCTGCCTCAAGAGGAGTGCTCCTGATCAACAACAACATAGTCCCAAGTAACAGGCAAACAACCATGTTCCAAGGATGTTATAGAAATGGTCAGGAAGTCTGACTGTTCGTAAACTGTCCATGTAACACCTGAAGTCCTAAAATTCTTCCATTTTCTGGTTCATTTCCCTAAATGGCCATAATGGCCAGGGCCAGGCCAGGATGAAGGCAGGAGGCTGGAGTTCCACCTGGGTCTCCCATGGGTGGCACAGGCCCATCTATGTGAGCCATCTTCCATTGCTTTCCCTGACACCTTAGCAGGGAACTGGATTGGAAGTGGAGCAGCCAGGACTTGAACTGGTTTTCTGACACATCAGTGTTGCAAGCAGCGGCTCAGCCAGGGACACAGGTCCCTTAAGTCCCAAATTCAGTGAACTATTTCAAAACATTGTGACTATCAGAGCCTGACTTAGGCTACAGCCATTCCTTCCCACTAACAACACCAAGGATATATATACATATTCAAAATGATGAAGAAACGCAGAAACGTCACTAATAAGGGAGATATTCTCTTCTTATTTATTGCTTCAAATATTTATTGTTTACTATGTGCTGGCAATATGGTGAACAAGGCAGACAGTTCCTGTTATTATAGTTGGAATCTCAGTTACACTAATCAGGCAGAGGAGAAGGCAGTTAGAATAAACAAGCAAACAAATAATGAGATAATTTCGTACAGCAATATGTTAAAAAATAGAATAATGACAGTACATGGTAATATGATAGTACATGATGGAGCTAATTTAGAATGGGGGTGTAGACAGCAAATGCCTAAGGAAATGGCTTGGAAAAAAAAAAAACACTTTGAGTAAGAGAACACCAGTCATGCAAAAATCAGGCATAGCTTCCTAGGCCGAGGAAACTGTGAAAGCCCCAGGACAGAGGAGAGAACTTAGCGTGTTCAATAAACAACAAAGGTCAACGTTGTAGTGGAGAGGAAGTTAAAAGCCAGAGCTGTTAACGGGCCAGCTTACTAGGACAATGGAGGCACTGCACCGAAGTTTCACACAAGGGAAAGGCTCTGATCTGTATTTGAAAAGGATTGCTCTAAAAGCCAACAACTACCAACCACAGACAAGACATCTGCTAGGGCCAAAGAAGGGCGTTCACAAAGTACGGCCTTGGCCTCCTAGGAGTCCCCAAGATCTCTGTAGGGAGTTCCCATGGGCAAAGCTATATTTCACAATACTAAGGTCTGTTTGCTCTCTTCAGTGTGCTGACATTTGCACTGCTGGTGTGAAAGCCAACGGTGGTAAAACTGCGAAGCCTCAGCATAAACATGCTTCAGTGCAGAAGTATTTACCAAAGTCCAGCTGTCACTGTTAAGCTAGACACTAAGATTATAAAAATGCAAAACAATGTCACTCTTCTAACTAATTTGTTTTGCAAAGTACAGTTATTTTTCTTTTTTCTTAACACTTATTTTCATCATTATTAATTTTTTTTTGACAGGCAGAGTTAGACAGTGAGAGAGAGAGACAGAAAGAAAGGTCTTCCTTTTTCCCTTGGTTCATCCCCCAAATGGCCTCTACAGCCTGATCCAAAGCCAGGAGCCAGGTGCTTTCCCCTGGTCTCCCATGGGGTACAGGGCCCAAGGACCTGGGCCATCCTCCACTGCATTCCTGGGCCACAGCAGAGAGCTGGACTGGAAGAGGAGCAACCGGGACAGAATCCGGTGCCCCAACCGGGACTAGAACCCGGGGTGCTGGTGCCACAGGTGGAGGATTAGCTTAGTGAGCCGCGGCGCCAGCACATTATTATTAATTTTGAAAGGCAGAGAGACAGAGAGAGAGAGAGAGGGCGCAGGAGAGAGGTCTTCTATCTGCTGGTTCACTCCCCAAATGGCTGCAACGGCCAGCACTGGGCCAGACCAGAGCTAGGAGCCAGGAGCTTCCTCTGGGTCTCCTGAGTGGGTAAAGGGGCTCAAGGACTTGGGCCATCCTCCTGTTTTCCCAGAAGCACCAGGAGGGAACTGGATTGGAAGTAGAGGAGTAAGGACACCACAGGCAGCAGCTTAACCCACTATGCCACATCACCAGCCCCAGTTATTTTTCTTTTTTAAAAATTTGTGAGTTCAGAGTTCCCATCCACTAGTTGATCCCTCAAATGCTTACAATGGCTGGGGACAGACACAGGATCTGGGAGTACAAACAGGTCTCCAAAATGGATGATAAGAACTCAACCACTGAGTAATTTCCACTGTCTCCCAGGATCTGCACTGGCAGGAAGCTGGAATCTGAGCCTGGAACTGGACCCAGGCATTCTGATTGGAATGTGGGCATCTTAAAAGCTAGGCTTGGGGCCAGCACTGGGGCAGAGGGTTAATGCTCTGGCTTGAAGCACTGGCATCCCAGATGGGTTCTGGTTCTAGTCCCAGCTGCTCCTCTTCCCATCCAGCTCTCTGTTATGGCTTGGGAAAGCAGTAGAAGATGGCCCAAGTCCTTGGGCCCCTGCACCCACATGGGAGACCCAGAAGAAGCTCCTGGCTCCTGGCTTTGGATCAGTGCAGCTGCAGCCATTGTGGCCATCTGGGGAGTGAACCAGAGGATAGAAGACCTCTCTTTCTGTCTCTACCTCTCTCTGTAACTCTGTTTTTCACATACCCACTCCTCCCCCGCAAAAAAAGCTAGGCTTAAATGCCCATTCTTGGAAAATGTAGCTATTTTTCATAAAAATGTTATTTATGTTAATATGTAATGAGTTTAATGGCTGTTTTTACATGGATCATTAAAATATATTTTTGAATTTAAGTTTTAATTGCATATGTAATATTGATAGATATAACCCACACGAGCAAAACATTTTTTAGTTCCTCGATAATTTTTTTGAAAGATTTATTTTATTTATTTGAAAGAGTTACAGAGAAAGTAGACAGAGAGAGAGAGCTTCCATCCACTGGTTCACTCCCCCAAATGGCTGTAACTGCTGGAGCTGAACCAATCCGGAGCCAGGAGCTTCCTCCAGGTCTCTCACGCAGGTGCAGGGGCCCAAGGACTTGCGCCATCTTCTACTGCTTTCCCAGGCCATAGCAGAGAGCTGGATTGGAAGTAGAGCAGCTGGGACTGGAATTGGCCCCCATATGGGATGCAGGCGCTACAGGCTGGGGCCCTTAACCCACTGTACCACAGCACCGGCTCCCAGGTCCTCAATAATTTTTAAGAGGGCAAGGGCAATCAAGATCTAAATGTCTGAGCACCTCTGGCAGATAAGACACAGACCCTTCAAAACTTGTTTTCAGTAGGAAAAATCAGACATTTTTGTAGTTAAGCACATTTTGCCTATTTGAGAAGAAAAATACAAATGGTTGGAGACACATGAAAAATTTACCTTTAATGAATAGCATGGCTTATTTGTCTTATCTGACTAATAGAAGCCTCCAGCTACTGATTCTAACAGGAAGTTGTTAATGGGTTATTGTCCTCAGGACACCTTACCTCTTCTTTCTCTAGTTTTGCATGTTTGCGCTCTGCAGCTACATTTTTTTTCTTATTAAAATTAAACTGTGCGTCCTCTTCAGCTTTTTGTAACTTTCTTTTCTTTTCCTCATATTCTCTTATAAGCTCTCCTGACGTGCTGATTTCCTCAAAAAACTGTGTTCTTTCTTTGGGCTTTTTCATTGAAATACACTCTACAGTTCCCTTTGGAAAACAATAAAGCACATCAACAGGTAAAATGTAGTCAGGTATTTTGAAAACCATGAATCAGTTAAACTACAACAGCTACTTACCTGAAAAACAAGGCAGTTCCGAGCTTTGACTATGATGCCTATCCTTTCCAACTCTGCTGTATAGGCAGAACGACTCACAGGATCATCATTAAAACGGAATTCTGAACATGCCCCTAAAATAGAACAAGGATTGTTACAGGAAATATGTGTCAGATGTATCTCTATTAACAAAATTATTTTTCCTATAGAAATGGCCAGTTATACAATAATAAACATGTTAATAAATATAATCAATCAAATATTGAGTATCTATGGTGTGCCAAGGACTGTTCCGTAGCAGTGAACCAAACAGACAAGTCTCTGACCTCAAGGAACATATATCCTAGTCAAAGAGACACAAAAATGATATGCAAGTAAAATAAATTGGGGTGAGAAAGTGGTTAACTATTAAGGAGTAAAAAAGGACTGGGAAGGAGGAATGTAAATGTCTTTGTAAGACAAAAACATACTGTAATTTTTTTTTTTTGACAGGCAAAGTGGACAGTGAGAGACAGAGAGAAAGGTCTTTCTTTTTTCCGTTGGTTCACCCCACAAAGGCTGCTGCAGCCGGCGTGCTGCGGCCGATGCACCGCGCTGATCTGAAGCCAGGAGCCAGGTTCTTCTGGTCTCCCATGCGGGCGCAGGGCCCAAATACCTGGGCCATCCTCCACTGCCTTCCCGGGCCATAGCAGAGAGGTGGACTGGAAAAACATACTGTAATTTTTAATAGGACAGGCAAGGAAATTCTTGCTGAGATGGACCCTTTTGAGTTAAAAATCCAAAAAAGTGGAAAAACTAGTCAACGAATATATCAGTGATAAAACAGTAAAATATTTAAATTACACAATAAAGTACAAGTACCTAGTAAGTACTTCTAAATTATCTATGCTTGAATTTGGGGGCAATCGATAAGATAGTATTTATACATTAGAAATGTTTTAGACCAGAATGAAAACAGTAACAAAACAACCCCAAAACACCTATTCACAGAGATTCTAAAAATTATAGCATAGGACAAACAAAATATATAAACAACTTTCAATCTTATTCAGGAAACCAAAAATTCTTGAGTAAGTCACATAATACAAATTAAAACATTGCACTCAAGTTGCTTTTTTAAAGCAACTTAAAGGTAGAAATAACTGTCTATATACAAGTCAAAATATGGAAATCATCGCTAAGAAAGCAGAAAAAACATACAGACGCTCAGGAAGAATTTGTATGACTTTTCTGTATTTGAGGTAGGCTCCCTCCTTGATCTTAACCAAATGGCCAGATACAAAATTGACAGCAGGGGTAAGTTTAAACATAAAATGATTACTTAAGGAAGAATACTGGAGGATCAAACAGGTTCTACTACTTGCTTATGAGATTTGCTATCCAAGAGAAAAAAAGAACCAGTGGAATAATAAATCATACACTTCAAAGAGAAAACAGACAATCTAACTTAGGGCTTGGAAAAATCAAATAACTCACAGCATAAAGTCTACAAATATATATATATATATATACCTCGAATACTCCTTGCAAATGTCTTCTCCTCTCCACTGTCCTCCACATACACAATTTTTACACTTGCAGTAGAAGAAACAGGTTTTCCAATATGTGCTCCATGAATGAGTTCCTGAATGCTTTTCACTCTTAAATTAGCTGTCTTCTCTCCCATTACAAAACTAAGTGCATCCATTACATTAGACTTCCCTAAAGAAAAGAGTGTAAAAGAAGTTATTCATTCTTAATGCCAAAAGGCCTTCCCAGAGCCCCAGAAACCAGGCTGACAATGGAAGCAAAACACAGCCAGTACACATTTAAATAACCCACTCCGTCCTGTCAATGTTTAAAATCAAGTGACTGAGAATTTTTAGATAAATCACTTATTTGTTCTTGGCAGCTGTGTATAGCATTAAGAGGTCTAAATATAAGGATATAAATACATGGATCTAAACTGCATCTCTCTCCTTAGGGCATTACCCATGGCAAATCATTTACTCTGAATTTGTTATTCCCATTTTATAAATAGGAAAACTGTCATCTAAAGCATTAGCGCAGCACCACCTCCTCTCACATTAGAAGATGGCGAAGTCCAGGATCTTCTTAAGGACTAAGATAAGACTGAGAAATTCAAGATCAGGACGAGATGGTGCTACAGAAGTTCTATTGCAGGCGTAAATCCTTTGAAAAACGTCTGCTTACCAGGTTGGTATCTAGACTTCAGATTTGAATTTTTGGAGGTTTTCTACCATTCCCTGATAGGAATGGCTCATTGGGGTGAATACTGCGACACAGTAGGTTAAGCTTCCACTTGCAATGCCCACATCCCATACTGCAGTGTCTGTTTGAGTCCTGGATCCTGCATTTCCCATCCAACTTCCCACAAATGCACACCCTGGGAGACAGATGATGGCTCAACTACTTGGGTGGCTGCCACCCACATGGAGACTAGAAGTCCTGGGTCCTGGTTTTAGCTTGGCCCAGCTCTGCTGTTGCAGGCATTTGGGGGATGAACCAGTGGATGGAAAATCAATTTCTCACTCTGTAGTTTAAGTGGATGAAAATAAATATATATTAAAGGAATGGTTCACTGTGCCAATAGTTTACTATTGTGCAAACAATGTGATTCATGCTGAGCATTGCTAGGAAAAGGAGCCTGAGATTTTAGGTTGAGTTAGGCAGGGGTGCCTATGTGACCATCTCCAAAAAAAAAACCCTGGACACAAAGCCATCAGTGAGGTTCCCTGGAAGGGCATGTTTCACACTGTGAGCTGGCTGCTGGAAGAACTGCGTGTATGTACTCCAATGTGAGAGAGAACTCCTAGAACTTCTGTGGACTGCCACCTCACACTTCACCCCATGCACGTTTTACCTTGCTGAGTCCTCCTAGCATCATCAAACCTGGGGTAATCTTGGGGATCCCCAACTCCAAATCTGTTATACAATCAGGAACCAGCACTTTGCTCCAAGACAGTTTCCAAGGTGTGGGTCAATACAGATACTACTATCCCTACTTAATGTTTTTCCTTTTTCCATATTCCTTCTGCCACACCCAAAAACTATGTTACTTTTCAGTGCCAGAAAAGGGGAAACAACACAGAGAATGGAATACGGCTTGGTTTTGGAGGTTTAGGGTCTTTCCAAACACAAAACATGATAGAATGCTCAAATTTATTTAGCTGAGTCTTGTTTATTTAACTGATAGGTAAGAACTGACAGTAAGAAATGTGGCATTTCTGGACTAATGCTTTTCTGTATACTGAAAGCTACTATAAGGCAGTACACACAGAACATTATTAAGTCTGAGAGTAATAAACAGAAATTCTATTTGAGCAATATATCTTTATTTAAAATCTGTCAAAAATTGGGGCCGACGCCATGGTGTAGTAGGTTAATCCTCCACCTGCTGCACTGGCATCCCATGTGGGTGCCAGTTCTAGTCCCAGCTGCTCCTCTTCCAATCCAGCTCTCTGCTATGGCCTGGGAAAGCAGTGGAAGATGGCCCAAGTCCTTGGGCCCCTGCACCCACATGGGAGACCCAGAAGAAGCTCCTGGCTCCTGGCTTCACATTGGCACAGCTCCGGCCATTGTGGCCATTTAGGGAGTAAACCAGCAGAGGGAAGACCTGTCTCTCTGTCTCTCCCTCTTGCTGTCTATAACTCTACCTCCCAAATAAATAAATAAAATATTTAAAATATGCCAAAAATAAATACTTCTTCACCCAAATTCACTCACTCAATTAATACTGTCCCCATTTACTGAAGGTCATATCACCATGAGAGCCAGACAACAAATCAGGGCCAACACTGTGGTCCAGCACATTAAAGCACTGCCTGTGATGACAGCATCCAATATGGGTGCAAGTTTGGGTCCCGGCTGATCCACTTCTGATCCAGCTCCCTGCTAATGCACCTGGGAAAGCAGCAGAAGATGGTCTAAGTGCTTGGGCCCCTGCACCCACATGGGAGAACTCGAAAAAGCTCCTGGCTTCAGCCTGAATCAGGTCCAGCCCTAGCTGTTGCAGCCATTTGGAGAATGCAGAATGGAAGCACCAGGAGATGGAGATCTCCAACTCTGTGTTCAAATAAACAAATCTTTAAAAACATAATCAAACAATAGCACATTGTAACAAGTATCATGAGTAGACAAACTAGAAATGAAATAAGGTAAGTAGGGATAACCTGGTGCTGTGGTGCAGCAGGTTAAAGCCCTGGCCTGCAGTGCTGACATCCCATATGGGTGCTGGTTCTAGTTCCGGCTGCTCCACTTCCGATCCAGCTCTCTGCTATGATCTGGGAAGCAGTGGAAGATGGCCCAAGTCCTTGGGCCCCTGTACCCACATGGGAGACCTGGAGGAAGCTCCTGGCTCCTGGCATTGGATTAGCTCAGCTCCAGCCATTGTGGCCATTTGGGGAGTGAACCAGCAGATGGAAGACCTCTCTCTCTCTATTTACGTCTCTCTGTAGTTCTTTCAAATAAATAAAGCTTAAAAAAAAAAGTAAGTAAGTAGGAAAGGCAAAATCAGATAAGATGGTCAGGAAACATTAACTACCTTGCCTGCCTGCCAGTTAGTATGAGCTTAATAAGCATCTGTTGAAAAAAATGAATGAATGAAAGCAAGAATAAACAAAGTCAAGTTTTCTCTTTTTTATTTATTTTACTTGAAAGTCAGATTTACAGAGAGAGAAGGAGAGGCCTCCAGAGAGAGGTCCTCCATCCACTGGTTCATTCCCCAGTTGGCTACAACAGCTGGTGCTGCGCCGATCTGAAGCCAGAAGCTTCTTCCGGGTCTCCTACATGGGTGCAGGGGCCCAAGGACTTGCGCCATCTTCCACTGCCCTCCCAGGCCATAGCAGAGAGCTAGATCGGAAGTGGAGCAGCCGAGACATGAACTGGCGCCTATATGGGATGCCAGCACCGCAGGCGGCAGCCTTACCTGCTACCCCACAGCGCCAGCCCCCAAAGTCAAATTTTCTAACAGCCATTTTGAGGACCTCTGCTGTAAATAATTTTAAGCCAACATCAGGAAAATGATTCTGGAAGTTCTCTATTTGGATATTATCACTTGAAAAAGATGAACCAACTAGCCAAAACTATAAAAATACCATTATCATTTTTTAAAAATTTTATTTATTTACTTGAACATCAGAGTTATACAGAGTGAGAAGGAAAGGCAGAGAGAGAGCTAGAGAGGGAGCGAGGGAGAGAGACCGTCCATCCACTGGTTCACTTCCCAATTGGCCACAACAGCCAGAGCTGTGCCAATCTGAAGCCAGGAGCCAGGAGCTTCATCCAGGTCTCCCACACAGGTGCAGGGGCCCAAGCACTTGGGCCATCTTCTACTGCTTTCCCAGATCATAGCAGAGTGCTGGACTGGAAGTGGAGCAGCCAGGTCTCAACTCGGCGCCCACATGGTATGCTGGCACCGCAGACAGCGGCCTAACCCATTACACACAATGCCGGCCCCCATTATCATTTTCTAAGTCCCTTTTTATTTTTTAAAAGATTTATTATTTGAAAGAGTTACAGAGAGTGGGAGGGAGGGAAGGGAGGGGGAGGGGGAGAGACAAGGAGGGGGAGAGAAAGGTTGGGAGAGCACTTCCATTTGTTGGTTCACTCTTCAGATGGCCACAGGGACCAGGGTTGGGCCAGGCCAAAGCCAGGAGCTTTATCCAGGTCTCCCATGTGGGTATCAGGGGCCCAAACACTTGGGCTATCTTCCACTGCTTTTCCCAGGCCATTAGCAGGGA
>CM027394.1:2679248-2690271 GCA_015711505.1 Sylvilagus bachmani | reverse complement strand
TGGAGCCATCACCCTCCACTCCTCCCACTCTCCTCCTTCACCATCTGTCTGCTGCATCAAGTCATCCTTCCTTGCTGAACTCTTCAACCTCTGACCCCTGGTCCTCCCAAATTCACTGACTCTACATTTTCTGAATAATCACCCATCAGGCGTGGAGTCACTCATGCTAAGTGCCACATAATCAAACTTTTAGGAAGCAGGTAAATTTCCTAAGAGACCAGTTTTTCCTGCAAATGAGATTTACAGCAATCAATCAGAAAAGGCCCAGTCTACCTGAGTCAGCACAATGAAGAAGTTACTCTAACTCTTACAAGAAAAATGACCTGCAGTGAAGTGATGTTGACCAATCTGCTTTCCCACTGTTTTTACTTGTTCCAACCTAAACGAAACCAACAATCCTGTAATGTCCAGATCATTCTATTTTATGAGAATGAGATGTAAGCTCATCTTAGGATCACAAATAAAAGCTAGTTAGATCTTTAAACTAAATTAGTTATAATCTTCTTCTGACTCTTCCACACATAGTGGTGATCACAGTGGGGGTTGTGATCAAGTTTTGATGAGCCTCATATTGTGCCCACATCTGTTGTTTTGTCTTTGCAAAAAATCCTATGAGATGGGTATTTCAAACAACTGAGATTCTCAAATGATGTCTGATTCCCAAGCCTATGCTATTTCTACCAAAAGCAGGAAACTGCAACACACTACAGCTCAGCCCCGAGATAAAATGAACAAGGCATCGCAGAAGCAGGTGCTCGGGACTGGAGGCTCCAGTAACTCTGATCTAGGTTTTAAACGTAACTAGAAGTCTGGAGCAGGGGAAGAGAACAGCTTGGCCTTCTACAAAGGATCGAGAGAACATGGTACCACTCCTGGGAGGGCAAGGAGTTCGACATCGGTAGAGCAGAGCATGGAAGGGTGGGGACAGCGGGGAAGTATGGCCAGGTCACAACATGCTACATCAGAAGAGAGACCTTCATGCTGACGACTATGTGAAGCCACCACTGGACTTTAGGATTAACTTTTTCAAATATGTTTTATGAAGATTTAGATTTCTGAGGTAATAACCCAAGAGAAAAATGGGCAAAAGACACAGTAAAGGCAATTCAGACAAAGACATAAAAAGGCCCTTCAAAACATGGGAAAATGTTAAAACATTCATAATAAGAGAAATGCAAATTAATAATGTATTACCAAGGCTGGTGCTGTGGTGTAGTGGGTAAAGTCACTGCCTGTAGTGCTGGCATCCCATATGGGCGCCAGTTCATGTCCTAGCTGCTCCACTTTCAATCCAGCTCTCTGCTATGGCCTGGGAAAGCAGTAGAAGATGGCTCAAGTCCTTGGCCCCAGAACCCATGTGGGAGACTGGAAGAAGCTCCAGGTTCCTGACTTCAGATCAGCACAGCTCCAGCCGTTGCAGCCAACAGGGGAGTGAACCAGCGGATGGAAGATCTCTCTCTCTCTCTGCCTCTCCTCTCTCTGTGTAACTCTTTCAAGTAAATAAATAAATATTGGGCAAATAAATATTTATTTATTTGCAAGAGTTACACAGAGAGAGGAGAGGCAGAGAGAGAGAGAGAGAGAGAAGAGAGAGAGAGAAGAGAGAGAGAAGAGAGAGAGAGAGAGAGAGAGATATTTTCCATCTGATGGTTCACTCCCCAATTGGCCTCAATGGCTGAGGCTGCGCCAATCTGAAGCCAGGAGCTTCTTCCGGGTCTCCTACATGGGTGCAGGGGCCCAAGGACTTGGGCCATCTTCTACTGCTTTTCCAGACCATAGCAGAGAGCTGGATCAGAAGTGGAGCAGCCGGGTGTCAAACTGGCAACCATATGGAATGCTAGCACTTCATGCCAGAGCATTAACTTGCAGTGTCACAGCGCCGGCCCCAATAAATAGATCTTTTTAAAAATACTATATTACCACTTCTCACCAAACTAGCAAAAATCCTAAATTTGAAAATATTCTTTTGGTGAAGCAGAAGAGAGACAGGTCCTTCTGTACATTCTGGTGAAAATATAAAATGATGCTACTATGGAGGAAAAACTGGCAGTAGTTAACAAAATTACACATTCGTTACATTCTGAATCCGAAATTCCACCTTTAGGAATCTAGGTCACTTGACACATGTGCACACGTCAAATACACAACGACACCATTCATTAGATGGTTTTAAAAATCCCACACTGGAGTGCGGTTCGGAGTCTCAGCTATAGCTCCCTCTATTATGTCCTAGGGAGCAGAAGATAATGGCTTAAGTTCCTGCTCTGACATGGGAGACCCAGATGGAGTTCCTGGCTCCTGGCTTCAGCGTGGTCCAGACAGCAATTGCAGTCATTTGGGGAATGAATTAGTGGATGGAAGATCCAATCTCTTTCTCTGCCTCTCCATTTCTGTCATTCTTCCTTTCAAGTAAGTAAATCTTTTTTTTTTTTTTTTTTTGGCAGGCAGAGTGGACAGTGAGAGAGAGAGACAAAAAGAAAGGTCTTCCTTTTCTGTTGGTTCACTCCACAATGGCAGCTGCGGCCGGCGCAATGTGCTGATCTGAAGCCAGGAGCCAGGTGCTTCTCCTGGTCTCCCATGGGGTGCAGGGCCCAAGGACTTGGGCCATCCTCCACTGCACTCCCGGGCCACAGCAGAGAGCTGGCCTGGAAGAGGAGCAACCGGGACTAGAGCCCGGTGTGCCGGCGCCGCAGGCGGAGGATTAGCCTATTGAGCTGCGGTGCCAGCTGTAAGTAAATCTTGATACTTAGAATATCTCTATCTCGATAACAGAGCTGCAGTTGGATTTGCTGAGTGTGGAACACTGCAGGAGGGTGAAGAAGGGAAAACAAGGTCTGGGTATTTATTCCCATACTTTCCTCCCGGTGAGGGAACCCTGTCAGGCTGTACCCTGTCAAAGGTGCTCACTAAACTTTCAAAGTTCCTTCTGGCTGCCTTCTTCTGTGGGCCAGTGCGGGAAGGAGAGGGAGGGCTAGAGATAGCCCACAGCTCATTCTTCCAATCCTTGTGACCCCTCTCCAGCCCTCTCCCACCTTTGGAACTAGCCCCCTGGTAACTAAATCTGCCTCAGACTGTCCTAATTTGAGAGCGCCAGCTACCTGTTTCCTGTCAGGACACTGACTGACATAGGCGTAGAAGCAAGATTGCTGTTTAACTTTCTATGGTTTTGACCTTTAAATTGTGTGTCTCCACTGCTTATTCTTTTTTTTTTTTTTTTTGACAGGCAGAGTGGACAGTGAGAGAGAGAGAGAGACAGAGACAGAGAGGAAGGTCTTCCTTTTCCGTTGGTTTACTCCCCAAGTGTCTGCCACGGCTGGTGCGCTGCGCTGATCCGAAGCCAGGAGCCAGGTGCTTCCTCCTGGTCTCCCATGGGGTGCAGGGCCCAAGCACCTGGGCCATCCTCCACTGCACTCCCAGGCCACAGCAGAGAGCTGGCCTGGAAGAGGGGCAACCGGGACAGAATCCGGCGCCCCGACCAGGACTAGAACCCGGAGTGCCGGCGCCACAGGCGGAGGATTAGTCTAGTGAGCTGCGGCACTGGCCATGCTTATTCTTTAAAAAGCCAAATTTTTTAAATCCTATAATTTAAAATCCTGTAAATGAAATAAATCAGAAACAAGTGAATTTAATATTAAATCGGTAATAGCCATAGCAAGAACTGATTTGTCAAGGGACTTTGGATCAAGCTGACTAGATCCAATGAAAAGATAACCATCACCACCCTCATCCAGAGTTCAACCTTAGCATAACTAACTGTAAAATAACCAGGCAGGACATGATTAGTGCAGCAGTATCAGCTATAATGGAGTATAGCCAGAAATGTACAATCTATCAACTCTAAATAATAATGTGTCACCTAACAGGGATGTTTTGAAAATTGTGTCATTAGACAGTTTTGTCATTGTGTGAACATCACAGGCTATACTTGACACAAAACTAAATAGTGTAGTTTACCACGGGGCTGGTGCCGTGGCTCACTTGGCTAATCCTCCACCTGTGGCACCGGCACACCAGGTTCTAGTCCCGGTTGGGGCACCAGATTCTGTCCCAGCTGCTTCTCTTCCAGGCCAGCTCTCTGCTGTGGCCTGGGAAGGCAGTGGAGGATGGCCCAAGTGCTTGGACCCCTGCACCTGCATGGGAGACCAGAGGAAGCACCTGGCTCCTGGCTTCGGATTGGCGCAGCGCTGGCTGTGGTGGCCATTTGGGGAGTGAACCAACGAAAGGAAGACCTTTCTCTCTGTCTCTCACTATCTGCCAAATAAATAAATAAATAGTGTAGTTTACCACACATTTGGTAAACTATATGACATGGCTTATTACTCCTAGGTCTATGAACAAAAAAAAACCCCACACAACACACGATTAAATCAAGAACGGCAGAAAATGATGCAATTAAGAGGTGTGGTAGGCATGAGATGTGTAAGGCTGCTACCAAGGTAACACGGCATACTGTTGTACGTTTGTTTTTTTAACAAGTAGGATGACTACTTGACAGGCACCACATCAAAAGGCAGTGGGACATTTTCAGCTGCATTATAATATTATAAGAACATCACTGCATATTCAGCCTATCAACCCACAAGTGTCAGTTATATGGCCCATGCCTCATACCTTCCAATTCACAAAAATATAGGGGATAGAGGAACAAACTAAACGACACCATAGGAAGCAACTAGATGAATCTAAATGTTCTGTAAGAAAACTTTCCCCATTTTTCAACATGATTTTTTAATAAGATTTATTTATTTATTTGAAAGTCAGAGTTACACAGAGAGGGAGAGGGAGAGGGAGAGGAAGAATCTTCCATTGGCTCACTCCTCAAATGGCCGTAATGGCCAGTGTTTCGCTGATCCAAAGCCAGGAGCCAGGAGCTTCATCCAGTCTCCCATGCGTGTGCAGGGGCCCAAGGACTTGGGCATCTTCTACGGCTTTCCAAGGCCATAGCAGGGAGCTGGATTCGAAGTGGAGCAGCTGGGTCTTGAACCGGTGCCCACATGGGCTGCTGGAACTGCAGGCGGTGGCCTTACCCACTACACCACAGTGCCAGTCCCTCAACATGTTATAGATAAACGGATTGTGCTATCTGGGGTGGGGAATATCTGGCCCACAGTCCATGTATGGCCAGCAAAATCATTTGGTCTGGCCCTGCCAAAGTGACTGCAGGTGGGACACAAAATCCAACATATCTATAGCCTGCTAATTTTTCAGCTGATAATTTTGTACGGCCCATGAATGTTAAACATACAAAAAAGCCTTTAGTAGAAAAAGATTCCCCATCCCTGTAAAGAGACTGAATGGATGTAACAATACACAATATGTGGCTCTGGGTTGGTACACGGTTTGCTAAAAGAACATTTTGTCAGCTGAGGAAATTTGAATTTGAGTTATGCATCAGATGAAATGAATGTTTACCAAAAAAGATGAAGATAACTGCCCTAAAACAGTAAGTTAGAAAACAGTATGTACTATATTTCATATTTTAAGTTTATACAGAAAAGCTTCTGTAAAGCTATGTCCCAACATATTAGAATAACTATGAATTCTGAATATTTTTAATATTTTTACTTGATTTTTTTATTTGACAGAGTTATAGACAGTGAGAGAGAGAGAGACAGAGAGACAGGTCTTCCTTTCGTTGGTTCACTCCCCAAATGGCCACCACAGCCAGCGCTGCGCCGATCCGAAGCCAGGAGCCAGGTGCCTCCTCCTGGTCTCCCATGTGGGTATAGGGGTCCAAGCACTTGGGCCATCCTCCACTGCCTTCCCAGGCCACAGCAGAGAGCTGGCCTGGAAGAGGAGCAACCAGGACTAGAACCTGGAACCCCTATGGGATGCCAGTGCCACAGGTAGAGGATTAGCCAAGTGAGCCACGGCACTGGCCCCTATTTGATTATTTTTTTACTTTTTATTTTTTTATTTTTTTGACAGGCAGAGTGGACAGTGAGAGAGAGAGACAGAGAGAAAGGTCTTCCTTTGCCGTTGGTTCACCCTCCAATGGCCGCCGCGGTCGGCACACTGCGGCCGGCGCACCGCGCTTATCCGATGGCAGGAGCCAGGTGCTAGGTGCTTTTTCCTGGTCTCCCATGGGGTGCAGGGCCCAAGCACCTGGGCCATCCTCCACTGCATTCCTGGGCCACAGCAGAGGGCTGGGCTGGAAGAGGGGCAACCGGGACAGAATCCGGCGCCCCGACCGGGACTAGAACTCGGTGTGCCGGCGCCGCAAGGCGGAGGATTAGCCTGTTGAGCCACAGCGCCGGCCTATTTTTTTACTTTTTATAACGTATATATAAAGCTTTTGTAATAACAAATTTTAAAAAATTCAGCCATTATGGATGATGTAATAGAGAATTAGGAAAACACAGGGAAAAAGATCATCTGAAAATCATGTCATCTTAAATTTGGTAAAATATCTTTTACCATCAAGAAAATTAAAAAAAAAAAAACTCTTTCTTACAAGAATAAATAAAGATGAGTCTTTACTGGGAGTAGCCTGGCACACAAATTTAAAGTATTCAGGGTAAGACTGCAGGTCGAGAATGCAGCTAAGAGGTTCCTATGTTAATTCACGAAGAAATGATGAGTCTGAAATAAAGTGAATACAGTGGGAATACAGAGAAGAGAACAGAATTATTGAGGAGGCAGAACTGGAATGACTGCTAATGGCTGTGATAGAAATTGTAAAGGATGAAGAAAAACCATCAAGGTGGCAGTCATGAAACCCCAGGAGAAAAGTATTCTAAATTTAAGGACTAGTAAATGCTGACTTTGAAATGAAAATGAATTTGGTTTATGTAAGGAAGGCAAAAATAAAACAAAAAGCTATTATGGCACAAGCATGGTAAATGTAGGGTAAGAAGGTATTGGACCACAAAAATATGCAGGGACCAGGTCATAAAGGGCTTTGTGGATCACAGTAAGAAATAAGCATTCCTGCGGGCGCCGCGGCTCACTAGGCTAATCCTCCGCCTTGTGGCGCTGACACACCCAGTTCTAGTCCCGGTTGCCCCTCTTCCAGGCCACCCCTCTGCTATGGCCAGGGAGTGCAGTGGAGGATGGCCCAAGTGCTTGGGCCCTGCACCTGCATGGGAGGCCAGGAGAAGCACCTGGCTCCTGCCATCAGATCAGTGCCATGCGCCGGCCACAGCGCACCGGTGGCCATTGGATGGTGAATCAATGACAAAAAAGGAAGACCTTTCTCTCTGTCTCTCTCTCTCTCACTGTCCACTCTGCCTGTCAAAAATAAATTAAAAAGAAAAAAGAAAGAAGCATTCTATTCTATGTGAAGGGGAAGCCGCTGAAGAGTTTTAAACTAGCGTGTGTTCAAATTTAGAGATTTACATTTAACATTTGTTCTGGCAGCTATAAGAACAGATTGAGACAAGAATGAAAGCAGAGACATCAGTTAGGAGGTTACAGCAATAGTTGAAATCAGAGCCCTCGCAGTCTTGACGATGTTACAGTAATGAAGAAAGCCAAGATGCTACTGGTCTCAGGATGCAGAGGTAAAGCCATAGAATATACAGACTACTGGATGAGTGACACGGGGTACAGAAGAGGAAGGGTGGGCATTTAACACAGGGTGAAGCCACCACTGAGACACCACACCCCATATCCAAGTGCCTGCTTCATGGAGTCCTGGCTCCTCTACCATCCAGACTCCTGCCCATGTGCAACCTGGGAGCTGGCAGATGATGGCTCAAGTGCTTGGACACTCAGGAGCTCCGGGCTCCTGGCTTTGGCTGTAGCTGTTTGTGTGCATTTGGGGAGTGAACCTGCACTTGGAAGATCTATCTCTAAGCCTTCCAAATAAAATTAAAATAAATATGTAAATAACAAGAATCAAATATTACTCATGGGCTTCTGGTCTGTAAAAGTGAGTAACTAGGGGCCTGTGCCGTGGTGTAGTGGGCTAAGTCTCCGCCTGCAGCGCCAGCATCCCATATGGACACAGGTTCATGTCCCAGCTGCTCCTTTTCCAATTCAGCTCTCTGCAATGGCCTGAGAAAGCAGTGGAGGATGGCACAAGTCCTTGGGTACCTGTACCCACATGGGAGACCCAGGAGAAGCTCCTGGCTCCTGGCTTTGGACTGGCCCAGCTCCAGCTGTTGTGGCCATTTGGGGAGTGAACCAGCAGATGGAAGACCTTTTTGTCGCTCACTCTGTCTGTAACTCTACCTCACAAATAAATTTTAAAAAATTTGTTTTTAAATGAGTGATTAGCGCCCCTTACTGTCCTGGTAAAAACCTATGAAGTAACAGGTTTATTTTTTTTGGTAAAGGTAGAGGAGAGGAAAGGGGCTGGCACTGTGGCATAGCGGGTAAAGCCGCTGCCTGCAGTGCTGGCATCCCATACGGGTGCCGGTTCAAGTCCTGGCTGTTCCACTTCTGATCCAGCTCTGCTATGGCCTGGGAAAGCAGTAGAAGATGGCCCAAGTCCTTGGGCCCCTGCACCCACGTGGGAGACCTGAAAGAAGCTCCTGGCTCTGGATTGGCACAGCTCTGGCTGTTGCGGCCATTTAGGGAGTGAACCAGCAGACGGAAGACCTCTCTCTCCGTCTCTATCTCTGTCTGTAACTCTACCTCTCAAATAAGTAAATAGATAATCTTTTAAAAAAATAAAATGAAAAGCCAAACAACACTTTGTGAAACTTTAACAAAGAAAATAAATCACAAGCAGGTACAAGTGGGAGGAGATGCTATCCGGGAAGGCTGTCTAGAGGAGACAGCATTTGAGTTGGGCTCAAAGCGTGAAGAATATTTGTTCTGAGGTTTGTCAAAGGCTATTTGTGGCACAGCCCTGGGCAGAACGTAGAGCCTATCCAGGAAGGTGGTTTAAGGTTGGAATCCTGTTGCCAGAGTGAGGAGTACTGAACTGAACTTTCTGAGAAGGATTTTTAGTAGCAAAGCACCGCAGGCAGGCCCCACGCGGGCTTTGCTTCCTGTCTCCTCAGCTCCGCGTGGTTATCATCTTTCTCTTTTGAATCATCACTTTCTCCCTCACTGAATAATCTTAGTTGGCATAAACACATGCATTAATGCTTAGAAAGCAATCTTAGGACTTGCTTGTGGAAATCGAGTACAGTACAGCGTTAACTGTAGTTTAGCAGCAAACACATTGATGCTTAACACAGAAGTCTCAGATTTCCTGTGTGACTATTTCATAATGGAGTTCCTGGGTAAAAAAAAAAAAAATCCCCTGCACTTGCAGAGCTTCAAGGTGGAGAGATGGGTGACAAAGATGTTTACGGAATATTAGAAAGGAGTCCATCTAAGGAAGCCCTGGTGGGGAACAGGCAACACTGGAGGTGTTGTTAAAGAGTTAGTGAGGGGAGGGCACGCTGCCAGGGAACATGGTGGGAGGGAGGAAGGGGAGAGTCCCATATAGGATGCCAGCGCCGCAGTCGGAGGATTAACCTACTGCGCCACAGCACTGGCCCCTGGCCTTTCATTTTAATTAGCGTGTTATTTTTTTGCATTCCCTATACCCTAGGAACAGGGCTTAATCTTTGTCTCCTGCATACACACACACACACACACACACACACGCAATTTTGCTAAATCTAACTAAATGGAAAATATTAAAACTGAAAATTTTCCTCTACCCACAAGAAACTAAAAACAAATGGAAAGATGTTGAATTTTGGTTGGTGTAACAAGAAGAAATTATTACAAAAAGAATGGCCACAGCTGGCATTTGGCCTAGATTACACTGCTGGTTGGGATACTCACACCCCCAGTCAGGGTGCCTGGGTTAGAGTCCTGACTGCTACTGATTCCAACTTCCTGTTAATGCACACCCTGGGAGGCAGCCGTGATGGTTAAAGCATGGAGACCTGACTGCCACCCAGCCCAGCTGTGAGGGCGTCTGGGAAGGGAGCCAGTGGGGAGGGGCTCTGTCTCTTCATCGCCCTCCTAACCCCATCTCTTCAATAAGAACACAATTTTAAAAAGAATGACCAACTAAATTATGGTGAGAAATGATTAGCTTCATGTCTACTTAAAAGCGCCAGTAATTCTGAGACCAAAATAAATAAATAAAACCCACCAAAGCTGACAGGACCTGGAGTAGAGTATCCCTCACTCAGACTGGGGCCGGTGGTGCGTGGAGGAGACACGGCCGCCAGCAGAGCGGACCCCAGCCCCGGACGCCTGCTCCCAGGGAGGGGGGGGGCGTCCTAAGCTCTGCTTCTGGAACTCCAGCCACGTCTGTCCTAATGCACCTGCCCAGGTATCGCTTTTACACAGTGGACCCAGCACCCGTGGGGAGTGTGGTCCTACGTCACGTGGGCTGTGAGGGCTGAGGGGTGAGCCGCTGGCGCCCTGTTCTGACCAAGGGGGTTTCCCCGCGGGGGTCCGTCACGCTAGAAGGCAACAGAAATCTCCGCAGTTCCACCGTGAGTCTAGGCCGGCACGCGCTTCACGTTCTCACCCCACGCTAGCTGCCCCGTGCGAGCTGCGCACGTGACCAGCCATCCCCGGGACGGCTCCACCTGCCTCGGGCCAGGCCTGGACCCCCTCGCCCGCAGTCCGGCCTCCAGGAGCCCAGGCGCGTCCGATTCCTCCACGATAAAGCTGCGACCACAGCCCGCTAGCAGCTTCAAAAACAGCTTGGTCGCTCCCTAAGCGGGGTCAGAGGGCCTCGGCGCCACGTGGCTGCCCCTGCTCCGGGAACCAACCCCTCCTTCAGGTCCCCCGCTCCACCCTTGGAGGGAAGGGGCGCGAGAGGAGGGCGACCACGGCTGAGGCTGGCCCCAGGGCAGGAAGAGAGCGAGCAGGAGCAGCCGGGAGGGGCTGGGTGCGGGCAGGGAGGGGGCCTGGAGGGGTGCGGGGGATGGGGTGGGAGTTGGGGGGGTTGGGAAAGGAGGGGCCGAGGTGGGGGAAGGGAGAGCAGAGTGGGGGTTGAGGACAGCGATGGCCGAGGTGGGGGTGAGGGGTTGGCGCAAGGGAGGGCGGGAGTGAGGAGAGGGGTGAGGGGGGTTGGGAAGGGGCCGAGGTGGGGGAGGGGACCGCGGGGCGGGAGTGA
>CM027394.1:2657518-2678748 GCA_015711505.1 Sylvilagus bachmani | reverse complement strand
TGATGGGGGGAGGCCGAGGGGCCGGGGGCGCTGGGAGAAGCAGGCTGATGGGGGGAGGCGGGGGCCGGGGGCGCTGGGAGAAGCAGGCTGATGGGGGGAGGCCGAGGGGCCGGGGGCGCTGGGAGAAGCAGGCTGATGGGGGGAGGCAGGGGCCGGGGGCGCTGGGAGAAACAGGCTGATGGGGGGAGGTCGAGGGGCCGGGGGCGCTGGGAGAAGCAGGCTGATGGGGGGAGGCCGAGGGGCCGGGGGCGCTGGGAGGGGCGGGGAGGTGAGTGCTTGGCTGAGAGCACCCAGGGAGGCAGGAGGGCGGGCGGGTGGGGGTGAGCGCTTTGCTGAAGAGAAGCCCTAACAGCCCGGGTTAGGAGCAGAGCGGAGGCCTCCTCTCCATTCTCTAACAGCCCGGGTCCAGGGTCCTGGGTGGGTGGTGGTGCAGAGATCAGAGTGGGGGTTTCCTCTCCAGACGCTAACAGCCCGGGTCCAGGGTCCTGGGTGGGTGGTGGTGCAGAGATCAGAGTGGGGGTTTCCTCTCCAGACGCTAACAGCCCGGGTCCAGGGTCCTGGGTGGGTGGTGGTGCAGAGATTGGAGCGGGGTCTCCTCTCTCTGGACCAGACTTTGTGCACTGCCCAGCAGTGCCTTCCAGGCCTGTCTTGGGACAGATGTCCGCGTGGCCCCTAAGCAGTGTGCAGAGGGTGAGCCTCCCTGACCTAAGGGAGAAGAGGCGGGCGCCCTGGGGAGGTTGACAGAAGAGGCCGAGGGGCCGACTAGGAGTGCAGACACCCAGGCCTGGTAGCTGACCTACCACCGCTGTGCCGCGGGCAGCATGCTGAGCAAATCCCCTGCCTCTAATCCCCGTTCTCCATTGCCAGGGAGACACCCGAGCCTGGGACGTTCAGGTTCGGGACCAGAAGATAAAAGAAGCCACGGAGAAAGCTCGCCATGAAAGTTTCGGTGCGCGCTGGTGCTGGCTCTAACCCCTCGGGGCCTCCAGGCTCCAGGCCTCGTGTCTCACACATGTGAAGAGTTAGTTCTCCTTTTCAGGCACCTCCTCCTCTTAAAATTTCCCAGTGTCTTGTGCTCATTTGAATAAGTACGCTGATTCCTCCTCTCCGCAGAAAAACGGTTGTGGAATTCTAATGCAGATTGTCAGCAACATATTTTAAGTATAAATGTTTATTTTTCTTTGTTTTTTTTTAAAAAAAGACTGTATAGAAGATGCCTTAAACACACGTGTAACACACATGTGCATGTACATACATACACTTGCCTGAGATCACACCCTGAGCTGACTCATGGGGTCAAATATTAGCACTCTAAGTCTTAGGATTTCTTTTTTTTTTTTTTTTAAGATTGATTTATTTATTTGAAAGTCAGTTACACAGAGAGAGGAGAGGGAGAGAGAGAGAGGTCTTCCATCCGCTGGTTCACTCCCCAAATGGGCACAATGGCTGGAGCTGCACCCATCCGAAGCCAGGAGCTTCTTCCAGGTCTCCCATGCGGGTGCAGGGGCCCAAGGACTTGGGCCATCTTCTACTGCTTTCCCAGGCCATAGCAGGGAGCTGGATGGGAAGTGGAGCAGCCAGGTCTCCACTGGCACCCATGTGGGGGGGATACCGGGGATGCTGGCACTGCAGGCCAGGGTGTCAACCTGTTGCGCCACAGCGCCTGCCCCAATGAAATTGCTTTTTCTGTTTTTAAAAAATTTACATAAGCATTAGCCTGTTATGTAGGTCCTTTTTCGATGTGTGTTTCTTCCATTTAACATATTTTGGAAATTAAGTGACCTACACATAGAGAGTATTCATTTTAATTGTTTTATGGCCTGGGTGGGTGAATTAACTACAGATTTTATCATCCTTTCCCGGGTAAAGGCTGGTTTGGTCCCTCCCCACCCCAGTTTTTCAACGTCCTGAGCCTTGCCGTGAAGACGTCTGTGCATTCTGTCCTGGTGTACATGTGACAGAGACACCTAGAGGTGGGACTGAGGGGCCCCGGGAAGGCGTGTTTTAGGGTTCACAGATTGTTGCCAAATTTCTTTGTTGTGTGTGTGCCAAGTTACACCCAAGAGCAGTGGAGCAGGGAGGGGGAGATCTGGCCTCCACATCCATGCCTGTTCCTGTTGCTTGCCCGTTTTTGGATGGACCACTTGGGTTTTGAACATTCGTTTGAGGGGCAGGCATTTGGCGCAGTGGGTTAACCTGCAGCGTCCCACAGCAGAGCGCTGGGTCAAGTCCCGGCTGCTCTGCTCCCAGTCCAGCTCCTGCTGATGGCCTGGGAAAGCAGCAGACGACGGCCTGAGCGCTTGGGCCCCTGCACCCACGTGGGAGACCCAGATGGAGCTCCTGACTCCTGGCTTTGGCCTAACCTAGCCCTAGCTGTTGGAGCCATTTGGGGAGTAAAGCAGTGGATGGAAATCTCTCTCTCTCTCCCTCTCTCTCTCTGCCACTCTACCTTTCAAATATATAAAATAAATCTTTTAAAAAAAAACCTTCCCTTGGAAGGTCTAGTTCAAGTCCCAGCTCTGCTTCAGATTCCTGCATCCTGCTAATGCACATCCCGAGAGACCTGGAAGAAGCTCCTGGCTCCCGGCTTCGGATCAGCACAGCAGCTGTTGTGGTCATCTTGGGAAGTGAACCAACAGATGGAAGACCCCTCTCTCTCTCTCTCTGCCTCTACCTCTCTGTAATTTGGCCTTTCAAATAAATCTTTTTTTTTTTTTTGACAAGTAGAGTGGACAGTGAGAGAGAGAGAGAGACAGAGAGAAAGGTCTTCCTTTGCCGTTGGTTCACCTTCCAATGGTCGCCGCGGCTGCGCTGATCCGATGGCAGGAGTAGGTGCTTCTCCTGGTCTCCCATGGGGTGCAGGGCCCAAGCACTTGGGCCATCCTCCACTGCACTCCGGGGCCACAGCAGAGAGCTGGCCTGGAAGAGGGGCAACTGGGACAGAATCCAGCGCCCCAACCGGGACTAGAACCCGGTGTGCCCGCGCCGCAAAGCGGAGGATTAGCCTGTTGAGACACGGTGCCAGCCATAAATAAGTCTTTAAAAAAATAGTTATTTATTTATTTGAGAGGAACAGAGACAGAGATCTCCCATCTGCTGTTCACTCCCCAAATACCTGCAGCAGCTGGGACTGGGCCAGGCCAAACCCAGGAGCCGAGACCTCAATTCAGGTCTCACACAGGAGTGGCAGTGTCCAGGCGCTGGAGCCATCACCACTGCCTCCCAGGTGTGCATCAGCGGAGGCTGGAGTGTGGAGCCAGGAGCCAGGAGCCAGGGCTGAGTATTGAGCCCTGGTGCTCCCGGTGAGACACGGGGGTCTTTTTTTTTTTTTTTTTTTAGATTTTATTTATTTACTTGAAAGAGTTACACAGAGAGAGAAGGAGAGGCAGAGAGAGAGAGAGAGGGAGAGAGAGAGGTCTTCCATCTGCTGGTTCACTCCCCAGATGGCCACAATGGCCAGAGCTGCGCCGATCTGAAGCCAGGAGCCAGGAGCTTCTTCCAGGTCTCCCACATGGGTGCAGGGGTCCAAGGACTTGGGCCATCTTCTACTGCCTTCCCAGGCCATAGCAGAGAGCTGGATTGGAAGTGGAGCAGCCAGGACTTGAACCAGCACCCATTTGGGATGCCAGCACTGCAGACAGTGGCTTTACCCACTACGCCACAGCACCAGCCCCCGACACGGTGTCTTAAACAGCTGGGCCAGATGGCCGCCCCACCAACGCCTTTTCAAGCCAGTTCGCGTTTATTTTTCTCTCCTAATCTGGCTGTGCTGTGGCTCTTGCAGCCGCTGAAATGAAGCAGAATGACAAACTCCTGTGCCTGTTAGAAGCCCGCGCAGGGAGAGACCGGAGAGCTCTGTGCAGGGCTATCAACGAGTTCCAACAGAACTTTCAGCGGCCAGAAACCCGCCGTGAATTTGATCTGTCCGACCCACTGGCCCTGCGGAAAGCCCTCCCGGCCCGGCAGTCGGATCACGACGTCCGCAACACGGTGTCGGGCATGCAGAAGTTCCTGGGCGAGGACCTGGACTTCCGCGAGAGGAAGAAATGCCAAGAGGAGCAAAGCAGAGAGTGGTCCCTGCAGCAGCGCCGGGAGCGGGAGGACGCCCGGGCTGAGCAGAAGTGTGCAGGTAACGGCACGTCGGCCAGCCGGCCCACGAGCCCTTCCCAGCTCTCGCGGGTGGTTTTCTGTTTTTAGTCCTGCCCTTGGGCACAGCCACCTGCTGCTGTCGCCCCACAGGGCAAGAAGAGTCACTGTGCTCAGTGGGGTGGGACAAGCCCAGTCCACTCCGTGTGTCAGGGCCCGGCCGGGTGCTGGGAACCTCAGAGTCGGTCCCTACCCTGGGACGCGCCCAGGTCACCGGCATCTCCCAGATGCTGTTGTAGACACTCTTCGGGGAGCTGTGGGGGTGGGGTGGGCGCCGTCGCAGGCATGGTGGCCGTAGCTCCTGCCTGGGCTTCCCCAGATCCTGGGAAATTCTTGGCTGAAGGTCCCCAGGTATGAAACAGCCTCTCTGAAGACAGAGCGACCCAAAACAAAAACAAACCAACCAACCCAGCAGCCAGCGCGTGCGCTGAGGCGCTGCGTCTCCTGCTCTGCGCCTCCTGTGCACACAGGGCTCCCGGCAGCACTTGCTCCTCCTGTGCCAGGGAGAGCCGGCAGCGGATTGGCAGCAGCCCTGCTCTTACGGGGAGTCTCACGGGTGACCAAACACCAAGGGGTTGTGACGACCGCCACACGGGGAGCTGGCCTCGAGGCTGTGTGCCGCACCCTGGGCCACCCCTGTGTCCCCCCAGCTCACCCTCCCCCCTCTCTGAGCCTGCTCCTGCCGGACTTCTGCCCTCCCCTGCACTGCACCTGCCCTGGCCCACCTGGCCACGCCCTCCACGTCACCCACAGGAAGTCGGTCTTGGTCTTGACCTCTCAGCAGCATGAGACGGTGGACCGCCTCCTGGCCGTCCGTGGGCACCATGCCCATGCCGGTCCCCTTGCTGTCCAGCCTCCTTGCAGGTTCCTCCTCCTGTCCCCAGCAGCTGGCTGCTGTCGCACTCCTGTGCTCCCTGCACCTGCCCCTGCCAGCTCAACTCGTCGCTGCCCGGGCTCATCTCTCCAGCCTGCGCCCTTCCCGGAACGCGGACTCGTAGATCCGCGCAGCTGCCCTTGGGCATCTCAGTGGACATGTTAAAGGCAGGAGCACGCCCGATGGTACTCTCAGTCTGTTTCCGTGGCAGCTCCATCCTAGTAGTCTGGTCCTGAAGCCAAGTCTTGTACCCTCCCTGTCACTCACATGCCACACCCAGCCCACCAGCAAATCAGCTCACACTTCAGCCCCTCGTGCCACCTCCACCGTCACCACTTTGAATGAAGGGGCTGATGGGTGCTGTCTGCTGGTCTGTGCCTCTGCCCACTCCCTACCCCCACCCCCCATTTCAGCGCTCAGCTCAGCAGCCAGAGCTCCCCTGGTCCAGTTCACTTAGACCCTGGCTCGAAACCCTGCAGGAGCCCTGTCTTCACGGCTCGCGGAAGCCTGGTTCATTTCGGGAGGCCCGGCTCCGCCCCCTCCGCGCGGCCTCCCACTTGCTCTGTCCCTGCCACACCGTCTCCCTGCTGTTCCTGGAACGGTGTGTGAGGGGCTCGTTTCTGTCTCTAGCCATTGCCCCTGCTTCCTGTCTGCCTGCGAACCTCCGTGTCCAGCTGTCTGATGGCCTGCCCCTCTGCTCCTTCCACTCTTTGCTGGAGGCCATCTTGCTGGTGCAGCCTCCCGGGCCCCCCTGAGCTTAAACCCAATGCCCTCCCCTCATGCCCACTTTTCCCAACACTCCCTTGCCTTATTTTTCTCCATAGCCTCGATCGCTGGCATACTGCCTGGCTCGGATTTGCTGTTCCTCCCCGGTTTCCCGTCCTCAGCTCAGTGAGAGCAGCAGGGGCTGTGGTTGACGTGCACGCTGCCGTAGCCATAGTTCCTAGCACATGGGTGAAATCCATTCACGAGCTTTCATCTCATCCAGCTCCCTGACCACTCGAGATCCCCACGTCTGGCCACGAGTGCTCATCTCGTCCTTGACCTTGGTCCGTCCACTCGTCCTGGCCATGTCACCAGACGCCTCACAGCGTACTGGAAGCTAACTCAACCCCTGCTCTGGGCCAGCCCCTCCATGCCTTAACCACACCAGGAACCTGGGGGTCACCCCTTCACCCTCCGTCCCTCGCCGCTCCTGTGCCGCCTCTGCCTGCCGTCACCTCGCTGCTCACGCCGCCACCTCTGACCCCAGCTGACCTCTGCCAGTACCTTCTGAGCCCCTTCCCTCTCCTTTCCTGCCCATCTCTGGTCCATTCTCAACGTGGTGGTCGGGGTGACACTTTGTCAACAAGGTCCAGTTGGACAGGGTCACACCCACCCCCTCCACACCGGCTCCACCGACACACATGGGACAAGATACAGGATTCTCCCACAGCCGGGGCCTGCGCCCACCCCTCTAAAATCAGCGTGTGCTCCCCACCCCCACCCCCTCACTCTCCTCCAGCCATTTTGGCTCTTGCACTCCTGGCTTCCGCCAAGCACTTGCCCACTTCACAGCCGTCCCAGCTGCCCTGGCCCGACTCGTCCTGTCCTCACAGCGCCATCAGTGTGCCACAGTAGGTCCTTTGGTGGTTCACGCTCGCCGGGAGCTCCCAGACAGCGAGTTCGGGTTCCAGGAAGCCACAAAATGCTCCCCGTTTCACTGACCACTGCACGTCCCGTTCCCTGAGCGCTGTGTGTAGCTCAAGGAACGAGCAAACGAAAGGTGGCAGAGGGGGCCAGGGGTGCGCGGAGGCCGGCCACAGGGTCTGGTCCTTGGGAGATAACGCGGAGACTCCGGGGCACACCTACCACACGAAGTAGCTGCGAATCCGACTTCCTGCCGCTCACATAACAGCCCTGCGGAGGCCGGGAGGCCGTGCTGAGGGCTGAGAGGCTGCGGGTTAGCAGAGCTGGGCAGAGTCTGGCTGGGGCATGCACCTGCTCTGGGCGACTCCAAACCTTTACTTCTTGTTTCTTTCTTAGGGTTCTCTGCTTAGACTCCTGCCCTGCCCTCTGCCCTCTTTTGGCCTGGAAGGGTCCACAGATACCCGTCCTCTGGCACCCCCTCCCCTGAGGAGTCCCGTCTGGCTTCTACAACCCCCTTTTTTCTGGGCTCCTGCCATCCTTTGTCCGTTGTTGGGCTAGCTGCCTCCTGATGGACCAGGGGTACGCCACTCACCTGTCCAGGCCCACAGCAGGCATCGCTAATCCATAGCAGACATTACCAATCCACAGCAGTGATGGCGAGCACTCGTGGAGTAACTCGTCTGACTCCCCCAAGGCGCAGGCCCTTTCCCTGTGACTCTGGTCCTCGTGCATGAGGGCGTGGGCAGAGGTGAATGGGTGAACAGCCTTGTCTTGGGGGGCTCTGTGCCCTGGGCAGGGGTCCAATGGTGGGCACGCCGGGCCTGTGGCCTCGGGCAGGGGTCCCTGGTGGACACACTGGATCTATGGCCCCGGGCAGGGGTCCCTGGTGGGCATGCCGGGCCTGTGGCCCCGGGCAGGGGTCCCTGGTGGGCACACTGGATCTGTGGCCCCGGGCAGGGGTCCCTGGTGGGCACGCTGGGCCTGTGGCCCCGGGCAGGGGTCCCTGGTGGGCACGCTGGGCCTGTGGCCCCGGGCAGGGGTCCCTGGTGGCACGCCGGGTCTGACGGTGGCGTGCCCCCTTGCAGAGGACCTGTACACGCAGACAAGGCTGCAGTTTGATGAGACAGCCAAGCAGCTGCAGAATCTGCAAAGTGCCGCCCAAAAGGCCGTCTGCGCAGCCGTGAAAGACTTCAACAGGACCCAGGTGTGTGCAGCCCGGGCTCAGTGTGGGGTGGAGCACGAGCTCACCGCGACACCCTGGCCTCCCCAGCTCGCTCGCTCAGGTTCGAAGGCCTCTCCGGCTGGGACTGGTGCGGCTGTGGCCCCATTTGTCTGCTGACTCGTTTCCACGTTCTAAGTGAGCGCCTACAGTGTGCCCAGTGCTTTCAGCCGCCCCCCACCCGCAGCCCCTCAGATGGCCCTGCCCTGGGGAGGGACACCCTTCACGCCTGGCCGCTCTCTCTCCAGCTGGAATGAGGCTGTGTGGGTTTGTGGGGACCAGATCCTGCATCCGTCTGTTTCTCCGTAGCTGTCCTCAAAAGAGATTCCAAGCATAGCAGTCGGATCCAGCAGGGGAGGACGCTGGGGCTTGTGCTTCTCAGCGTGGGGTGCTCATTCCACCAGTGTTGTAGTGGCCGGGTGTGGCATGCAGGCTCTGGAGTGCTCCTGTGTGGGTGCGGGGCCAGGCCACTCCCATGCCCCTGAAGAATGAGGGCGATGTGGCACCCTCCTGTGTCAGAGTGTGCTTTTTTAAAAAATATTCATTTATTTGAGAGGCAGAGTTACAGTCAGAGGGGGAGAGAGAGAGATATCTTCTATCCGCTGCTTCACTCCCCAGATGGTGCAATGCTGGAACTGAGCTGATCCAGAGCCAGGGGCTTCTTCTGGGTCTCCCACCCAGCTGCAGGGGCCCGAGCACTTGGACTGTTCTCCGCTGCTTTCCCAGGCCATAGCAGAGAGCTGGGTGGGAAGTAGAGCGGCGGGGACGTGACTGGTGCACATAGTTGTCCTGGGGGCTGTGGGTGAAGCCGTCAGAGCAGTGAGGTCAGAGTGCATTCCCACCGTGTAGAAGCCTCCACGGTTGAGAGTCGCTCTGTCAAGTCTCCTTTGCAGCTTACACATGCCCAGCTCTCACGCAGAGCCCTGCCCTTGTGGGTCAGGGGCAGATCCGGAGAGGTGCAGCCATATCAGGGAGCCGGCTCCCCGCTGTGGCACATTAGTGTGAAAGCCAGCAGCTCTCGGGGCCAGTGCCGTGGCTCACTTGGTTAATCCTCCGCCTGTGGCACCAGCATCCCATATGGGTACCGGGTTCTAATCCTGGTTGCCCCTCTTCCAGGCCAGCTCTCTGCTGTGTCCCGGGAAGGCAGCGGAGGATGGCCCAAGTGCTTGGGCCCTGCACCCGCATGGGAGACCAGGAGGAAGTACCTGGCTCCCGGCTTTGGATCGGCGCAGCTCCAGCTGTAGCGGCCATTTGGGGAGTGAACCAACGAAAGGAAGACCTTTCTCTCTGTCTCTCTCACTATCTATCTGTCAAAAAAAAAAAAAAAAAAAGCCAGCAGCTGTCTGCCTACCCACAGTGGTAGTGGTGCCCTCTGCCCAGCCGGGGGCCCCAGGTCCACCCCCATTTCTGGAGTCTGATCTCCTGGCTGTCCCTGGCTGCCCCAGCACGTCCAGTGGACCCCCGGGCCTGAGACCCCCAGCCCCCGAGGTCACCGCGAGCACTTTCCCCGGTGTCTCCCCCGGCTCAGGCCCTGGAGTCAGCGGAAAGGAAAAAGCAGGAGAAGAAACAGGAGCAGGAGGACAACCTGGCCGAGATCTCGCACCTGCTGCGCGGGGACCTGCTCTCCGAGAACCCGCGCCAGGCAGCCAGCTCCTTCGGGCCCCACCGCGTGGTCCCCGACCGCTGGAAGGGCATGAGCCGGGAGCAGCTGGAGCAGATCCGCCTCGCCCAGAAGCAGCAAGTCCGGGAGAAGCTGGTGCCTGCCCCGTGCGCCCGCCGCCTTCCGCACGCCCGCCTGGCTGGGCCCAGTGCTGGCGGCACCCGGCCCTCCGAGCCGCCCCCAGAGAGTTCCTGCCCCGCTGAGACGACCCAGACCATGCTGTCCGCTTGTGGGGTGTGGGGCGGCGTGGGGGTGAGGCAGTAGTCGGGCCTGGTCAGGGGGGTCCAGAGTGGGCCCTGAGACGCCGTGCCAGAGCAGAGACCCCAAGGAAGGGAGCAAGTGAGCATGGAGGCCGGAGGCGCTGACCCGTTCAGAGAGGGACTCAATCTTGGGAGGAGGTGGGGGGCCGAGGGCCGGGACAGAAGGGCCGCCCCTGTGTGGCTGAAGCCACTGCTAGTCCTGGCAGGGGAGAGCCTGGGAGGGGGGTCTCGGCCCTGCCCAGGAGATGGGTCTGCCCCGGGGTGAACGGGACCGCCCGGCCGTGGTGAGCTTCCTAGCTGGCGGTCCGGGGGTGGGGGGGCGATGCCTGAGCCAGGGCGTGAGGAGCAGGTGGGACTGCCCCCAGCCACTCACTGCGGCCCAGCAGGGAGGTGGGGCACTCGGGCTCTGTGGAAAGGTGGTGACTAGTGGCCTCTCCCCGTCCAGAGGCTCCAGGAAGAAGAACGCCAGCGAGACCTAGACTGGGACCGGCGGAGGGTTCAGGGGGCTCGGGCCACGCTGCTGTTGGAGCGGCAGCAGCAACGCCAGCAGCGCCACCTGCGCAGGGCCCTGGACAGCAGCAACCTCAGCCTGGCCCAGGAGCAGCATCTGCAGTGCGTGCTGGGCGGGCGGGGGGACGCCTCTCCCCAGGCAGCCCCCATCCTGACTCCAGGGACCTCCCAGGCCAGGGATGGGTGGGGAGAGCCACAGGTCACTGCTGCACAGGGCATCACGTCCCAGCAAGGGGCACTGAGTTAGCCTAGCTGAGCGTGGAGGGCTTCCTGGAGGAGGCTTCATGGCTGAGATCCTACAGCAAGATGGTGCTGGCTGCCCACTGCCAGGAGGGCTCTCCAGGCAGAGACAGGGCCCTGGGGTGCCTGGATGAGCCTGAAATCTACTCAGACAGGCCCTCAAGTGGCTCAGGGTGCAAGCCACAGGAAAGATCCTGGGCAGTTGGGTTCCTACCACCATGTGGGAGAGCTGGATTCTGTTCCTGGCTCCCAGCTGTGACCTGGCCCGGCCTGGCTGTTGTGGGCATTTGGGGAGTGAACCAGTGGGTGGGAGCTCTGGCTCGCTCACTCGCTTGCTCTCAGCAAAATCTCAAATAAATAAAACTGCTATGTAATTATGAAATAACCCACACCACTGAGGGGGCGTCAAGGTGAATTATGGAGTTTTAAGATATATATATATATATTTGGGGCCAGTTCTGTGGCGTAGCGGGTAAAGCCACCGCCTGAAGCGCTGGCATCCCATATGGGTGCTGGTTCGAGTCCTGGCTCCTCTTCCTACCCAGCTCTCTGCTATGGCCTGGGAAAACAGCAGGAGATGGCCACGTCCTTGGGCCCCTGCACCTGGAGGAGGCTTCTGGCTCCTGGCTTTGGATCGGCGCAGCTGCAGCCATTGAGGCCATCTGGGGAGTAACCTGTGGATGGAAGACTCTCTCTCTCTCTCTCTGGGCCTCTGCCTCTCTGTAACTCTGCCTTTCAAATAAATATTTTTTTTAAAAAAAAAAGATAAATATTTGAGTCATAGAGAGGGAGAGATCTTCCATCTATTGGTTCACTCCCCAGATGGCCACACTGGCTGGACCAGGTTAAAGCCAGGAGCCTGGAACTCCATCCAGGCCTCCCACGTGGGCTGCAGGGGTCCAAGTACTGGAGCAGGGAGCCGGGTCATCAGTGGAGCAGCCGGGACTCAGACTGGTACCGTCACATGCCGCTGGCGGCTTCGCCTAGGGGGCCACACGCCAACCAGCACTGTGGGCTTTCTCACTTTGTTCAGAAATGGACCAACTAGGAAGTACATGTTTTTGCTGACTTGCGTCTCCTGCCTCTGCTTTCAGGAGGAAATCTGTGGACGAGCTGTACAGGAATCAGCCCACGGAGGAGTATTTCGCCCAGTTTAACACAAGAAGCCGCTGATGAGGGATCCCCACGCCCCCCCGTTTCTGTGTGACCTGTGACAACCTTCAGAGCTGCGTTTCTTCTTAAAACAGATGCAACCCCTGGCCCAGCTGAGCGTGGTCCCTGTGCCGCGTGGCCCCTAGCAGGCTTGGCCCTGCCAGGACTGTTCTAGAAAGAGGTGGTGTTGGGGGCGTGTTACTCCACAAGACACAAGGTCACCTCTCACCGTTGTAAGAGCCCAGGCCGTGTGGGAGCTGCTGAGCCGGGCTGTGGACCCCAGGCTCCCTGGCTCCCTGCTCTGCCCCCACCTCCTGCTGCTGCAGCTCCCACCCCTCCCCCACAAAGCTGTGTCAGCACGTTGACCCCGCTCTGACCTGGCCAGCTGCCCAGGTATGGGTGGGGGTGGGGTCCTTTCTGGCTGGCTTGACCCCAGGCCTTGTACATTTCCCAGGGGTCTGTGCTGTTGCCCAGAGAAACTCGCTCCTCTCCCCCCAGCCAACTCCTCCCCCATCCATGCCCTGACCCCTGGCTGCAGACACACCAGGTGGAACATGCCTCCCTCCCTCTGAGAGATGCCCTGAGCCCACTGCCCGCTTTTGGGCCAACTCCAGCGGGAAGGCGAGGGGTAGCCCAGGCTGCATCCCTCCAAGGATGTGGCTTGGAAATTGCCACACACACACACACACACACACCCTGCCTCCGCTGGCAGCCTCCACCCTGAGGGCATGTGGCTGGGAGGGGACTGGGAGACAGCTGGCTAAGACTGGGAGACAGCTGGCTGACCGTGTGGCCAGGAGAACATCCTCTAGCTCAGAAGTGGGCTGTACTCTGGGGCTCACCAGCAGGCGCCACAGCCTCCAGGAACGGTGTGGACAGAGCGGCTGCGCGGAGCGGGGCTCTGCCTAGCCGTCTGTGAGCCTAGCGCTCAGGCCCAGGAGAGGCCTCTTCCTGATCCACAAGTGTGTCCCAGAGGGCAGCTGTGGGTGGCGCTGTCGTTAGCTGAGACGGGGCTGGAGCCAGTGCTGGCGGCGTGGCCCACCTCCCCCACCCAAAGGCAGCTGCTTCCTCCCAGCTCTCAGAGCCCTGCCCTGGCCGAGCACCGCCGGAGCTGAGGATGGGCAGGGTGTTTCCTAGGTGGACAAAGTGGGGCTGGACTGGCTCTCCAGGACAGAGACAGGCCCTGGGGCGTGCAAGAGAGGAGCCTGGGCCAGGCCGTGGTCTGATGGGAGAGGGAGAGGGGTAGGTTCTGGTGGGGGCAGGTGTCAGAGGGGCCCGTGGCCAAGGTTCACAGAGTAGGCAGGACCAGAAGAGGGGTACTCTGGGAGAGTTGTGGGCCAGGCGGATGGGGCTGGGTGTGCCCGTTTCAAAGATGGCGCCAGCAGCCACGTGGGCTCAGGCTGCCTGGGCTCTGCCAAGCGAGGCAGACCCTGGGGGTGACCCCCCCCCCCCATGGCTCTGACGGCTCATACCCAGAGTGGACCCTGTAATGCCATCACCCACTGGCTGGCAAAGGCGGCCGATGGGACCAGGGTGGGATGCAGGCAATATGATGGCGGGCAGGGCGCTGCCCCCGGTGCTGTGGGCTGCAGATTGTGGAGTTGTCCCGGGGAGGTCAGAGCAGGAGCGCTGACAGTGCCCGCCGTGGGCTGGCGTCTCAGGCAGCGTGGCATTCCCTCCACCCCGTGACCCGAGCTCCAGCCAGCAAGGGGTGGATGCCTCTGTGTCACCCCTCATGAAAGCGTGTCCTACAAAGGACACTGTCGTCACCATGCTCACAGCCCGGGGACCTGTGGTTCCAGGTGTGTGACGCTCCTGTTGCAGGGAACGCAGGACGGCCAGGCTGCTCTGGACCCCGAGGCCGTGAGGGCGGCTTGCCCCCTGGGCTGTCACACAAACACCTGCTGAGCCAAGGGAGCGCCGGGAGGACCAGCGAGCTGCGAGTTCTCCGTGAGCTTTGGGAGAGCAGTCCTGCTCTGCATGACGGTCTTCCTTCCCTGTGCAGTTGCGGCCAAGTTTTCCCTTTTTAAAGAGCATCTCATTCAGGGTTAGGGCCCACCCCAGCGACCTCATCTTGGCTAATTACCGGGGGTTGGGACTCCCACGGGTTATTTGGGGGCACACACGCCGGGGAGTGCCGAGGCACCGGCTTCCAGCCTCATCCGGGATTGGCCGCCGGTGCCGGCTGGCCAGGCTGTGCTCTGGGATCAACAGTGGACAGCCTCTTCCTCCTTTGCTGCGGAAGGTGACATGGGTTCATGCATTGAGCAGCAGGTGCTCTTCCAGCCCCAGTGCCAGGACGGGCCGCAGTCTAAGGGAGCTGCAGACCCAGAGGCAGCCCCTGGCAGAGGAGCAGGAGCTCTGCGAAGGGGTGAGAAGGGTGATAGCATTTATGCACCTGGGCTCCGTGGCCAGCAGCATGCTGTGACGTTTGCATCACTATAAAAACCATTCCAGGGTCCAGGTCCGGGCCTTGTGCATGAAGCCACTGCCTGTGGCACCGACATCCCATATGGACGCGGGTTTGAGTCTCAGCTGCTCCACTTCTGACCCAGATCCCTGCTGATGCTGCCTGGGAAAGCAGTGCTTGGGCCCCTGCACCCACGTGGGAGACCCGGAAGAAGCTCCTGGCTTCGGCCTGGCCCAGCCCGACATTGCAGTCATTTAGGGAGTGAACCAGCGGGTGGAAGATCTCTGTTTCTCTCTGACTCTCTGTCTCTATGTTCTCTCTCTCTCTTTCAAATAAAATTAATCTTTAGGGCCGGCGCCGTGGCTCAACAGGCTAATCCTCCGCCTTGCGGTGCCGGCACACCGGGTTCTAGTCCCGGTCGGGGCGCCGGATTCTGTCCCGGTTGCCCCTCTTCCAGGCCAGCCCTCTGCTGTGGCCTGGGAGTGCAGTGGAGGATGGCCCAGGTGCTTGGGCCCTGCACCCCATGGGAGACCAGGAAAAAGCACCTGGCACCTGGCTCCTGCCATCGGATGAGCGCGGTGCGCCGGCTGCAGTGCACCACCCGCGGCAGCCATTGGAGGGTAAACCAACGGCAAAGGAAGACCTTTCTCTCTGTCTCTCTCTCTCTCACTGTCCACTCTGCCTGTCAAAAAATAAAATTAAGTTAAAAAAAATTAATCTTAAAAAAAAAATTACAAAAGGAAGGCCAGGCTTGATCACCGTGTCACCTGTGCACTTGATGTGAGTGCGCCATCTGCTGGTGGCTGATAGCACTACAGGGCCCCGGTCCGGCGCAGGACAGGTTCTTGCAATAATGTGCCAGGCCTGGCTGGATGTAGTGACTACCACCCGGCTGAGACCACCCCACTGGAAGGCAGAGCCAGGTCTGGGGCAGGGGACCCTGGTTATAGCTCTCCCTTGGGAGGCCCCCGAGACTTGATACATGCAGGGGGGATTTGCTGTTTGTCTAAAGTCCTCCTGTCCCCTCCCCCCGGATTTATTGTGAAAATTTTCAAACAGGCAGAGGCACTGAAAGAGATTGTGCAGTACACACCCATATATATACACCCATATACCCTCTCTATAGTCTATAGTTAGTATTTTTCTGGGTTTGCATTTGCATCACCAGCTACCTCTGGAGGCTGGCTTCTAAAAGGCTCAGTTATGGGCTGGCGCTGTGGCGCTGCGGGTTAACAATTTGGTTCACAGTATCTTTATGCACAACAGCCACAATCTGGACTCAGTCAAAATGTCTGTCAGCAGAGGACAAGATAACAAATGCTATATTCATTCCACTTGTGAACACGCAAAAGAAACGAACGGCCAGCATCGTGGCACGGTGCGTTACGCTGCACCTGCAATGCCAGCACCCATGTGAGCAACGGTACAAGCCCCAGCTGCTCCACTTCCCCTCCAGCTCTGCTGATGGCCTGAGGAAGAAGCAGAGGGCGGGCCGGCACTGCGGCTCACTAGGCTAATCCTCTGCCTGCGGCGCCAGCACTCCGGGTTCTAATCCCGATTGGGGTGCTGGTTCTGTCCCGGTTGCCCCTCTTCCAGTCCAGCTCTCTGCTGTGGCCCGGGAGTGCAGTGGAGGATGGCCCAAGTGCTTGGGCCCTGCACCCCATGGGAGACCAGGAGAAGCACCTGGCTCCTGCCATCGGATCAGCACGGTGCGCCAGCTGTAGCGACCATTGGGGGGGGTCAACCAACGGAAGGAAGACCTTTCTCTCTCTCTCTCTCCTTTCTCTCTCTCTCTCTCTCACTGTCTAACTCTGCCTGTCAAAAAAGAAGCAAAAGCAGAGGGAGGCCGGCGATCTTGGGCGATCTTGGGCGATCTTGGGCGATCTTGGGCGATCTTGGGCGATCTTGGGCGATCTTGGGCGATCTTGGGCGATCTTGGGCGATCTTGGGCGATCTTGGGCGATCTTGGGCCCCTGCCCCCGCGTGGGAGACCTGGAGTTCCAAGCCCCTGGCGTCCACCTGACTCAGCCCTGGCTGTTGTGGGGCCGTTGAGGGAGTGGAGGGAAGATGCGTGTGCGTGTGCATGCGCGCATGTGCGTGTGCGTGTCTCCTCTTTCTGTAACTCTGCCATTCAAATAAATAAGTACATTCAACGGCAAAGGAAGACCTTTCTCTCTGTCTCTCTCTCTCACTGTCCACTCTGCCTGTCAAAAAAAAAAGAAAAGAAACAAGTGGCCGACACACCCAGCTGGCTGGCTGACTCGGGCCTCAGTCAGAAACAGCGTCCTGGACACAGTGCCATGGCACAGGTGTGCACACCTGTTTTGTCAGGGTTTGCTCTAGACGGGGTGATGCAGGCGTGAGCCTTTTTTGGGGGATGATGGCAACGTACAGGAAGTACCAATGGCACACACTCCCAGCAACCGGACTGCACAGGGCGATTCCCAATCTACCTGGGCTGAGCCAGCTCCCTCGCTGGTTGCTGGTGCGATGTCCGCCAGCAGGTGGCGTTTCTACCTCGCTTGCTCCCAGCCTGGCCGCGTCCCTGGGCGTCAGGCTAGCTGCACTCTGGCCTCGGGTCTCCCTGGGCAGAGGAAGCCCGCGTGGAGCCTGTGTCCCCAGCCCGCTGCGACAGCCACTGTTAGGGCTCTGTGCAGACAGGGGACGGCCGGGCAGCAGCCCTGAGCTGGGTCACAGGTCACAGGTCACAGGCCCCCTGGGTACATTCTCCAAAGGGGGCGTCTTATCAGCCATGTGGAGTGTGTCCCCCTGGGGTTCAGCGACGAGCCAGGAGCAAGGTGGGGAGCTACATGGAGGTGGCATTTGCAGGGCTGGCGGTGGCTGTCTCCCGACTCGGCAAAGGCCAGGCCTGGCTGGTGTCCCCCCCACAACCTCGTCCACGCTCCCCCTTCCTGACACTCGGCGTCCCCTCTGCCCAGACCCCGCAAAGGCACTGTTGCCTGGGCGGTGTCCATGGGGGCTACCCTCCACTCCCTTGCTGGGGCAATTGGAAGCCCCAGGGTCAGCCCTGGGAGGTGGACACGGATGCAGCTGGGGGTGGGGATGATGGACTGACCCAGGGTCGGGGAGCTCTTTTCCTTTTTATTTTTACAAAGATTTATTCATTTATTTATGTGAGAGGTCAAGTTATAGAAAGAGAGAGGGAGAGAGAGAGCGGTCTTCCATCCATTGGTTCAATCCCCAAATGGCTGCAATGGCCGGAGCTGGGCCAATTGGAATCCAGGAACCAGGGACTTCTTCCAGGTGTCCCATGTGGGTGCAGGGGCCCAAGGACTTGGGCCATCCTCCACTGCTTTCCCAGGCCACAGCAGAGAGCTGGATCGGAAGTGGAGCAGCCGGGACTTGAACTGGCGCCCATATGGGATGCGGCACTGCAGGCAGTGGTTTTACCCGCTGTGCCACAGCACCGGTCCCTCTGCTTTAAATTCTTATTTCTGTGGGGGCAAGGACCCGGAATAGGAATGAAGGCCCCATCACTCCTGTTCAGTTACTGGGTTCAGAACCTTGCAAAGCGCAGGAGACCGGCGCGGCCAGGGCTGAGCTGTGACTCACAAGGCAGCTTTGCTCGCAGGATGTCCAGTGGGACTCGGCAGAACTCGAGGACAGACATGCCGGGCCTCTGGGGATGCGCACAGGGCCAGGCGGCCACTGAGTGTCCTTGACCTGCTCGGCTGGCAAGTGGCCCAGAACGTCCTCTGGGTGCCAGGCCTGCCACCAGCTCGCCCTGTGTCCTCTTTCCCAACTCGGATGCCTGACCAGGGAGTCTGACCAGCAGGGCCACTGCACAGATGGTCCGTAGGTCGGGGCCCCACCGCTGCCCCATCCTCCCAGGGGAGGGTCTTGTGGCTCAGAGTAGCCGTGGGCAGGGTGGGCACGACCTTGGAACAAACATGTCTGGGAAAACAGGCTCACGCCGCCTCCGCAGCTGCCAGCTGAGCCCAGCACAATGCTGACCCAGTACCGATTATCTTATTACAGCCTTCGCCGTGGGGCCAGCATTGTGACAAAGCAGTGCCTCCTATCAGAGTGCTGGTTCGAGTCCTGGCTGCCCCACTTCTTTTGTTTTGTTTTGTTTTTGTTTTTTGACAGGCAGATTTAGACAGTGAGAGAGAGAGAGAGACAGAGAGAAAGGTCTTCCTTTCCGTTGGTTCACCCCCAAAATGGCTGCCATGGCCGGCGTTGCACCGATCCGAGCCAGGAGCCAGGTGCTTCCTCCTGGTCTCCCATGCGGGTGCAGGGCCCAAGCACTTGGGCCATCCTCCACTGCCTTCCCAGGACACAGCAGAGAGTTGGCCTGGAAGAGGGGCAACCGGGACAGAATCCGGCGCCCCAACTGGGACTAGAACCCGGGGTTCCGGTGCTGCAGGCGGAGGATTAGCCTAGTGAGCAGTGGCGCCGGCTCCACTTCTGATCCAGCTTCCTACTGATGTGCCTGGCAAGGCAGTGGAAGATGGCCCAAGTGCTTGGTCTCCCATATGGGTGGCAGGGACCCAAGCACACCCTCCACGGCCTTCCCAGGTACATTAGCAGGGAGCTGCACTGGGATCAGAGCAGCTGGGACTCGAACCAGCGCTCTGATGTGGGATGCTGGCCTTGCAAACGGCAGCTTAGCCATTGCACCTCAACACCGGCCCTGGGACAACATTTCCAGGTTCTGTAGCCCGACTTCTGCTCTGAAATCGGGGCCCAGACTCCAGACGCCTCCTTGACAGCTCCGCTGGACGTCAATAGCAAACACGTGTGACCCAGACCAGGCTCCCAGGTCCCTCTGCGGCAGCCCTGTCCCTCCAGCCGCCCCATCTCAGCCAGGGACTTTCTTCCAGAGCTTGGACACCTCCGGGCTTTCTGTCTGACATCCGGGCCGTCAGCAAATCCCCCAGCAAGACTTACAAGTCTGGCCTCTGCCTCCTGCCTTTGTCCACTGCTGCAGACCCTCGCACCTCTTCCCCGGCCCCCATTCTCCGCTTTCCTCCCCGGCCCCGCCCCGCCCACCTGCATGCCTCCATCACAGGAGCGCAGAGACCCGGTTAAAATGCCAGCCAGACCACACGCCCCTCTGCTGCAACCCTCCGATGGCTCCGCTGCTGTCACGCTCCCTCCCTCGCTCTCCCACCGGCTCGCCGAGGGCTGCACCTGCTGCCGCCCTCTGCTTTAATGCTCTTTCCCGTGGACCCTGTGACCAACGCTGTCACTGGCTCGGGTTCTCAGCTCAGAAGTCACCTTCCGGAGCCGGCAGTGTGGCGTGGTGGGCGAAGCCGCTGCCTGCAGCACCAGCATCCCACATGGGTGCCGACTCAGCACCAGCTGCCCCGCTTCCGATCCAGCTCCCTGCTAGTGCTCCCGGGAGGGCGGCAGGGGATGGTCCACTCACGTGGAGACCTGGAAGAGGCTCCTGGCTCCTGGCTTCCGCCTGGCTCAGCCCTGGCCATTGCAACCACTTGGGGCGTGAACCAGTGGGTGGAAGATCTCTCTCCCTCTCTCTCTAGAACCTTAAGAAAGAAGTCAGCTTCTGCTGAGACCCTGTCCTGACCCCTACATGAAATGCCAACCCTCTCCCCCCGCCTTCTCTGCTATGCACATTTATCATCCACTCTTCCTGCCACAAGGACATGCATCCGGGAGGATAGCCAGGGCTGGGGGGCAGAGCAGCGCCCCCCAAAGTTGGGGCTGCAGGAAGGGGTCCCCGCGACCCAGGCAGGTGGAGGGCAGGCACCGCCCCCGCAGCCGGCGCGGCTGGCCATCCTGGGGGCCGGCTTCACTGCAGCCCCGTCCCGGCTGCGGCCCGGGTCCTGCTCCATGGACCTGGCTTGATCTACTTTTGTCCCCAGGGTCTTGAGCGGCACATGACACACGTATGTTCCATGAAGTGTGGGACATGGGTTTCAGCGCCTGTGTGTGAAGACCCAGGCTTTGAGCACAAGGAGGACGGGCATGTCTAGAGAGCTGGGGGCTGGCTCCCCCCGACCTCCAGGTGACAACCGAAGAGCCACCGGGGAAAATTCACCTGGGGCACTTGTAGTCCAGGCGCGACAGCGTGGCATAAGAGCAAGGCTGGGCTCATTGTGGACCAGCCATGGCTCAGCCCCATGTGCGGCCTGCTAGAGAGCCGGCGAGGGCACCGGGGGGCCCTGAGGTCAGTGGAGATGGCCCGAGTGTCTCCCTGCACCCGCACGGGAGACCAAGAGGAAGCACCTCGCTCCTGGGTTCGGATCGGCCGCATTGCCCTGAGTGGCAGTGTGGCCCTGCGGTGGCACTGAGAGAAGTGGGAGCATTGTCCAGCCTAGCCCGAGTCAGCAGTGTGACGTCACCACCCAGGGGCCGGGGGCAGGCACTCCCTGACTCACGGCCAGCCTCCCCCCAGCTCCCGTGGAGGCTGCTGGAGTCATGTGTGCTGCTTGCCTGCCCGTGCAATGCACGCACGCCTCTGACACACATCCGTCAAGAGCCCACAACACGCCAGGTGCGGCGCTGGGTCCAACTTGGCCGCAGTGATTGAGAAGGCACGAAGGGGCCGGCGTCTGGCCCACCAGTGAAGACCCCGCTTGGGGGGCCGGTGCCGGGGCGCAGTGGGTAAAGCCTCCACCCGTGGCTCCAGCATCTCTTATGGGTGCTGGTAGGGGTCCTGACTGCTCCACGCCTCACCAGCTCCCTGCTGATGTGCCTGGGAGAACAGCGGGGGATGGGCCAAGTCCCTGGGCCCCTGAACCCATGCAGGAGATCCAGAAGAAGCTCCTGGCTTCGGACTGCCCCCCCCCGCCATTACAGCCATTTGGGGAGTGAACCAGTGGATGGGAAATCTCTCCCCAGCCCCTCTCTCTCCTCCCCCTCTTTCTCTCCTCCCTCTCTCTCCTCCCTCTCTCTTCCCCCCTCTCCTCCCCCCTCTCTCCTCCCTCTCTCTCTCTCCTCTCTCTCTCTCCTCTCTCTCCCCTCTCTCCTCTTTCTCTCCCCTGTCCCTCCCTCTCTCCCTCTGCTCTCTCTCTCTCCTCTCTCCCCTCTCTCTCCTCTCTCCTCTCTCTCTCTCCTCTCTCTCCCCTCTCTCTCCTCTCTCCCCTCTCTCTCCTCTCTCTCCCCTCTCTCTCCTCTCTCCTCTCTCTCTCTCCTCTCTCTCC
>CM027394.1:2579822-2657418 GCA_015711505.1 Sylvilagus bachmani | reverse complement strand
CGGTTGCCCCTCTTCCAGGCCAGCCCTCTGCTGTGGCCAGGGAGTGCAGTGGAGGATGGCCCAGTGCTTGGGCCCTGCACCCCATGGGAGACCAGGAGAAGCACCTGGCACCTGGCTCCTGCCATCGGATGAGCGCAGTGCGCCGGCCGCAGCGCGCCGACCGCGGCAGCCATTGGAGGGTGAACCAACGGCAAAAGGAAGACCTTTCTCTGTCTCTCTCTCTCACTGTCCACTCTGCCTGTCAATAAATAAATAAATAAATAAAATAAATGCATAAATGCAGATGTGCTGGCTGGGGGTGGGAAGAGTGGTGTAACTACGTGGCCATACAAACACAGGGCAGGGTTGACGAGGGAGTTGCCCCGGCACTGGCCGTGGAGCAATCTTATTTTATCTTATTCTATCCAGCATTTCTGTTCTATCCAGCATTTCTATTCTATCCAGCATTTCTGTTCTATCCAGCATTGGAGGAAGCTGCGAGAAACAGGCTCCTCGGGGCTTCAAGTCACGCATTAGCTGTTTCGTTGCTGCAGTAAAGTACCTGGGCAATGCACTCGCCGAGGAAGGTTTCTTGTGCTCGTCAGTGTGGAGGCTGAAGTCTAAATGGCTCGGGCCACGGCAGCAGGCAGAGTGCGAGCAGATGAGCCAGGGAGCAGAGACCGGGCCAAACCCTGCTTGTGTGGAACCTTCCACGGTCATGACCTAGTGACCTGTGGCCCTGCCACGCTGGGGCCCACGCTGCCCGCCTCCCAATAGCACCATGCTGGGGCCCACAGTATAATATAGGGGCCTTTGCGGGGACATCCAGACTAGCGTCCGAGCCCCAGGGAGCGGTTCAGAGCTGCAAGTCAGCTCCACCAAGCGGAGTCTGGGAGTGACAAGTGGCCGAGAGCTGAAGCCAGGTTCCCCAAGTCAACGGCGCAGGCCCAGGGGGCCAGACCGCAGACGGGGCACACGCGGCCCGGGGGGGTTTGCTGATCGGACGTCCTGGAGGAAACAGCTGTTCAGTCACTCAGCAATCATTCGCTCATTCAACCAATGTTCCCTGGATGCTTTTGGAGCCAGGTACTGTTCTAGGCAAAGGGGTGGAGAAACAGAACAAGGGGCCAGCACTGTGGCGTAGCGGGTAGAGCCACCGCCTGCAGTGCCGGCATCCCGTATCCACCTCTGCACTGATCAGTGAGGCATGAGGCTGCTCCCAGGAAGGTGTGGCCTGGGACGAGGCACGAGAAAGCTCGTGCCTACGCCCAGGCGCGGGAGAACAAGTGCATCACTCCAAGACACGTCGGGCCCTGCGCCACAGCAGCCACACACGGAGAGGCCTTGAGAACCTGCGTGGGTGAAGGCAGGAGTCTTTCCAGGAGGATGGCGCAGCAAGTGCCAAGGCCCTGGGGCAGGGTGAGGCCTGGGTGCTCCAGGAACGCAGTGAGGGAGGGAAGGCAGGAGGCAGCTGGGAAGGCAGCGACCTTGGGGAGTCCTTCCGGTGCTGCGGCTTTCCCTGGGCGCCAGCCCGGTGGCTCTGCGGGGTTCTGACCTCGTGCGGCTGGACCTCACACGTGACTTCTGTGCTGAGGCCGGGAGGAAAGGGCGACCGGAGGGCACCACGCCACGGCGAGAGCCCGCGGTGCCCAGCTCCCACGGAGCCCCAGAGGTGGAAGGACGCGACCTGCCAGCCGAAACCCGTTTCCTCTTCTGAAATCCCTGTTTCAGGAGGAGCTTTGACGAGCTGGAGCCTTAAACAAGTCTGATTCTCTTAATTTGGAAGCAGAGACAGCCGTGTTGAGGGGCGAAACGCTCACAGGCAGAAGTTAGTTTGGGATTACTGAGCCTGAAGTCACAGGCCCCCATGTGTCATTCCATCCTCCTACTTGTCAATCAAAATGCCCCTTTTCCCAGAATGCATCTGCTTCATCCGGGACCTGGGGAGAAGACGCCATGAGAATACGGATATTGGGCTCCACACGGAGCTTGTGGAGGTGCCGGCTCTTTCCCAAGTGGCTTTGCGCCTGCAGAGGCACCGCCCAGCTCACAAAGGAGACTAGCGGCTGGGACTGGAGGCCTCTCTTCCACCTCTGGCCGGCTGCAGGGGCTCCCCCCACCCCGCCCAGCCGTGCTGGGTGTTTCTCTATGAGGGGCAGCCCCTGTGCGTGTGTGCGCACGTGCGTGCACGTGTGTGCATGTGTGTATGTGTGTGTGTGTGTGTGTGTTCATTCTCTCACCTTTTGAATAAAATCTACCTTGTATATGTCAGCACTTAGAATTCTTATGACAAAGACCTGGAGTAAAAACAAGCCAACCCCCCTCAGCCACATCAGGGCCGTGGCTGCCCCTCCCCCTGCCACGAGGGAGGGAAAAGCCGGGTTTCAGTTACAAGCAGCTGGAAATAAAGAGGCAGTTCTTCCCCGTTCTATCAGGGACGCCCCTTCCCCAGTAAGAAACTCTGTATGATACCCATGTCCTGATGAGAGTAAACTGAGCTTCGGGTCGGAGAAGCGGTTTGCTCAGGACCGTGTGATACTGAGCCAGGCTGGAATCCGGGGCCGCTGGGACTCCTGCCTCCCATCTGTCCACTGCGGGTCACCCTGCTGGCCTGGCGGGGCTGGAGGGACCCCTGCGCAGCAGGTGTGTGCACGTGCTTACGGCAGGGCAGGGCTGCACAAACAGCGGGGAGCCCGGGGTCCCTCACAGTGCTGTCATGGGGCGCACAGCGGGATGGGGCTCTGCTGCCTGTCCTGCCGCCGTCAGCGTCAGCGTCCTTGGGTGATCTGAGGCTGCTGCAAGGAGCCCCACCCTCACTCAGGGGCACCGGGCCCAGCTGGGTGGGGGCAGGAAGCTGGCCGGTCACGCTGGCTCCAGGCGGGGCGGGCGGGAGAGGCTTCCCCAACCTTGACCCAAACCTCCCAGCCAAACAAGCCCCAGGGGGAGGATCGATCTCTCACTTGCTCTCAGGCGGCCGGCCGGGGGCAGATGTCAGCCCTGGGCCCTCCTCTCCTGGCCCCTTCCCCTGGAGCTGGGGCTGAGCCCTGAGGGGACTTGCTGGGGGGCTGTTGTCCCGGGATTGCAGGTGAACAGGGGTTGCAGAAGGAGGGGCTGCCGACCTGGGTCTGAGGGGCAGATGTGGAGCCCCCCGGCAACCTTGGCCCCAGCTCCGGGTTTCTGTGCTTTATGCCACTTCAGAGAAGTTGCTTTACCTCTGGGAGACTCAGTTTTTCTAGCTGTAAAATGGGAACCCGGAGGCCAACCTACAGGTCAGGGTTGCCAAGTAAGGGGTAAGTAGATGAACGTCTAAAAAAGCCTGTCCCGGCCGGCGCCGTGGCTCAACAGGCTAATCCTCCGCCTTGCGGTGCCGGCACACCGGGTTCTAGTCCCGGTCGGGGTGCCGGATTCTGTCCCGGTTGCCCCTCTTCCAGTCCAGCTCTCTGCTGTGGCCCGGGAGGGCAGTGGAGGATGGCCCAGGTGCTAGGGCCCTGCACCCCATGGGAGACCAGGAAAAGCACCTAGCACCTGGCTCCTGCCATCGGATGAGCGCGGTGCGCCGGCCACAGCACGCCATCTGCGGCAGCCATTGGAGGGTGAACCAACGGCAAAGGAAGACCTTTCTCTCTGTCTCTCTCTCTCACTGTCCACTCTGCCTGTCAAAAAAAAAAAAAAAGCCTGTCCCTGGGGCTGGTGCTTGGCGCAGTGGGCTAAGCCTCCACCTGAGGCGCCAGCATCCCCTCTGGGTGCTGGTTCAGGTCCCGGCTGATCCTCTTCCCGTGCAGCTCTCTGCAGTGGCCTGAGAAAGCAGTAGAAGATGGTCCAAGTGCTTGGGGCCCTGCACCCACGTGGGAGACCTGGCAGATGCTCCTGATTCCTGACTTCAGATCGACCCAGCTCTGGCTGTTGCGGCCGTGTGGGGAGTGAACCAGTGGATGGAAGACCTCTGTCTCTCTGTCTTGCCCTCTGTCTCTCTAACTGTACGTTTCAAATAATAAGCAAACCTTGGAGGAGGAGGAGGAGGAGGAGGAGAAGAGGAAGAAGAAGATCCCTTCTGAGTCGTGTGCTCAGGCCTTGGAAACCGTGAGCAAGTGAGCCGTAGGGGTCGTGCCCCCTGGGCTCAGACACCAGCCTGTCACCCCCGGCCGTGAACTCGGGAAAAAGCCTGCATGTCCAAGGCTCTCTTTCCACGTCTGTAAAGTGCAGATAATAAACATAGCATCATCGCGGTATTATTCTGAGAATTAAATGACGTAATTCATGAGCGGGCTTGGCACATGGGATGAACTTGATAAATTATTCTGTTAAGGCTTTTCGGGGTTTAGGAGTGGAAAGCGCTGTGCCAAGAATGGTTTTTGGAAGGAACTGAAATCACTCACGCAGAACCTAATGGGGGCAAGATAAAGTTCTCCGTCGCAGTTCAAAACACAAGTTCTGTATAAATATTTTTCCGTTTCTGTCTCAGAGGAGCCACCCCCGCCCATAATAATAAGCTCGCGGAACCTTGAGAGAAGAATGTCAGGCGAGCAGACCTGGTGCGTGACAGCCTGTGGCACTCACTGCTCTGTTCTTTCCTCGTTCGACAAACCCTTATTGAGCACCGCCTGTTTACCTGGGGGTCCCTTGGGGTGAGGGAGGCCAGGGAGAAATTTCGGGGTCCTTGAACCTACGAGTTCGCCAAGAGCCGTTCGGCCTTCCAGTTGAAAGTTCAGACGCACAGCCTGACGCTGACTAAGAGTCTGGCTCCCTCCCAGCCAGAAACGCACTGGGAAATGGATCTGCTGGGATCCCTGTCCAACAGCCATTTCTTGGAATCGTAAATGTCTGAGGGCTGCTGCAATACTTGAGATTATCTTGTTTTCTTTGCCCATTGAAGCCAAGATTTGAATGTTACATCTGCGTGCGTATCTTTGATAAGAACCACATGTTGCCGGTGGAAATGACTGGAAATTACACTTAAGGTCAGAATGTGGGGTTTTAGATTCCTTCCTGGAAGGCAGCACTGAGAAACAAACACGAGACGTCGGGCCGTCCATCACTTGGGGATGTCGCAACCCGCAGGGCTCCGCCCCCTCCTGGCTCCAGGCACCTTCGGGCACGAGGAAGCATCTGGGTGGAGTCCCCGCCGCTTGGCGGCAGCGGCCCAGGACTGGAGGGAAAGCTCACGCCCACCTGACCTCTGAGCTAGCTGTGGTCCACTGTCACTCACTGTCCTCCCCACACCTGCTCCTCTTCCCACACTCCAAGTAAGTGCTGGAGGAGAGCACGCGCCCCCGTGCTGCCCCCATGCCAGGGAAGAGCTGCCCCCTCACTCTGATTTGCCACCCATGCTTGGCCCTTTGGCCCCTCCTGTGTGGGGGTCCTCCGCCAGACCCCTCCTCTTGCCAACCCCACAGCCTGTCCTCACCTCCTTGTCCTCCCTCCAACCAAAGTGGTCTTTGGAAAAACCCAATCCTATTTGGCCATAGCCTTTTTTTTTTTTAAAGATTTTTAATTTATTCATTTGAAAGGTAGAGATAGAGAGAAGGAGAGAGAGAGAGAGAGAGAGAATCTTATATCCACTGGTTCACTCTCCAGATGGCCGGGTCTGGGCCAGTCCAAAGCCAGAAGCCAGGAGCTTCTGGGTCTCCCATGTGTGTGCAGGGGCCCTAGCACTTGGGCCATCTTCTGCAGCTTTCCCCGGGTGCAGGATCAGAAGTGGAGCAGCCGGGACTCAAGCCGGCTTAACATTCTAGGCCTTTTCTTGAGGATTCATTTGGAACCAGAATCCATCTGTGGCCTCTGGTTGAGCGCCCCTTCCAAGAGAAATGCAAACAGCATCAACATCACCTCATACCTAAGGCTGAGCAAAAGAGAGGGCCTTCCTGGAGCTGTCTGCGGCCAGCCCCTCCAGAGTGCAGGCTGAACCCGTTCCTTCTGACTCTGTGTCCCCGCTAAGAGACCTGACGTTCCGGGCACCAGGGCTGGTCCTGTGCTGTGGAGGCCGCCCAAAGGCAATCCCCACCCATGAGAATGACTGACAGGCAGGTTTTCAGCAGGAGGGGCCGGAGGAGGGCGGCCAACTTGGGAAGGGCCTTTGAAGGTGGACCAAAGGGTTGGGGGAGGCCTGGGGCTGGGGGCCCGCATAGCATTAGCCAGCCCGGGATGACCAGCGCTGGGCTTCCACACCCCCTCCCAAATCCTGCTGGCCTTGCACTCAGGATTTGTACTGGGGAGTCAGGATCGGGGCCAGAGACCGCCTGCACCACCACCCCACCCCGTTCCTTCCCTACAGTTGGCATCCTGGCCTGGGCTGACATCTCCGGGTGCTGGGAGCTCTGCCTGCAGCAGCCGCCAGGGCTCCTGATGAATGATCGACCCAGCTCTGTCCATTGCAGCCATTCGGGGAACAGATGGAAGAGTCCCTCTCTGCCTTTCGAATAAATAAATAAATCTTAAATGATTAAAAAAAAAAGACTGTGTGGGTGCCTTCATCAGTCAGATGCCAAGCAGCCCCCACCCCCAGCAAACCCTGCCCCCCAGGCAAGCATCTCCTTGGGGTCCTGGGGTGGCCGTGGGCTGAGGTCTGGGAGGAGAAGTGCTCCCTATGGCTGCACTTACTATCAACAAACACATCGCCGCTCCCCTCTGTCAACATGGGTGGCACACCCACGCCAGAGTTCACCGTACACCCACCTGTGGTTCTCCCTTGGGAAGGGAGCAGGAGGGTCACAGAGCTGACGTTGGGGTGGCCCCATGCAGGGCAGGCAGCACTAGGGGCCCGCTTCCAGCCACCCCCAACCGCAGTGGGGGCCCCTTGGTGGGATGCCGCGTAATTGGTTCTGCATGGTGTTTGTTATGGTTTATGTCAAAACCAGAAAAAAAGAAGCCGGCGGGGAGCCCTGCAGTCGGAGGCCTCCCTGCGGGCGTCTCCACCAACCTGGTCCCAATTAGGGGCTGGGGGGGCTGTTTGCCGCTTGTGGAGCTCTCTGTCCCGACTCCACATCCCATTCTGGAGGAATGCGGCCTCGCAGAGGTGACAAAGTGACGTCAGGCAGGGCTGGACAAGGGCCGTTGTCCTGGGGCCGGGCTCCAGGTGGACGGGGCCGACGCTCCGCCAGCTGGACACCTCCGTCGCTGGACGTCTGGACCCAGGAGAGCACTAGCTGGGGGAGCGCTGGGAGGAAGCGGCATCTGCCCAAGCAGTGGGCACCGCTTTGCCATCCTCCGTGGAAACGGCCTTGGCTCTGTGGCGGCTGAGCTGCTCACGGGCTCTCCCCACCCCCACCCCAAGAATGCGCCTGTTTGTTTTTGTCATTTAACTTTTTTCCCTACCACCTGCAGAAATCATCAAGTGCTGACATGTCTGAATCAGCTTTTCCCGCTGCTTGCTCATTAGGATCAGCCTCTGGCCAGATGACGACCTTGGGCTGGAATGCAGGGGTCAGCGGGGAGTCCTGCCTCCCGCGGCTCGGCTCCCTGCTGGGCTTTGTGGGCACCTGCGTTCTCTTCCCTGCACACTGCACCCGCGCCAGGCGTTTGCACACTGTGTGGTGGGCACGGCGATCCTGGCACCACGTGGAAGCCGAGAAGACAGCGCTGGGGGGCAGTGGGCAGGGCGTCAAGCCACCCGCCCATGAGCCCATGGCAGCCGGTGGGCCACAGGGCCATGAGATCCCAATCTGGGGTGGTTTTGAGCGGCCTCCCTGGGGGCGGTGCTCGTGTCAGAGTGGAGGACAGACAAGTTTGGGACATTCACTTCCCAGCTCCAGGAAGTGTGTTCCAAGGAAGAGGTGGGCTCTGGGAGGGGAGCGGACCTCCCTCGAATAACCCTCTCCTCCCTACCCCACTCTGAGTCTCTGCTTTTCCAGGCCTACCCAGAATGGAGGGAACAATGAACCCCCTCCCCCACCTGCTATTCCCAGGGGTGCCCAGCCTCCACGTGTCAACCAGGAAAACACCCCTAAGCTGCCCTGGGCCCCACTGCAAGGCTCCCTGGTGGCTGTGGCCCCCTGCCCGGGCACACAGCTCGGCCAGCTCACAGCCAGGCTGCCCATTCAGCCGCGGGCCTGGCATCCCTGGGCAGCAAGCAGCTTCCCCCGGTGCCAGCCCTGCCCTCCCTTGAGTGGGAGGCTTGTCTCAGGGCACAGTTCTTGTTTCCCTGTGACACCACAGTGATGGGACAGGAGGACCGGGCACACAGGTGAAGCCCGAGTGTGGGCGGGTCCTGCGAGGCGGCTTCTGTCACTGTCCCCAGTTAGCAGATGAGGAAATTGAGGTTGTCGGTCAAGAAGACAGGAGCCATGGGACCGAGGGTTTTTTTTTCTTTTTTTTTAAAAAAAGATTAATTTGAAAGGCAGAGTGACAGAGAGAGAGAGAGAGAGAGAGAGAGAGAGAGAGAGGGAGAGACAGAGAGACAGATCTTCCATCTGCTGGTTCACTCCCCAATGGCTGCACTAAGCTGGGGCTGGGCCAGGCCAAAGCAGAGCCCAGAACTCCATCTGTGGGTAACCGGCGCCCAAACACTTGGGCCATCCCCTGCTGCTTCCTCAAGCGCGTTAGCAGAGAGCCGGATGGGAAGTGGAGCAGCTGGGGCTTGAACTGGCGCCCACACGGGATGCCAGCGTCGCAGGTGGAGGCCCGACCTGTAGCACCACAGCGCCGGCCCCCAAGGTTCTTTGAAGAAAGCCACGTGGAGCCCCATGGCAGATGCCTGGTGGTCTGGCAGGACCCAGAGGAAGGAAGGACCCTCACTCGATTCCCATGGCGCCCTGGGAAGCTCCTCATTGGTGACTGAGACCACAAACTTAGTATTCGCTGAGACTAAGGCTGGCATTGCCACGTAGCCTGTTAAGCAGCCTCCTGCAAATACCATTTGGATGGCAATTTGTGTCCCGGCTGCTCCACTTCCGATCCAGCTCCCTGCTAATGGCCTGGGAAAGCAGCAGAAGATGGCCCAAGTCCTTGGGCCCCTGCATCCACATGGGAGACCAGGATGAAGCTCCTGGCTCCTGGCTTTGTCCTGGCTCAGCCCTGGCTGTTGCGGCCAATTGGGAAGTGAGCCAGCCGATGGAAGATCTCTCTCTCTTCCTCTCTCTCTCCCTCTCTTTCTGGCTCTGGTGGTTGCAAAACTCCTGCATGGCCTCACCTACCCTGCTCTTCCTCACATTCATGGATGGCCCTGCACTGCTGGGGTCCTGAACGCGACACGGCCCTGCCGAGGGCTAGGGGGAGACAGTGGACAGACACGGAAACCTTGTTCGTCTCAAGAAGCTTAGAGGCCATGTTCCCAGCGAAGCTCCCCAGGAACCGCGCGGCGCGGGGTGCACAGTGAGTGCCGGCCTGTCGCCTGGGCCCAGTGCCCAGCACTGAAGCCCTGTCCCGACTTGGGATGCCATCCATGGGCTGTGAGTCATGTCTGAGTGGCAGCTGGAGCCACACAATGAGGAGCCCTGCCTGGCTGTGTGCACCAGGGTTCCAGCTCCTGCTGGGCGGTTCTGCCTGGGGGAGTCGGAAGGTCTGGGGGGGGGGTGCAGGGCGGGGCACTGAGGGAGTTGTTGAGGAGCTCTGTGGGAGCCGCCAGGACAGAGCCATGGTTGTCCCTGGGCAGGAAGAGGGCTGGAGACAGACGAGCCTTGAGCTTCTCCCTGGCCTGGGCAGCTGGCGAGGGGACGGTACCTTTCACAGAGGCAGGAAACATGGGAGGGGCACCAAGTTCAAGGCAAAAACAGGAGCACTGGTTGGCCAGAGCCGCCGGAACACAACGCCTCAGGCCAGGCAGCTGCAAGGTCAGGGGGCCGGCAGCCTGGGTGCCTTCTCGGGCCTCTCTCCTTGACTTGTCCCCCGGCGTGTGGGTCCCGACCTCCTCTGCTCACCAAACCCTCAGGTTACTTTAGTGGCCACTGAAGACCCCATCGGCAAACACCGTCACACTCCAAGGTGCTGGGGAGCGAGGCTGTGTCATCGGGATCTGGGGCCGCGAGGGTCGGCCCCTACCAGCACGCGCAAGTTCTGAACAGGCCGGGTTTGGAGCATGCCCCAGACAGGCCGGTGGTGATGCTACGCGTGTATGTTTGAGCTCAGAGAGCTTGGCTGGGGCTGTGGGTGCTGGTTTGCAGTTAAAGAGGAGGTGACCGGAAACAGGGGAGGAAGAGCGGAGCCAAGGACAAGCTGGAGGGAGGAGAAGGACCCAGGGCCCAGGGCCCCAACATAGAAAGGGCAGGTAGAGGGGACCGGCCCTGTGGTATAGTAGGCTAAGCATCTGCCTGTGGCGCCAGCATCTCCTATGGGCACTGGTTTGTGTCCCAGCTGCTTTTCATCTGATCCAGCTCTCTGCTATGGCCTGAGAAAGCAGCAGAAGATGGCCCAGGTGCCTGGGCCCCTGCACTCGCCTGGGAGACCCGGATGGAGTTCCAGACTCCTGGCTTCAGATCACCTTAGCTCCGGCTGCCGCAGCCATCTGAAGAGTGAACCAGCAGATGGAAGATCTCGCTCTGTGTCCCTCCTTCTCTCTGTAACTCTACCTTTCAAATAAATAAATGAAATCTTGAAAGAGAGAGAGAGAGGAAGGAAGGAAGGAAGGAAGGAAGGAAGGAAGGAAGGAAGGAAGGAAGGAAGGAAGGGCAGTGGGGCAGGAGGAGACCTGGGATGAGGGTGGAGACACAGAGGGACCCCAGGAGGGGAGGAGTGGCCTCTGTAGGGGGCGGGGCCTCTCCTTCCCTCTCAAGTCTTCCAGGGAGGTGGACAACCAGGGGCACCCCAGGGGCCTGGTTCAGGTTCAGTTCTCCATAAGCGGGTGTGCGGTTCTGTCCTGCTCACTCTCCGGGGGGGAAGCAAAAGCTCCATGGGCCCTTTGATGGCGGGCGGCTCACTCCTTCCCCGCCAACGGTTCTTAGCCAACGTGAAACGTCCAGATGGACGCTTCTGCTTGGAAGGTAAGAAAATGAAAATAAACTCTGGAGCCAGCCTGTGAGCCCTGTGACTCTGGCCTTGAAGCTGCTGTGGGCCGAGTGAGTGATGCTTCCCAGATGGAGCCCGCCGGCCAGCTGGCCCCACCAAGGGCCTCTCTGCCGCGCAGCCTCCATCCCGCCCACAGCCGCCGTCACCGTGGCCTCGCTTCCTGCCAGCAGGGGACCCCAGGGTTAGCCCTGCTGCTGTCTGTTCTTTGGAAGTGCCCCCCCATCGACAGGCACCCGCGTGTCCACCCGCTCTGGGTGCTGCTGGGCTGCGCACTTTCTGCTGTTGGACAAGCACAGCCCTGGAGAGGAGCTGCTGGCCGGGGACCCCCGTCCCTGGCTGCTGCCACACACGGATGGAATGCACGGATGGCTGCCTTCAGATCTCTCCTAGTCTGATGCTGGAACACTTCAGTGAGACCCCATTTGAGAACTCAGGGAATTCAAAAGTGGAAGCGAGAGACGCCTCTCCCGGGACGATGGAGTGGGTATACTTTTCCCGATTCCCCGCACCAAGGGCAAAAATCCCTGGACATCAAAGGCCAAGCAAAGGGCAGTTGTCTCTGAAATGTGGAGGGAAGGAGCTGGTGGGGTCTGGGGACCCAGGAACCACAGGGGGTGTCTCCTGGGCGCCTCCTTTGCTCCTACATTGAGCCTTGGGGAAGCCGGCTCCCACACAAGCCAACGCGCAAAGACCAGAAAAGCCCAGCAAGAGCCCGCCTCTCGCCCGGGCTGGGAACGGGCAGGCTTGCTGGACAGAGGAGCTTTAGAAAACGCTTGTCCTGGAGAGAGGCTCCGCTCACACCCACGCCGGCTGTCACGAGGGCTCGCCCCACCCCCCACCCAGGCCGTGCCAGGCAAGGCACCGCGGGGGCCAGTGAGGCCCCCAGCCGTGGGGGCCGTGAAGGAGCCTGGGCAGCCTGGACTCCCTGCCTCCCCTTTGGGGTGCTGCCCCAGGCTGCCCTGCCCCCGTCCCGTGGCTCCGGGGGTGTTTCTGTCCCCAAATACCAGGCAGGTATCCGTGAGGCCCCTGGGGAGCTGGGACTCGGCCCGCCTACCATGACCAGGAGCGGCCCAGCTCAGGTGTCGGTGAGGCTGAGTGGCAGCCTTGGACGTCACCTCCCCTGCCAGAGCAGGGTCAGAGGGAGTAGCCGGCACCCAGGGTCTAAACGCGATCCAGAACCTCATACAGCACGCGAGAGTGTCCAGGTTTCCCCGGAGGATCATTCCTCAGAACACGAGCCAAAGACCTCACACTGGGTACGGAAGAACAAGGAAGGCCACAGACCCCAGACCACCACCACGCCGGATGGCCTGCTGCAGAGTTCAAAGCCGCTCGGTGCAAATCGCTTCAAGGAGCAAAGGCGGGTCTGCTGAACACAAGGGGAAGACGGAGCCTCATCAGAGAGGTGGAGGATGCGGACGGCAGCGATCAGCAGGCAGCAGCACACGCTGCCCGGGAACAGCCGTGCGCCCACGGGGCAGGGCCTCGGAACCTGGGAGACCTCAACAAAGCGCCTCCTGTTTGCCACAGGGAGTCCTGGACCGGGAGGAGGGTGGAGCCGAAATCCTACGAGCAGCTTCCCAGATTTGGCAGGAGATGCGTGCTTCGCAACCCTCAGCCGTGGAAACCCGGAGAAACTCACGCTAGACGCAGCATGGTCAAACTTCCAAAAGCTAAAGACAGAGAAAAATGGCAGAAATTAAAACAAAACGAAGGAAATTGAAGGCAGCAAGAGAGACACTGGCGCTGGGTGCAGCAGGTTAACCCACCGCCTTTAATGCTGCCATCCCATATGGCCTCCTGTCCTGGGTGCTCCGCTTCCCATCCAGCTCCCTGCTAATGCACCTGGCAACCCAGTGGAGGGTGGCCTGCGTGTTTGGGCCCCTGCACCCACGTAGGAGACCTGGATGGAGCTCCTAGCTCCTGGCTCTTGATTGGCCCAGCTCTGGCTATTGTGGACATTTGGGGAGTGAACCAGTGGCTGGAAGGAAGATCTCTCTCTCTCTCTCTCTCTGTGTGTGTGTGTCTGTAACTGCCTTTCAAATAAATAAAATAAACCTTAAAAAGAAAGAAACCTGCAAGAGAGAAATACTGCTTTATTGTCTGGGCCAATGACGCAGAATATAGCCAATTACTTTCTTTAAAAAAAAAAAAGATTTATTTTATTTATTTGAAAGTCAGAGTTACAGAGGGAGGTAGAGACAGAGAGGTCTTCCATCTGCTGATTCACTCCCCAGATGGCTGCAACAGCCAGGAGCCAGGAGCTTCTTCTGGGTCTCCCACGTGGGTGCAGGGGTCCAAGGACTACTGCCTTCCCAGGGCAGAGCAGAGAGCTGGATCAGAAGAGGAGCAGCTGGGATTTGAACTAGTGCCCATATGGAATGCCTGGGCTTCAGGTCAGAGCTTCAACCCTCTGCACCACAGTGCCGGCCCCTATAGCTGATCCCTCATCCGAGCCACAGGGGTCAGAGAAGAGTGGCTGAGGTCAGAGGAGAGGTCACAGGACTGTAAGGACCAAAGGACCGTCCCAGACAGTACAGCCTGAAGAGAAGCCAAGATGCGCTCACGCAAGTGACAACCGAGAGGATGTGTGACCACTTAGAAAAAAAGATGTTCTCTCAATAGAACGGAACAAGGAATCGGGAACACGAAGGAAGTCAGCGAAATAGGAGCGAACCCAGTAGGTCTCCCTTCTTTTGAGTTTTCCAAATTACATTTGGCAGCTGAAACAAAAATCATAACACTATTGTATGTGGCTCCACGCATGGGTGGAGGGAAACCGGGGGTCTTCAGAAAGTTCACGGAAAAGGGGAATGAGGAGGTAAAGATTCACACGATAACCTGGCTTCTCCACACGCCCCCATCAGGTGCAGACCCTTTGGGGAACAGGACACCAGCCGTCTAGTTCACCCGGTGCTCGCTCCGCTCGGAGTCTAGCCGAGGCGACACAACCTTATCACACGGTGAGCCCAAGAGAGACGGCTGCCTCCTAAAGACTGGTGTGTGTGTGTGTGTGTGTGTGTGTGTGTGTAAGATTAGGAAGCAGAAGGAAGTCAGAAGCAGCCAAATTCGGACTGTGAGGTGGATGCCTAAGAATTTCCCATCGAAACTTCTCTCCTCCTCTCCCATCCCCTCCCCTCTTGTGCCCTCCCCTCCCCTCCCCCGTCCTCCTCTCCTCTCCCCTCCCCTCCCCCTCCCCTCCCCCTTCCCTCCCCTCCCCCTCTCCTCCCCCGTTAGGTGAGAGATCCAGCAGCATGAGGCTCTCCTGGATGTTTTTCTGCAAATCTTTAGCCGACTTTCTCAACCCTCTAGTAGGCAGATGCCGTCATTCGTTGACCTTCCTGAAAGTCAGCACCTCCCTCCCCCTGCACTGCTGCCCTGACCTTCGCTCCTGACCGCTGCACCTGCTTGCCTGGCCCACTCCCACCTCTCGGCAGCCATTGCTGTGATTGTGTTGTGTCTTCAGATTGTACTGAGAAAGCCGGCTTTCATCTGTTACAGCATTGTGTAAGCCATGGTAAACATTGGTTTTTAAAATTTGTGTTTGTTTATTTACTTTATTTGAAAGGGGGAGAGAGAGAGAGACGGACACCTTCCAGCTGCTGGCTCACTCTGCAGATGCCGCCACTGCTGGGACTGGGCAGGCCGCGGGCAGAAGCCAGGCTTCCTTGTGGGTGGCAGGAACCCAGCCCTTTGAGCCATCACCGGCTCCCCCGGTGCGCAGCAGCAGGAGTCGGCATCGGCACTGCAGCTGGGACTTGAACCCAGGCGCTGTGATGCGGGAAGCCGGTGTGTTCACGGCTAGGCCAAAGCCCACCCCGTTACAGATCTTTGCAGAAATGCCTCAGGGTCTTGACCCGACTTGTCCGAAGTTCCTGTTGAGAGCTCGGCTGCTGTCGGAGGCTGATCTGAATGCAGCCGTTTCGTCGTGGGACGCTTGCGCAGCGTGGATTTCTCGGCTGAACCAGCTGGGATGTGGCCATTGTTCATCTTCAGTCTTCTTCAGTTACAGCACAGACAGGGTGAATATCGTCCCCGAGAATATTGCCTGGCCTCGGTCGTCCCCTCTAGAAACGTGATACTGCCCGGCAAACTGCTGCCTTCTTCAGGCATTGTCCTCTTAAGCTTTTCTTAATGAGTTGATTTTTACTTAAGCTTCACCAAAAATTGATGTTTATTCTTGTTTCAATTTTAGTGGGGAGCCAGCGCTGTGATGTAGAGGGTAAAGCTGCCGCCTGAAGGGCCGGCATCCCATATGGGCGCCGGTTCAAGACCCAGCTGCTCCATTTCCGATTCAGCTCTCTGCTGTGGCCTGGGATAGCAGTGGAAGATGGCCCAAGTCCTGGGCCCCTGAACCCACGTGGGAGACCCAGAAGAAGCTCCTGGCTCCTGGCTTCGGATTGGCTCAGCTCTGGCCATTGTGGCCACTGTGGCCATTCAGAGAGTGGACTAGCAGATGGAAGATCTCTCTCTCTCTCTGTCTCTCCTTCTCTCTGTGTAACTCTGACTTTCAAATAAACAAATAAATCTTTTAAAAAGAAAATTGTAGTGGGATCCAAGTTGCTCAGAACCATGGGAGCTTTTATCAAGCTGATGTGTTATCCTTTTTAGTGCCCCCAGCTGGACTCTGTTCCGATGTTTTAAAACAAGTCAGTATGAACTGATTTCACTGCAAACATGTCAAATCCATCATAGTTCTTTTTTATAATATGCATTTTCCATAAACTTTTCTAAGATTCTTGTATATTTTTAAAGATTTATTTGTTTACTTACTTGAATGAGAGAGAGAGACAGAGACAGAGACAGAGAGAGATCTTACATCTGTAGGTTCACTTTCCAAGTGGCCACCATGGCTAGGGCTGGGCCGGGCTGAAGCCAGGAGCCGGGGACTCCATCTGGGTCTCCCAAGGGGGTGGCAGGAATGCAAACCCTCAAGACATCACCCACCGCTTCTCAGGTGCACTATCAGGGAGCTGGGTCACAAAAGGAGTGGCCAGGTCCCCAGCTGGCGCTCTGACGTGGGACGCAGGTGTCTAAGCAGCAGCCCGGCCCTCTGTACTGCAACGCCGGCATCTGCTTCCTCGTGTTTCTGTTTACTGACCAGCAATCAGGGTTTATGATTGGTTTGTGATTAAGGAGAGGGCAGGAGAGTGGAGGCCCTCGTGGGCGAGGAGCTCACCACGGGTCCAGACTGCGTGTGATCCACAGCCACACAGAATAAGCTGCTTCTCACCCACATGGAACTCCGTGAAGCCCCCCCCCCCACTTTGAGATGTCAAGGACTTGAACCTGGCCCTGGGTTCTGCAGCGTGTGTGGGTGGACAATGTGAACCCCGGCCCTAGGGCTTTCCTGAAGCACCCGCATTCTTGTCGGGAGCCAGAAGTAGGGACAGCATGAGGTCAGAGGGCAACCCACACAAGCAATAGGCTGCACGCATACCGCGGACGTGCGGCTTGCAGCCACGGCACACCAGCGCCCGTGTCTTTATTTAAAGATTTATTTGTTTGTTTGAAAGGCAGAGTGACAGAGAGGGATGGAGAGACAGAGACAGAGAGATCTTTCATCACTGGTTCACTCCCAGGTCTGGACCAGGCCAAAGCCAGGAACCCAGAACTCCATCCAGGTCTCCTACGTGACTTGAACCATCTTCTGCTGCCTTCCCAGGCACATTGGCAGGGAGCTGGATTGGAAGTGGAGTGGCTGGGACTCACACCGGCACACCACTACGGTGTGGGATGCCAGCACTGGGGGCAGTGGCTTAACCCAATTCCAGCCGTATTCCTTGTATGTAAACATTGTATTATAAATGGGAAGAGATAGAAAAGCATCTGAAAGAAGATAATTTTTTGAAAGATGTAGTTATTTATTTGAAAGGCTGAGTTAGAGAGAGAGAGGGAGAGATGCAGAGAGAGAGGTCCTCCAGCTGCTGGTTCACTCCCCAAACGGTTGTAACGGCCAGGGCTGGGCCAGGCTAGCACTAAGAGCCAGGAGCTTCTTCCGGGTCTCCCACATGGGTGCACGGGTCCACGGACCTGGGCCATTTTGGCTGCTTTCCCAGGCCATTAGCAGGGAGCTGGATTGGATGCAAGGAGCTGGGACTCAAGGAACAACTTTTAGAAATTAGAAATCTGTGTGAGGGATCATCGACAAGTTCGTGGAAATGCCTATTACAGAAAAACTGTTCATGGGTTTCAAAACCTTTTGCACCAAAACAAAGTTGCCTTTGGATTTCATCTTCCATGAACTTCTCGAAGTACCCTGAAGTATACAGACTTTTATCCTAGGCTGACGGAGCCACTCCGGTCCTTGTTCTCTGTGTTCTGCTCCTAGGAGGGGTCAGTTGGCAAAACGCGTCTGTGTGTCTCTCCTGGCCAGGGCTGCGAGCTGGCTGCTGCGGGGCCAGACCCACTGCAGCCCCTGTGGACCGTTAAGATAATGAGCAGAAAGCATCAAGGGGAAACATGTCTCGAAGTGGTCTCACATTCTGTTCGCAAGGCAAGGAAATCTATAATTCAGGAGTCTTTCCTTTCAAAATCGCCAAAATAGGGGCCAGCGTTGTGGTGCAAGGGGGTTGAGCCACTGCCTGCGATGCTGGCATCCCACACAGGTGCCAGTTCAAGTCCTGGCTGCTCCACTTCCCATCCAGCTCCCTGCCTGGGAAAGCAGTGCAGGGTGACCCAAGTGCTTGGGCCCCTGCCACCCACGTGGGAGACTCAGATGGAGCTCCAGGCTCCTGGCTTCAGCCCAGCCCAGCCCTGGCTATTGTGGGCATTTGGGGAGTGAACCAGTGGATGGAAGACCTCTCTCTCTCTCTCTCTCTCTCTCTCTCTCTTTCAAATCAATAGATAAACCTTTAAAGGAAATCACCAAGATGAAAGGCAGACACCCTGAAAGACTCAGGCTTCAGGCTTCAGCAGGCGAGAAGCTGCTCCCGGGGCCCCGGCTGCTTTCCAAGCCCAGGGCGCAGGTGAGCGTCACGGGCACCGGCACAGGGCAGCTGCTGGGTGCAGGCAGCAAAACCCCGTGTGGAGGCCGGCGGGGCCGCAGTGCCGAGAAGTGCTGGATCCTTCCAGAGTGAGGAACTCTGTGTGACTGTAAACAAATTCCTCCCCGTCTCTGCAGCAGATCTCATGGCGTTTGGAGAAATAGCTTCCGAGTTTCCCTGGCATCAAAACGCAGTCATAAGACCTCAGAATCGCCTGCAGATGCTGTCGTCCACAAGGAGAGAGTGCGGAACAACTATCAAGTGATCTCTGTGTGCAAAAAGCGATTAGACACGCAGACGCCGGCCATCAGACGCGGGGCAGGCCTCAGTCCAGCGGGACAAGGATGGCCTTTAACACGTGGCGTCTCCACTTTTCTTTTCTTTTTTGTTCGGGCTCGTTTTTTGTTTGTTTGGCCTAAATGTGACCCTAACTTGCCAAAACGTAAACCTGGGAATCGGGCATCTGGGGTTAGGCATGAAACCGTGAGATCCACTGCGTGCCGGCTTCCTCGCGCTCCTTGGGCAGTCCAGGGCCCCGAGTTCTTTGCCAGCAGCAAGGAGCACGAGCCAAGGCGCGATGCAGGTTGTGCCAGGTGCTGGACACACGCACCTCCAGACCTCGTCACGTTAGGGGACAAACGGAAGAGCCCAACAGCGCGATGGCGCGAAAGCCGTTCACACTCATGTCCTTTCCCACTAGGAATCCTTCCTCCTGGGACTCGCTCATTCCCTAGCAGTCAGCCCTCTGCCCCGAGCCCGTAGAGTGACGGGCTTGCCCCAGACTTGCGCCTGGGGGATGGGTCCTCAGAAGTGACGGCCTCACCCCTCCCTGTGATTCACTTCCAAAACGGATTTTGAAACCTGGAGCCCGGGAATCCACCGAGCCCCCGGGCTGGGCCTGGGCGCTGTGCCCCCCACTTTCTTTCCCCAGGCGAGAGCTGAGGGCTGCAGGTGGGGGAGCACCTGCCGGCGGCCTCACTGGCACATGGTTCTCTCTCCCCCACGTAAGCCTGACCCCTCTCTCTGCGGCGCTGGGTCTGCCTTCACTCCCCCTCCAGGAGACGGCCCTGACTCCTCTCCTGTGGGATCGCTCTGCGGGCCTGTGAGCTCCTGTGGGAGGGGCCATGACCCAGGATGCCTAGGGCGCCCCGCCCGCCCCCTCCGCCTGCCCTGAACCATCCATGTTCTTCTGAAGACAAGTGCCTTCCCTCTTCACCCCCCGCTGCACTTAGGATCTCCCTTTGTCTTCCAGTACTTGTCCGCAAAGTGGCTTTCTCCCTGTTTATCCAGCGCAGGCTACGATGAGCTTCTCGAATCTGTGGGCTGGCAACTTTTACTTCTGGAAAATTCTTGGCCATCATCCGAGCGGCGCTCCTGTCCCTTGCACCCTCTCCTCTTTCTCGGGGGCTACAGTAACGTGTATGTTAGACGCTCTGACTATGTCCCGCGGGACTCTCACCCCCTGGAGTGTTTCATCCATTCTGCTCTCTATGTTTCAGTTTATGTAATTTCTGCTGACTTGTTTTTGGATTCATGTTCTTCTATGTCTAACCTAAGGTCAAACCTTCCATTAAGTCCTTTTCTTTAACGTTTATTGCGATGTAGTATACTACCAAAAATGCACGTGTACAGATAAGTGAGTTTTGTCATCTGACCACACTCAAAACACTCAAATTAAGGACAAAGGAACGCAGGGATGGTGCTGTGGCATAGCTGGTGAAGCTGCTACCTGCAGTGCCTGGGTCCCACATGGTGCCTGTTCAAGTCCCAGTTGCCCCTCTTCCAATCCAGCTCCCTGCTAATGTGCCTGGGAAAGCAGTAGAAGATGGACCAAGTCCTTGGGCCCCTGTACCCACGTAGGAGACCCGGATGGAGCTCCTGGCTTTGGACTGGCCCAGCTCCAGCCATCACGGCAATTTGGGGAGTGAATCAGCAGATAGAAGACCTCTCTCTCTGCCTCTGCCTCTCCCTCTCTGTAACTCCACCTTTCAAGTAAAATAAATAAATCTTTTTAAAAAAACAAAGTAATGCTTTCTATACTTCAGTTTATGTAATTTCTGCTGACTTGTCTTTGAGTTCACGTCTCTTGTGTTCTTCTGTGTCTAACCCAACATGTGAAGTAATTAAGTTTTTAATTTTTAAAAAATATTAATATCCCAATTTCCATCAAAAATTGCCTTCTAATTGGTTGACATTTTTCTCTATTTTCTCTTACCTATTCTTCATTATTTTATTTATTTTTTAAAAGATTTATGTATTTATTTGAAAGTAAGAAAGTTTCAGAGAGAGAGTGAGAGAGAGAGGTCTTCCATCTGCTGGTTCACTCCCCATTTGGCCGCAACAGTTGGAGCTGCAATGATCCGAAGCCAGGAGCTCCTTCACATGGGTGCAGGGGCCTAAGCACTTAGGCCATCCTCTACTGCTTTCTCAGGCCACAGCAGGGAGCTGGATCGGAAGTGGAGCAGCCGGGACTCGAACTGGTGCCCATGTGGGCTGCCGGCACTGCAGGCGGTGGCTTTACTGCTGCGCCACAGCGCCGGCCTTCATGATTTTAAAGTTCTTGTACACTTGTTTGCACATCTGTGTCACCTCCGGTTCTGCACCTTCTGCATCTGGGACCTCCATCATTTGTCATATTTTCTTGACTCTCATGTTTCATAGTTGCGATAGAATGCTGGACATTGTGCATACAAAGGAGGTGCTGAGTGATGTCACTCTCTCCAGGGACGGTCCCTCCTCACCTCCTACAAGCAAAGTACAAAACTATCCCTAGTGGAGAAATACTTTGATGAATTCACCCCAATCCAGTCAGAAAGGGGCTGGGGTGCAGCCTACCTCTGGGGCTTCCCTGTGCCCAGTCCTCACCCTCGTGGGAACCTTCTTGGGGATTTGCCTCCTTGGGCTCTATAAGCAGCTGTGTCCTCCACGGGTGGCAGCCCAGCTCTCTCTCCTCTGCCCAAGGAGCTGGCAAATCTGGCAAACACCAGGAGTGGGGCAGATCTCCCCCGGGGCTGGCCTCGGTCCGCAAAGCCCGTCTCCACTTTAGAAGACGTCCTCCCAGTTCTCCACTTGGGACTGGACCCAGGCACCTGTGTGTGTGTGTGTGTGTGTGTGTGTGTGGGAGGACAGGGCATGCATATGAATCCCCTTGGGCGTTTGGGGCACATCCTCCCCTGTGGCCACTCAAGTATCCGCTGGTTTCTCTTCCCAGTCCTCTTCTCAGCCTGGACCTTGTCCACTCCTGCTGGGGTCTCCCCGTACTGCAGTTTGATCCAAGCTGAGCCTCGGGGCTTCCAGAGCTGGTTGATGTCTTTGAGAATATTTGTGTCATTTACGTGGCTTTTTCTACGCCATGGGGACACTGCTCCAATTTAGAAAGCAGAAAAGAACGGATGACCACACAGGACACCCACACATTGGCTTTAAAGACCCATCATGCCGAAGGGAAAATGCAGAATGCACAGTGGCGTCCACACCATGGCGACAGCCTAAGAATCCCCCATGCGAGCGGGCGGGAGAGAAGCAGGAGAGTTGAGCCGGACAGCAGGGTCGGGGGACCATGGGTCAGTTTCCCTCTCCGTGCTCTCAATTTCCCTGAACGTGAGGAAGCACGTTGTGATCTATGGACTTTACCAAAGTATCCTTCTGGAAACCCAGGCTTGGCTCTTGTGTCCCAGGTGCCTGCGAATGGGACCTGAGCCCCACCTTCTCCAACCTGCTCCAGGTGAGTCTCTGCTCCTGCAAAGACCCCTCCTCACCTGTCTGCCTCCTCACCAGGGTGGAGAGAACTGGCCACGTGGAGCCACGGGAGCCTCCTGCCCACGCTCGTGCCGTGGTAGACCCAGCTGTGGACTGGGGCCGGAGGCACCGGAGACAGGAGAGCTCCGGACTCAGCCTCCCACTGGCAGTGCTCAGCCTCAGTTTCTCCATCTGAGAAGCAGGCACAATACGCCTCCCTCTCGGGCTGAGTGCACTGGGAGGGCTTGGCTGAGCCTGCACCGGAGCTGAGGTGTCCAGCTGAGTGGCAGCCATCCATGGCACGCGGAGACCTGGGGGAGGACCCACGGGGCCCAGGGGCGGGCAGCCTGCGCCCCGCAGCCCGCACGCGTCAGACCCCGTCGGCGAGTCGGAGGCCTGCAGCGTTGCACAACGCAAAAGCACGCGAATGCGTCAGCACGCCCGCTGTGACAGCCGCGTCATGGGCAAACTCTTTCCTGTTTCGGAGTCAACACTGCAGATGTTACGCTCAGATCAGACAAAACCGGAGATGGAGAAGGAGCCCCTTCCCTTCCGCGGCAGGAGCCTCCTGTCTGTATCAGGTGCGCCTCTCGGCCCCTGACGCTCGCTGGGGACGGGGGCGCCGCGGCTGGGATGTCCCACCCCCAACCTTGCGCCGCGCCTGAGCGAGTTGTGAGCGCTCCACGCGCCTTTGGAAGGCTGGTGATGAATTTGCTAGGCGGGCAGGCCTGCCAGCCCCGGGCAAGGGGACATTGGTGTCTCTGATGGACCCGCCGTCCCCACAGAGTCACTTCTGCACCTAGAGCAGAGCCTGGCATGCAGCAGGCGCTCAATGTGTGCCTTCATGAGTGAGTCCATGAGCCATTCTCGGTATGCAGAGGGAAGAAACGTCAGATGAAGAAAAACAGAGAGGGCAGCGTGTCCCGGGGGCCATCTGTGGCCATCTGAGGGCCTGGCCTCGTCCTGTAGTCAGAGGAGAGGCAGCCACAAGGCACCGACTGTCCCAGACACCGTGGGGGGCGGGGGCGGGCCTGGTGGGCCCTGGCAGCCCCGAAGCCACATCCACAGACATCACAGCCTCCCAGGACACCCTGGAGACTTGACCTTGAGCCTTGTGTTGAAGCTCAGGGTACCTGTGAGGTTTCTCCTGGCCATGCCCCCTTGCACAGCTACGTGAGCAGAGGCAGCAGGAGACAGGCATGTGAGCAAAGCCAGGCCGAGGAAGACAAGAGGGGGCCCTGTGGGCAGAGCAGGTCCCTGGGCACAGGGGACAGAGTCACTGCGTGATGCCAAGGAGCCCGGAGCCTCCTCTGGCAGAGGTGCAGAGATCCCCAGCGCACAGGGTGTGGGGAGCACCAGTGGAGCTGACCGTGGATGCAGTGTGGCCCAGGGTGTGGGCGGCACCAGTGGAGCTGCCCGTGGGCGCAGTGCAGAGACCTGCCCTCCCACGTGTCGTGTGCTGTGGTCCTGAGGCTTAAGCGCCTCCCAAGACTTGGCCATCAGGGTAAGCAAAGGACAACTTGGACTTGGGGGTGGCAGATGACTGTGCCTCTCCCGGAACGCAACTGGAAACACTTTGGAAGACGGCCAGCGCTTTGCAAGCTCAGGGCGTCGACACAGCAAGGGGTCCAATAAACAGTTCTGAAAGCAAAGCTCGCTGTTTTGTTTTGTTTTGTTTTAAAGATTTATTTATTTGAAAGTCAGCATTTACCAACAGAGGGAGAGACAGAGAGAGGGGGAGATCTTCCACCTGCTGGTTCACTCCCCAAATGGCCACAACAGCCCAGGCCAAGCCAGGAGCCAGGAGCTTCTTCCGGGTCTCCCCCGCGGTGCAGGGACCCAAGCACTTGGGCCATCTACTGCTGCTTTCCTAGGCCGCCAGCGGGGAGCTGGACTGGAAGTGGAGCAGCCGGGACACAAGCCGGCACCCTAATGGGATGCTGACATCCCAGGCGGCAGCCCTACCTGCTACGCCACAATGCCAGCCCTGAGCTGGCTCTTAATCAGACACACAGCCTGGCAGAGAGGACTCCAGAACTGCCCCGGTGCTGTCTGAATCCTTTTCCTTTAGGGCCACCGCAGGAGATGGAAGCTGAGTTTCCTGAGAGCCAGGACCAGGCCCAGCTGCCCAAGCGCCAGCCTGCTCTTCCTTGCTCCATCCCCAGCTCTTCACGCCTGGCAGGCTCCGCAGGCCTCCTCTGAGGGCCCCCTGCTTCCTGCAGGGGCCTCTTCTTGGGGTTCCCATGGTTCTCCCTGGCTCTGTCTGGCTCCTGACCCTGCAGGTCTCCAAGGCCCAGCCCCGAACCAGGCCCAGGTCTGTGCTTGGTGCTTGGTGCTCGGATGGATCCGGCCAGAGGAGAACGGGTTCTGAAACAGAGCTGGAGTTGGAGGCGGAGCCTGAGTGCCAGGGAGGCCACTTTGCCTGGCGGAGCCTCTCTTTTCTCATCTGCAGAATGGGGCACCTTGAGGCAAAGAAAGATCAAAGCGTTCGTCGGCTCTGAGCTGCCATGTCGTCCAGAGGCGAGATGATGGCGCATTCCGAGCCAGGGTGTCTGGGGAAGACATCCCCCCCCAGGCCTGCTCCTGGCTCAGCAGAACAGGTGCTGTTCAGGCTTCCAGCTCTGTTGGATTTTCCTAAAGCGCGAGTCACTGTGAAGGATTGTCGCATTCCTTTAAAGAAACACCGTAATGGAGCCCCTGCCTGCACGGACCGGTCAGCTTAGCCAGTCTGCGCAGGCCAGCCGGGCCCCAGGCGCTCCCCCATACCTGCCGCTGGGGCCTCCAGGAAACTTGGGGCCTTTAATTGGAAGCGTTTGTCCATCCAGCGAACTGCAAGTGGCTGGGCCAGCCCAGAGACGTTCATTAGAGCAGCGTGTGCCCCTTGATCGTGCGTCTGACGTCTGGGAAGCTGCCCTGAAGAAATAGTCCCAGTGCCAAGAGACTCACCAGCAAATCCACAGCCTCTGCGCATGGCTCGTAACAGCAAAGCGACCGGAACCAGCCCCCGATCCGACCGGGGAAAGTCGGGGCTGTGTGCCCAGCTCGGGGCATTTTACTGCTTGCCCTGTGGAAGGCTTCGTAGAAGCATGGAGTCTGTCAATGCTCGGGAAAGAATTCGCCCAGTGACACAGCAGGTGCCCGGAGTGCAGCCGCATAGGCCACGCACCCCAGCGCTGGAACTGACCGTGCCGGGAGTCCAGCCGTGCCGAGCGCAGGCGCGCCGGGCAACGCTGTCTCCCCGTCCCGTCTCTGCAATGCAGCAATGGCTCCAAGGCTTATATGTTTTCAAAATCAAAAGCAAACAACGGCTTGTTTTCTCAGGGCACAGATAGAACTCCTGACTCAGTAAAAACAAACGCTGCAGAACCACTGGTATGGCCGATTTCAGGTTTTGTTTTTCTGGGATGGAAAAATAATACATGTACAGGGTAAAAAACATTCCAAGCAGAAGATACACAGAAGCTGCTCAGCTCACGAAACCACCCTCCTCTCCCAATATTTTATCCACATGTGTACATATTTTCTTTTTTTAAACTTTTATTTAATAAATATAAATTTCCAAAGTACAGCTTTTGGATTACAGTGGCTCCCCCCCATAACTTCCCTCCCACCCGCAACCCTCCCCTCTCCCGCTCCCTCTCCCATCTCTTTCAGAGCCACAATTTTACATTCTGCTTTCATTTTATTTTGTTTAAAAAGTGACTACGTTGGTTGTGACAGTCTTCATATTTATACATTGCAAGAGTTCTGTGACATTTCATAGTGGGGATAATAGAGTGTATCCACTTACCTGCTCCTCTCTAGCACATGTTAGCTACGCATCCATTTATGACGATGCTTCTGCAGAAATCACTATACTGAATGAATATGCAAATCTTACAGCTCTGTTTTGTATCAACAGTAACGAATTAGAAAACATGGTGGGAGCAAACATCGCTCTCAGAATGGCGATAAAAATACAAAGAGCTTGGCGCTCCAGGAGAAAGGTGCCCACAGTGCGTGCTCAGGGAACGAAGCCAGACGCAGAAAGAGAAACACCGCGTGGTCTCTGGATGCAGAATTGGAAAGAGACCAAATGTCTAATGTGGAGAAGCAGAATAAAACGATCACATCTGGAGTTTTTGCAAGAATTTGAGTGCCGTCACCACACACACATGCACACACACACACACACACACACCATGAAGGTAATACGTGAGACATGAATATGTTAATTTGTTCCACAGTAGTAACCCTTTCATTGTGTATACATATACTGAAACATCATTTTGTAGACCTTAAGTAAACATCACGAAAAATAAATGGCATTAATTGATACATTTAAAAGGAGGTGCAAGATCTACACTTGCAAAAGTGGCAAAATGTTAGCAAACATGGCCGAAAGGCGAGTGGAGTAATGGGAGAGACGATTTCGTCTCTGTTAGGCTCAGCTGTGACAAGACGCGGCTTCAATTAAACCACTTCCGGGTGCAGTGGACAGAAACCCACCTGACCACAGAGAGGGGACCATTGGAAAGATTCTATAGAGCAGGGGATTCAAACATGGGTGCATCCCGGAACCCCCCGGGGCCACCTGTTGCCCACCCCCGGAGAGCTTGATCTATCTGAGTCGAGCAGAGCCGGGCATCGGGAGTTTGAAGCCCCCAGTTTGTTCCAGCGTGCAGCCGGGCGTGAAAGCCACTGTGGCCCAGGCTCTCGCCAAGCTCAGGCATCCAGTCGGCCGGACTGAGGCTTGAAGCAGGGGCCACAGGCTGGGACGTGTGACATTAACACTTCCTCCAGGGATCCACCCTGTGGCCGGTGAGGAGGGTGTAATTCTCAACGGAAAGGAAGGCACAGGAGAGCAGGCGTCTGCGTTCAACCCCTGGCTGCCCGGTACACGCACAGACTTGCCCTTGCTTAAATCAAGCCGACGAGCTCACGTAGGACTTCCACGGCCGTAATCAATGACACACAAGGGCAGTACTGACTCCCCACTCCCACCAGAGGTGATCACAGTCCGGCCGGCTGTCACGCCCAGAGGCATGGATGTGGGGACCGCTGGCCTGCAGCGCCGCTCTCTCTGGGCCTGTCTGTTCCTCCTCTGTTACAACCCTCCTGTCCATCAGGACTTGCAGTTGCAAGCAATGGAAACTCACTCTGGCTGATGCGAACAAGAAGCTGATTGTTGAAACGAACTTTAGCAGCTCATAAAGTCATCAGGAATACTGCCAAACCAAGCCTAGAAACTGGGCTAAAATGGGACACCTGGTATAAAAGCCAGGGCCCCAACGTGGGCGGGAGTTGACACCACGACCAGGCCGCTGCGCCACCGTCGGTCAGCACTGGACGCCACAGGCTGCTTTGCTGCGGCCGCAGGCCCTGGAAAGCAGCACAACCGCCTCACCACCGGCCCGTGCTCCCCGCCTCAAGCCCGGGCGGCTACATCCGGGCTGGCCTTGGTACCGGAGACCGGGGATGGGGTGCCCAGGGTGCTTGTCTTGGCACGAGAAGGGATTCAGACGTGAGACACAGGGTGCTGGAAAGCGCTGAGGACTGCGAGAGCAGCTACGAGAGCAGCTCAGCGCACGGACCAGGCGGCTCTCAGTCAAGGCCAGATGTGCCTGCAGACTGGGGTCTTCACGCACGTGAGTGTGGGTCCCCTGGGTCTTCTCCCCTCCTCTCGCTTCTGCAAATTGTAGGTGGGGGATTTCTGGATGTGCAGCTCCCTAAAATCCTCCCGGGATCTTTATGGGACCCACCAGCCCCTTGGTGCAGAGGTGGGGGGGGGGGCTGAGCTGTCTCCAGGGAGAGAGCAGAAGCCGCCCAGCAGGGTTCCTGAACAGGAGCAGTGACTTCTGTGATCACTGCTCTGCTTCTAGGTCTCAAGTGCATTGCACAAAATTTCATTTTCTTTAAAAATTTCTAATTTCTTTGCATTTTCCTTAAAAATTCCCACTTCCTTCAGCCCCTGTTACACTCATAGGCTTGTGTCTACCTAGCACCCGTGCCATTCCCCCCTCAAGAGAAGTAACCATAATGTTACGGGGTGACATGGATGAAGCTCTATCTTCCATACTTTCTCCAGCCCTGGCCACAGGGGCACAGAGCCACTCCTGGGTTCTCTTGGGCTATCTGTCCAATGGCGTTTGAGGGTGGCCTTGTGTGGTCTAGAGGATCAGTCACATTGTTCAACGGATAGAGTGGAAGCCCTATTCAAAGCCTCCTGGAGCTGGACGGCTTTTATTCTGCTGCAGACAAAACGAATGAGTACAGTAAAGAGAGCAGTGAGGGCGTGGAGTTGCAGGACCATGGAGAGACAACTGCCAGGATTTCCATGACCCAGCACTGGCCCAGCAATGTCAACCTTGCTTGTCCTGGGCCTGGACCTGCGTGGCCTCATTCAAGAACTGGTGAGTATGATTTTGTGCCTGTCTAGTGTGATTGATCAAAAACATTTTTGGAGCATAGCACAGAAGCCCCTAGGGGAAGAGTTAACTCATCTGACCGCCTGCCTGTTTGCAAGGACTGGGTCTAGCAACCCTAGCGTGGGGACCAGAGTCAAGGCAGCTTTTCACTGGATACGGGCTGTGTTTTGTCCATCCCAAAGGAGGGGACCCTGCTCCCGCCTGCTCTCGAGAGCCTGACACAGGAGCTTTGCTGCGATCTTGCACCCAGGGATCCATAACTGACAGTTCAAGAAATGCCTGCAGCTGTCTTGAGGTTTGAAAAGGGAACTTTTGACCGTTTACTGTGCTCAGAGCTGGACAGACCTATAGACCTAGCTACACAATCATGGTCAGATGGAAGGTGTTGTTTATTCTGTGCTATCTGGGCTCCTATATGTGGCCCAGCTTTACTACAGAACAGTGTTAGTCGTCCTTTTGTAAGGGCCAGGGACTAACCTGTGCGCCCTGGTCGGCAGCCCTGCGGAACAGGGAAGAGAGGAGAAATGAGGCAGTGAGCCAGGCTTCCTGGCCGTGTCCCACTCGGGAAAGCGCTGTGGACTCCTCTGGTGCTCACAGCACGGCCAGGCTTGCTCGGCCTCAGGCGTAACATCCATCACATAACCCAGCTTCCTAGTATTTCTCTGTATCCACTGCAGAACCCACTCCTATCACCTCTAAGTCTCTGCCTGGACTTCCCTTTTTCGGTCTGTGTTTTGACCTGGCAATTCCCGGGTTCTTAACATCTAGCTTGCCTGAGCCGTTGTCAGGTCCGGTTTAGACGTCTGGCCTGCCGTGGAGGCTGCCGGCTTGGGCAGGCTGTGGCAGCATACACCTGCCCATAGCTCTAGGTTTAGCATTGTTCATGCCTCGACAGTGCTTTGGATCGAATCCCAGTAGCCTAATTAGTTGTTATCCTACAGGGTGAGGGATGTATCTTTTGACATTTCTGTGGTGCCTGTCCGGTCTTCACCATACCCTCGAACTGGTCACAGGGCGGCCACTGTGAACTGGCCGCCTGGCAGACCCAGTCACAGACATGAGCACCATGAACTGGCCGCCTGGCCCTTGGTGTCGGCTTAGGCACCAGAACCTGTTCTTCCCAGCTCATTAATGAAGCCCTTTACGTTCCAAGGCCTGTTTCCCACTGGGCTGGTGATCTCGTAAGAGTTTGGCAGAGCCCTTCGCATTCCCTGCCCACCTGATGTCTGCTCTTACCTCGCTCCTCTCATTGCCAACTGCAAATAACCAAGCACGAAGAGTTCAGAACCTTGACTCAGAACTCCCGTGACAGCTTAGAGCAGCTGGTCGAAACGCTCGCCATCATGAAGTAATAACCCCCCCCGGCGGAGTTGGGTGATTAACCAGATTCCATCACAGTTATAAAGTGACCAGACATTCAAAAATAAGTACATATTTTAATACATTCTAACTATGGGGCCGGCTCTGTGGCATGGTAGGCTAAGGCTTCGCCTGTGGCACCAGCATCCCACATGGGTACCGGTTCAAGTCCCAGATGCTCCTCTTCTGATCCAGCTCTCTGCTGTGGCCTGAGAAAGCAGTAGAAGAGGGCCCAGCTGCTTGGGCCCCTGCATCCATGTGGGAGACCTGGGGAAGCTCCTGGCTCCTCACCTTGGATCAGCTCAGCTCTGGCCATTGTGGTCATCTGAGGAGTGAACCAGCAGATGGAAGATCTCCCTCTCTCTCTCTCTCTCTCTCTCTCAGTAACTCTACCTCACAAATGAATAAATAAATTTTTTTTAAAAAATCATATTAACTCTTTTATTATTATTATTATTATTATTATTATTTGACAGGTAGAGTTAGACAGTGAGAGAGAGACAGAGACAGAGAGAAAGGTCTTCCTTCCATTGGTTCACTCTCCAAATGGCCGCAATGGCTGGAGCTACACCGACCTGAAGCCAGAAGCCAGGAGCCTCCTCCTGGTCTCCCATGTGGGTGCAGAGGCCCAAGCACGTGGGCCATCCTCCATTGCCTTCCCAGGACACAGCAGAGAGCTGGACTGGAAGAGGAGCAACTGGGACCAGAACTCGGCACCCATATGGGATGCCGGCGCCTCAGGCAGAGGATTAACCTAGTGCGCCACGGCGCCGGTCCCTCAACTTAACTCTAAGACTCAACTCTTTCCAACAATCAGAGTGTAACAGAAACAGTAGACAACACAAGCGATGACCTCACTAGGGAACAAAATCAGTGTCTCCTAGGTCAGTCACCACATGGGAAATAAAAACGTTGATGTAAGAGTTAGCACCTGAAATCATCCCATAATTTGGAGAGTCAGCACCAGAAAAGAGCTTCCAGGAGCTGACGAGAGTGACCAGTTAGCCATTGAAGAAAACCATTGCAAGATCTGCAGTTTCTTTTTGCAGAAGCAGATTTCAAAACTCAAGACAGGTCTCTGCCCAGATATTACTCACGTACCGATGTCAGGTACTGCAAACACCTCGAGCCTTAGCAGAAGCCCAGACTTGGATCTGTGGCAGATGATCAGTGCTTGGAACACCGTGCAGACGGAAGAATTGTACTAGCTGGGGCCAGCGCTGTGGTGTACTAAGTTAAGCCTCTGCCTGTGACGCCAGCATCCCATATGGGCGCCGGTTCTAGTCCCAGCTGCTCCTCTTCCGATCCAGCTCTCTGCTATGGCCTGGGAAAGCAGTAGAAGATGGCCCAAGCCCTTGGGCCTCTGCACCCACATGGGAGACCCGGAAGAAGCTCCTGCCTTCTGGCTTTGGATCTGGTCGTTGTGGCCAATTGGGGAGTGAACTAGTGGGTGGAAGATTTCTGTCTCTTCCTCTCTCTGTGTGACTCTGACTTTCAAATAAATAAAATACATCTTTTTTAAAAAAATCCAAATTAAAAATTTTCTAAATAAAAGAACATATCAAATTTTAACCTTAGTTACATTTAAGCAGTATTGAATTATTTGTCATATATGAGCAATTTATGAAAATCTACTTGTTAACAAACCCAAATGGTCTTTTTATTGAAAGAATGTAAGATGCTAAGAATACCCAAGTTGATATTTATCTCCTTTGCCTTACCCGATTCACACGTGGTAACTACACCCGGATGACTTAAGACACTGAGATACCAATGAATGCCATACGTTTATCTGAACTATTTTTAAGGCCCCGGTACATTTCCATGATTTTAAGTAACTGATAAGGGTAAATGTAACACCTTCTAACCAGAAACACATTTTAATACCTTTGAAAACATCTTTATCTCTTTTTAAAATCAAATTTAAAGCAAATCAAAGATTCGCCTAAGCCACGTGGGCCAACAGGTATTTGGATTAATGCAATTTTTCTGAACTGATCTGTACTGGCACGCTTTGGTGTGGCAACAGAACAGCTTGCAAATGCGAAATTTACTCTCCTCCCCCAACTTTTTTCATAAAACAGCTCTAGTTGGAAAAGAGTGACATACACGTTTGACAAGTTACAAAGCAACTTTTTAAAAATAAAGATCATACACTTCTTTTTTAAAATGATGCTACATTATTTTAATTTTTTGAGATTTATTTATTTGAAAGGCAGGTACAGAAAGAGGTAGAGCCAGAGAGAGGGGTTTTCCATCCACTATTTCACTCCCCAAATGACTGCAACGGCCAGAGCTGAGCTGATCTGAAGCCAGGAGCTCCTTCTGGGTCTCCCACACGGGTGCAGGGCCCAAACTTGGGCCATCTCCCACTGCTTTCCCAGGCCATAGCTGAGAGCTGGACAGGAAGTGGAGCAGCCAGTACCCGAACCGGTGCCCATATGGGATGCTGGTGCTGCAGGCCAGGGCTTTAACTTGCTGTGCCACAGCGCCAGTCCCCAAAGCAACTTTTCAAGGCAGTGATCTTAGCTCTCGAAGGGAGAAATCCCTTGAAACCCCTGTCCAGTTACAGCTGAACCAAATTAGCAGGAGAGACCTCACCCTGGCATCAGGACGCATGAGATTGTTGTTGACAAGGTGTTAGCGGGAATGGGTGGGGTGGGTTCAGAGAGAGACAGAGCAGTGGTGAGCAAGGTAGCCAGGTGTGATGGGGGCGGGGCCTCCACCAGATGGAACGTTGAACCAGCGCCTAGTCTGCACTTAGACTGGGGTTTTTAAGGCAGTGGTCTAGCCCTGCCAGCCTTGTCTCCCTCCTCTCCCGGACGGACGGAGGAACCAGTCGCTGAGTGTGCATCAGGAAAAACCCCTCCCAAGGTTTTACTGCTCAGCGCTCTCACACTGGGGCTGTCTGGTGCGGGCAGAGGTTTTATTGCTCTGTGTTAGGGAGCTGAGCTCCTTGGAGCTGGGGGGAGGCTTTCCTGGGGTGGGGTGGGGGGCTGGGAGCACCTCTGAGGTTATCAGGGTACGGGCAGGACTTGGCACTGGAAAATCGGGGCTGCTTCCGGGACTCTTGGATTCTTCTCCGAAGAAACTTTGGTGTTCACACACACAGGCTGATTTCTAACTTCCTGCCTAATGCAAACACATCTCTTAAGTTGAATTTGGGCCTAGTTTGGTTTTTTGTTTTTGTTTTTCTTTTACTTAACAAACAAACGCCTTGGGCCCACAGTGCCTGCGACCAGGCCTCAGGCAGCTGTGTGACACTTCTCACGGGACTGTTAATTCACTTCCGGCCCCTCCCACCAGGTGGGGGCCTGTGTCAACAGGCTGCTAAGTCAGATGGAAAACAAAGCAACTAAGTGTTGCTGGAGCCCAGGAGCTGGCTTGAACCCTTCGGGCCTCTGCAGAAGCACAGCCAAGTTTGGTGCCACTTTCACAACCAGAAAATGGATCTTTAAGTTATGAAACAACGAAGCCCACTCCAGGTCATGTCTGAGTCTCTTTAAGTCCCAGGGATCTGGCTGGAGGCCCCAGGGTCAAAGACTCAGCGCGGAGTCAAGGTGGCCGTGTGCACATCCTTCAGGGTTATTTCCTTCAGGGTCCACTCTCCTGGAGTGTCCCCTTCAAGGTCTGAGCATCAGAGGGATCCCCGGTGGCCCAAAGTGTGGGCGTCTTTTGCAATCAGAGCTGCAGTGACAAGAGTGTCCCCAAGTCCCCTCACTTGAATGTGTCTCAAGCCTGGGCCCCGGGTGAGGCACAGGTCGGCAGGAAGGGGCGGACGTGCTGACCGCCGCTCAGCCACCCTTGCTGCGTCCCTGCGCTGTCTTGACCCGTGCCAAGGACACAGCGCCTGGCTTAACTTTGTGCACTCCGGAACAGTCCTTATGGAAGCTGGCCCTTTGGCCAGACAGCGTCAGAGGCTGGAAGAGGAGGGACGTCCCCCTCCTGTGGGTCTCGGGGGTGACCTGGGGGAGCAGCCCCTGCAGTGGGCGAGAGAAGCGAGTGGGAGGCTGCCTGCCGAAAACTGGGCTTGTTTAGGTAGGAAGGGGGGTGGCCCATCCAGGTGGCTTCCGGGCCTGCTGACTTGCAAACAGTGGAAACCAGAGAGGGAGGCCCGTGCCTGGGACAACGTTGTGCTGGTCCCTGCACCCGAGCCGTGGGGGCGGCTGCAAACTTCCTTGGCGCCGGCTTTGCTGACACAGGCCTCCTACCTCCCTGGACCGGAAGCCAGATTTCACACGCCTGATTTTGGAAGCAAGCCTCGGAGAGAAGGGATTGCACCAGGAATTTTAGACCCTGGGGGGGGGGGCACCAACCCCTGGCTGCCGAGGCTGCCGATGGCAAAGAGACTTTGGCTGAGACAGGGCAGGGAAAGGCTGAGCTGGCCAGGTTAAGAGAAAGCGGGCAATGCTCTCCCCATGGATGCCGGAGACAAGGCGGAGAAAGGGCCGAACGCCAGGCCTGGAGCATTGCTCAGACTTGCCGTTGTCGTCACTCGGGAGCCCCACGTTGGTGCCAAATATGTCACCCCACGGGCTGCTCGGGGCTCTGGTCCTCACCCGAGAAAGAGCTCCGGTGTGAGCCAGCGGCAGGGAGCGAGCAGCGGCAGGACCGAGGGTGCAGTCTGTACGGACGTGAGCGAGCATGGGTCCCCGTGTCTCCTCGTTCCACTGCACACAAATCCACTTTCTTCAACACTCCCCATTTTCTCCCCACTTCCCTTAAAAACTCCCATCTTCCTCTGCAGCCGCTTACACACACTGGCTCGTGTCTGCGCAGCTCCCTACCAGCCCGAGTCTGCCAGCGAGATGCTGTTTCTTCAGGGGGGAGAACCTCGGGCCCCTGACGAGGGGCTGGAGCTCCTCCCACACAGGACAACAGTGTGCCCGTCCACGACACGCCCGCGTCAGGCCCTGCACCTGACTGATGGGACGTGGGAAGATCGCCGCACCTGACTGATGGGACGTGGGAAGATCGCCGCACCTGACTGATGGGACGTGGGAAGATCGCCGTTCCCGAGCAGGGGATGTGGCCAACGGCAGCAGCAATGCCGTCTGTGCCGGGACACACAGGGACTCCAGCAAGCACAGCCCGTCCCCCCCCCCCCCCGGGCCCCGGGGCAGGTCTTTCCAGAACCTGGTCAGGTAGGGTTCTCTCATTCTGTCAGAACAGGGCACCAAGACAACCACAGCTGTTCTGCTTCGGGCACACGACAAACACGCTTTCGCCCTGACTTCTCATCACCGCTGCGATCCCTCCGATGCTCACTCTCGCTGGTTCCCCTTCACCGCGACTCAACCCCAGAGTCCGGCCCCTCCCAGCAGCGAGGGGCTGTTCTGGTGTTTTCTGTTTTCCAGGCTCCCGGAGCTTTGATCTTCAAAGCCGACACAGCACCTCGGGGATCCAGCTCCGGTGTAACCATAACTGGTGGTGGTTTCCTCTGGACTCGCCCTGAGAATTCCCGGGACAGCTGAGCTCCCAGAAGGCCCTGCAATGTTGTGCCTCCCTCCCCAGCCCCAACCGTCCTCCCCTGGCCTCCATACCCGTTTCCAGAGCTCCAGGTCGCACACCCCAGCCGTCTGTCTTCCTTACCTCTCTCGCTCTGCACGGGGCTGTCCCAGCCAAGCCCACGCCCTGGCGACTTGAACAACAGACACGTGTCTTCCCGTGGTTCTAGGGCTGGAATTCAGAGCTCTAGGTGTTGGCAGGATTGGTCCCTTCTCAGGCATGCCAGGGCGTGTGGGTGGTACCCCACTCTGTGTCCTCACCTGCTCGCTCCTCTCCACTAGTCTGTGTCACGACAGGTGAGGGCCCACCCTAGCGACCTCTTCACACTATCTCAAACACGGCCACATTCCGGACCACGGGCGCAGGGTTTCACGGGGAGGTCAGGGCACCCGGTTCAGCCCGTGACACTCAGTGGGTACCCGGCACTGAGCTGCGTGGGCATCTCGGGGCGGTGGACCGGACAGCCCGGGCTGCACATGAGTGTTGCGCCTGGTCCATGTGAGGCCACCAGGTGCCCCGCCGTCCTGTGCCCCTCACTCTGAAGCTCTTACCCCCCTCACCGCTGGCCACACAGATGATCACAGCCAGTGCTCGCCAGGGTGCTGGGCACAGGCAACCCCGAGACAGACGTGTGAGGACGGCAGGGTGGTCACTCCATGCCCATTTGCCATGGGAATGAACATGGACTGAGGAGAGCCTGGGGCTGGGCTGTGTGGGAGGCACAGGTATTGGTGGTTTGGGGGAGCCCCGAGGTTCCCGGACTCTGTGGACATGGAGTAGTTTGGGATCTCTGTCCTCTGAAGACATGGAATCGAGCCCCAGTCACACCAGCACCCCTAGCACCTGCCAGTGAGGACCCCCCCCCCCCCGCTGTGCAGGAGAGGAGGAGGACCGACCTGCCCCTAGCCAGCAGAGGGCGGTGTCGAGGTAGCCGCCTGGATGTCTCCGGGCACAGCTGCCTGCTGGGCTGTGGCTGCGGCATCCTCCCGGCTATGGCTCTCAGCCCTGTTTTTCCGACCAGGCGGCACTGCCCTCCACCCATGCACGCGCTGAAGCACCGCGGGAGGACTGTGTGCCAGGGACCAGGCAACCCTCGGGCCGTTTGTCTCTGGACTTGGAGAAAACAGCCCTCGTGTGTCAAGGCTGACCTCTCCAGCTCTGGAGCCCTGTTTGTTATCAGCAACGAGCGAGCTGTTGTCCGCCCTCCGAGATGGGAAAAAGCTGGGCTGTCACTGCAGGATCTGACGAATGACTTCCTGCTCGGAGCAGATTCCAGAAGGCGCAGAAACGGGCGGGCAGGGCGGAGGGCCCTCCCGGCCCCTAATTCCTCACGTGGACCCTCTCCAAAGCACACCACGAGCAAATGTGCTGCTCAGTAAGCGTCTAGATTCTTCCATGGAGACCCAGAAGGAAAACGATCAGAACGTGGTGCCGGAAACCACCTTGTCTCCCCCCGATGACATGGTGCCCTTTCTAGGGAGTCAAGACACAGGAACCACATACGTGACCATAATGTGACTCTGCCTTTGGTTGGCAAAAAGCCGGGGTCCAGTCCAGCTGCGGGGACCACGTCCTGCCAGGTTTCTCGCACTCTATTTCTCCCGTCTCAATCGTTCCCTAAAACAAAAAACAAATTTTCACGGTCAAGCGTCCAGTTTCGTTTAGTTTCCTTTTGGTCTTTCGCTCCACAAACACAGCTTTTACGTAGCTGCATTCTGCTCACACTCGACTTTTTCTGTTTTTTTTTTTACATAATATTATCTCATAAATACCATATTTCTACTTAGGTATTCTTCTTCTTCTTCTTCTTCTTTTTTTTTTTTTTTTGAAGATTTATTTGAGAGGCAAAGTTACAGACAGAGAGAGACTTTTCCATCTGCTGGTTCACTCCTCAAATGCCCACAACAGCCTGGGCTGAGTCAGGCCAAAGCCAGGAGCCAGGAGCTTCTTCTGGGACTCCCGTGTGGGTTCTGGGTCCAAGGACCTGGGCCATCCTCCACTGCCTTCCCAGGCCACAGCAGAGAGCTGGAGGGGAAGTGGAGCAGCCAGGACTAGAGCCGGCCAGCGCCCCTAAGTTATGCCAGCGCAGACAGAGGCTTAGCCTACTGCACCACAGTGCCGGCCCCTTTTCTCTTCCTTTTCAACCAGTTTAATGGAAGCCAATGGTACAGACTGTAAATGGGCTACTGTCGGACACTGCACTTTTCCCAGATTTTCACTGTCATAAATAATTCTGCTGTTGCAAAAATAAATGAGAGGTTATGGAAGAGGCACAGCATGGCTAACACGCGTACGTAAAATGTTCAGCCCACTGCTGAGAACACACTGAGAAAGCAGACAGCGGCGGAAGGGCCCGGGGCCGCCAAGGATGCATCGGGGCCGTGGGATGGCTGGACATTCGCCATCCTCTGGGTACCACCAGGGCTCCTGCATGGCTTCGGGGCCAGAAGGGCAGAGATTCAGGCGAGCCGGGAGCACGCGTGATTTATGCCTGTTCCAAAGTCAAACAATGTCCCAGCAGGGGAGGGTGGCCAAGTGGCCGTGCATCCACACAATGCGTGTGCGACCACGGGCCCTTACCAGACAGGGAGCTGCCTGCGACGTCCAGAGAAATGGACCCCTCCATACAAGCGGCGCAGGGACGAGCCGGGGTGGGAAGCCCAGTGGCCGGGCTGCCCATCTCCAGTACTGAGGCTCCTGGGTCAGGGACCTGGCACTTGGTTACTCCTGGACACCAGCACCAGGTGCCCCTGTCTCCCAAGAGCCCCTGGGGTGGGGGACAGGACACATAAGGGTGTCTACACACTCGAGGGGCTGAATTACCCAGGACTTTCATTGCTTCGTTTTGTTTTTAAGATTTATTTACTCATTTGAAAGTCAGGGCGACAGAGATGGGAAGGGAGGGAGGAGACGGGGAAGGGGATCTTCTATCTGCTGATTCATTCTCCATAGTTGGGCCAGGCCAAAGCCAGGAGCCAGGAACTCCATCCTGGCCTCCTATGGGGGTGTCAGGGGCCCAAGTTCTTGGGCTGGCATCCACTGCCTTCCTAGGCACGTTAGCAGGGAGCTGGACCTGCAGCGGCCGGCCAGGGCTCAACCAGCACTCAGACAGGGGACACCAGTGCCACAGCAGCCCGTCACAACCCCCAGCCCCGAGGCTTCCGTCTAAGCACAGGCAGGAAGGATGGACAGGGCGCTGACGTCCAGCGCCCAGGGTGGTCGCCTCTGGGTGTAGCTCAGTGGGAAGAGCCTCAGGCTCCTGACCTTCCCATAATTCCGAGTGTGCCTGGGGGAAGGAGGCCTTGAATGAGCCGGGCCGGGGTCTGGGGAGGTATCCAGGCACCCCGTTCATTGTGCAGACAGGGAAACTGAGGCCCACAAAGACTCGTCCTACAGAGCAAGACGGGGCCAGGGCTGCTCCCCTCCTCCAGCCCTGAGGGTGCCCCGCTTTCACCTCCACCAGCCCCAGGGGCTGCCAGCGAGGTCAGTGGGTGGCGACCCCTCCCTAGGAGTCATCTTGGATTCTCACAGTCACAGAGGCCCCACTGCTGGCCACCATAGAGGATGCCAACCGGCCGCACAGCAGGAAGTGGCATAGCCCGGACGGGAACCAGGTGGGCGGGCTCGACCTCACTCTCAGACATGCCCATGGGTGCCCGTGTTCCCGACCCTTGGTGGCCGAGGGACAGGGACATCTGGTGGGGCTGTGGGGGACACGGAAGGGTGGTGAGTGCCTCGAGGGCGGGACGGGTGTCTGGGTCCCGCCTTTCTCGCCTGCAGGCTGGCGCACGGGGAGTCAGTCCCCAGGGCTCTGCTGGTGCCTCTTCCCACTCTCAAATGCAGGAGTGAGCAACAGCACCTCAGCCACTCCGCTTCCTCCCCCTGATGTCCTCAGCTACCCACGGCGGACGCAAAGGGACCCTGCAGCTCACTAGTGTCACCTGCTGCAGCCCCCACGGCCCCGGCAGGCGTGGCCTCGTGGCCAGGGGGCCACCCGGGCAGCACCAGGCAGTCATTGGACCCCTCTGGGTTATCTGTCTTGGATCTCCTCCTGTCTTCTCTCAGTCAACCCCCCTCATACCCAGTTACGACCCCAAAGCACTAACGCATTTCCACTCTGTGCCAGCCCCGGGCCCTCGCTCCCCACCGCACGGGCTGTGTGCGCCCAGGTACCCCAGGCCACCCCTGCTCAGGGCACACAGCTCATCTTCCTGAGCTGCCTGGGGTCTCTGAGCCTCTGCAGGGGCCGATCCCTGGGCTCTTCACCCCTTCCCGCTCCTTTCCCCACAACAGCAGTCCCAGAGGCCTCTCTCACAAGCCCTCCTGGGCTCCCGGCAAACCTCAGACCTCCAAGGCACCCTGTGCGGAAGAGATGTTGGTTTTGATTGGAACCCCAGGCTCACTTGGGAAAGGGCACACGGAAACAGCTCGGTGCACCGACCTCGGAACCAACACCCCAGTGAAACCAGTGAAATCACCCAGAAAATGCCCTCAGCCTCCCTCCAGCCCCGGGGCCACCCCAGGAGCACCCTCTCCCGCCCTCTGACCTGTTCCTGGCCTATACAGAAGGGGATCCTGCAGCCAGTGCCCTGGTGGCCGGCGCCGGCTCCAGGGGTCAGGGGCTCCACACGCGTGCGCACTCTGCAGGGAAGCCTTGGTGGATGTCGGCTGTAACCACAGCCGTGCACTTCTGCTAGGCACAAACCCCGGAGGTGCTGGCTCCTGGGACCCAGTCCACGAAGTTGCTGTGGTCTCACCCCCTCGCTCCCACCTTCACCTGCCCCAGGGCCCGCCTCCCCACCCCACCCCCACTTGAAAAAATAAATCTGCTTGTGGTCCCCACAGACCAGCCCACCCTCGGTCACCCCGCCCAGCTGCAGCCCCAATGCCAGCACGGAGCGGGTGCTGCAGACCCAGCAAGGCTGCCTCCTCGGCTTCCCGGGTCCAAGCGTGCCCGGCTCATTCTGCCGCCTCGCCGGCTGGCAGCGCCCCAGACCCCGGGGCCGGCGGCGAAGGCCGGAACGGAGCAGAAGGGGTGGGGTGCGGGGCTCGTCCGCGGGAGCCCCGAGCGGGCGGCACCCTCGGCCGCGCTCCAAGAACCGCCGAGTCCGATCCCCAGCCCGCGCCCGCGGGGGCCGAGGGGATCGGGTTTCACGCGCGCGGAAGGGGGCGGGTGGAGGCGCATCCGGCCCGAAGGCGCCCCCTTCTCTGCCCCTCCAGGGAAGCCCGAGGCCCGGAGCGGGAGAGGGGAGGGTCCCGCCGGCCCCGCCTCCGCCGCGCCCTCCTCCCGGGCGGGATAATTGAACGGCGCGCCCGGGCCCGGCGTTGGCTGCCGAGCCTCGGCCCGAGCGTGGAGCGCGCCGCACGCCGCGCCCGCCGAGCCAGGAGCCGCCCGCGCCTTTGTCCCTGCCGGCCCCATGGAGCGCGCCGCGCCGTCGCGCCGGGTCCCGCTGCCGCTGCTGCTGCTCGGCGGCCTCTCGCTGCTGGCGGCCCGAGGTAGGGCGTCCCCGCCGCCGCCCCGCGCCGGGGGGAGTCGTGGAGAGGCCGGGGTCGGGGCCGGTGCGCTGCCCCGCGCCGCGCCCCCGGGGCCGTCGTTGTGCGGCCCCCTGAGCAGCGGGGCTGCCCAGACCCGGGCGACGTCTCCGGGCCTCCCCCAACTCCCGGCCCAGCCCGAATGCCGGCCTGTCTGGGGGGTTTGCTTCCAAGGCGGGACCCCTCCCACGCCCGCGCTCCTGCCCCAGCCCCCGCAGATGGAGCCGGCTCCGAGGGCCCTTCCCGGGCTTTGGCGATGGGGGCGCTGGCTGCGGGTTACAGAGCCCCCCCCCCCGCCTTGCACTGGGAGCGTCCTTAGAGTGTCATTCAGTGCCCCTGCTTGCGGATGGGGAACGGACCCCGGTGGGGAGCCGTCGGGTAAGGGGGTTGGGGGAGGCTGCAGACCCGGCCCTCCTGCCCACCAGGCCCCAGGCTTTGCTAGGACTTGGCATAGGCGGCTTCCAGACCTACCCACTGCGTGACAAGTGAGGGATGGAGCCCCCTGCAGCAGGTCCCGGCCCAGAATTCTCTCCCCAGCCCCCCAGGCTGACAGCATGGGGGTGGTGGCCACCCAGGCTGCGCTCTTCTGGCTCCTGGGGGGAGGAGGGACCACGAGGTCCGGTGGATCAGAGCGGCCTCGGGCAGGGGAGCCATGACCTGTGACCTCTCTGCTGACCCCATGGCTTCCTGGGGCCGTCAGGCCTGGCCCTGCTGGAGTGTTTGTTTCTCCCCCAGGGCGACGCAGCTTCTTTATGCCTTGTTTAGTTTCTTTTGAAGTCGCTGGTGGTCACCGGCCTCCTTGGTCAGAAGGTCGCTGGCTGGGGATTCCAGCTGAGGGTGAGGAGGGGGCTGGGCTGTGGCGGCCGGCCTCTGGGGACTGATAGCCCTGATAGCCCTGATAGCCGGCCTCTGGGGACTGATAACAGTTCTGGGCGCTGGCTGTGTCCTGGGCCACTTCTCCAGCTTGGAGGTGGCTTGGGGAGGCACAGGGCTCCCAGGAGGCCCCTTGGGCAGGCCTGCAGGTGGTCCGGCAGGAGAGACCTCCCAAAGGGGCTTGGGAGTGGGGTCACCAAGAGAGGCAGCGGGCGTCCTGAGAGAAGGCTGAGTTCAACTCTCAGGGGCCTGGAGACCCCAAGTCCCTCCCCTCCCCCATTCTTTTGTGCCTGATAACTTTTCCCTGTGCTTTATAGGAGCGCCTGGCCCAGCCTTCTCCCTGAAGGGCATAAAACGTCTCTTCCATGAAGTCTGGGTGGTCCCGTGGTCTTGTGTTTGGGGAGCACCCTCTTGGAGTTTGTTTGCGCAGTCTGGTCTGGTCTGGTCTGGGGAGAGGGGGTTAAAAGGCGGCCTGGCTGCTCTCCGCTGCTGCGGGCCGGGCCGGGCGGCTGGCAGCCAAGGCCCCTGCAGCCCTGCAGGGTCGTAGGTGGCACAGCCCTGCACCCTCGAGAGCTGCGGGGTACACGGGAAACCACACTTTGACCGCAGCCGTGAAGGCGAGCCGATGGGGAGCGCCGGAGCCACTGTGCTGACAGGCCCTTGGCGAGGGCCACCTGGCCACTGGCGGGCCGCGGGGCACGGCGGAGCCGCCTGTCTGTCCTCTGTCTGTCTGCCCTGTTGGGCTTTACCCAGAGCTGGGGTGGGAGACGGGGGCGGGGAGGAGCAGGGGTCGGGCGGACGAGCGTGTTTTCTCCAAGACTTTCTTGGCCTCTGGTTTCCACTGATTAAAAGAAAAGTCTCGCCGGGAGGGAGAACAAAGGCTAGAGAGAACTTGGCTTACAAACATGTGGCCTGGGCCGCTGCCCTTCTGGAAGGTTCCCAGCTGGGAGGTGGGGCCCAGAGCTCTGAACGCTTAAAGGACCAGACTGGGGGGCACCAGGGAGGCCTCCCCTGCTGGGCCCAGGGCTGACAGCCCCCTCCTGGCGGTGCTGAGTCCCCCTCCCCCAGCACAGCTGTGTTTGCCTCCCCCAAGGACTGGTGGGAGGGGGCTGGGGATGGGGGAGGGGGCAGCTCAGGCTCAGGTCTCAGCAGGGTGCCGTGGGTGGGCGTGTGCCGGCCTCATCCACAGTGGTCTGGTGGTTTTCTCCATGGCCCAGTGGGAGCGGTGCACACCTCCGGTTAGGACGGAGGGAGAGCGAGCGCTGTTGCTGTCTGCCTCTCCCAGGGCCGGGACAGAGCCAGCGTCCCCGGACTCAGCTGCAAATCCCAATACTGGGTTTCCCAGGCCGGGTGCTTCCTGGGGAGGAGACCGCAGAGCCAGCAGCTTCCGAGTGCCAGTCCCGGGTTGGGACCGGTCCTGCCGAGTGGCGTCTTTGGGCCTTCGGTCATTGGTTCGCTCAACGTCGGCTCTGGGTCTTGGGGAGACCCAGCTCTGCCACCCCGCACAGCTCGGTCTCCCAGGTGAGCCAGAAAAAGGAGCCCAGCCCTCCTGGCAGAGTCTGGAAGGACTTCCTGGAGGAGGTAGAATGCACCCTGGGGCCTCAAGGAGAGGCATGGGCAGGGACTCCAGGAGGGAAGACCCCTGCCCGCCCGTGACTCCCCGAAGGCCAGCCTCTTAGCCGTGGGCACGGTGGGCAGGGCAGCGTTACAGGTCAAGTGTTATGAAAACCGCTCTAACAAGACACCTCAGAGTTTTGCCAGTCGATTTTGTACAATAAAAGGCTTTCCTTTTGCAAAATATAAAACTGTAACAATTTGATTAATAGATGCTCTTGCAGCCCCCGGAGGGCGCCGGCTTCTAGGCGATGATTCAGATGTGGCCACACAGCAGATCCGGGGTGGAGGAGGAGGACAGGAGCCTGTTGTGGACTGGCCTGAGATCAGAGACCCCAGGCTGGGAGGCTGCTGAGGTCGTCTGCCCCAAGTCAGCCAGCCGGGAGCGGATAGGGCTGGCCACCCCCACCCACTCTTAATCCTTGGGTTCTAACTCCGGGGTGGGTCAGGAGGGTGGGGAACCTGCTGCTCCAGCTGCCTGCTGGAGGGTCCTACTTTGTGGGGACCGGCATTCGGTGGGGGCTGTTTAGGAGACCGGTGTCCCAGTGCCAGCTCTGGAAGCGACGAGAGCCTTTGCCCGGCTCCCGTGACCCTCTGCGTCCATTTCCTTTGCTGTGAGTTGAGGGCGGCTCTAGGCTCTGGGCGACTCTCCTAGCTGGACTGCTTCCCGCTTAGTCTCCAGTGGATCCTCCCCACAGCCCTGCAGCCTCAGAGGTCCAGTACTTCTCCTTTTGGGTCTCGTCCCCGGCTGGAGTGAGACTGGGTGTGCGCTTTGCTACCTGGTGGCTGCTGCCTGTGGCCTGCGGCCTCCCTCCAGATGCAGTGGGTGCTGCTCCTGTGAGCTACTAGGGCGGGAGCGGAAACCCCGCACCTGTCACCTCGCACCTGTGCGGCCTCCCTGCACTCTCATGGCAACCCTGGAGGGAGCCACTGGATCACTCCCCACAACAGCTGGAGCTGAGCCGATATGAAGCCAGGAGCTTCTTCCGGGTCTCCCATGCGGCTGCAGGGGCCCAGGGACTTGGGCCATCTTCTACTGCTTTCCCAGGCCATGGCAGAGAGCTGGATGGCAAGTGGAGCAGCTGGGACTTGAACCGGCGCCCACTAAGCCACAGCACCAGCCCCTCCTCTGGCAGGGGTGAGAACTTTTAAGCCGGGGTTGGATCTGAAGGATCCTCTGGTTTGGTGTTGTGGCCTCTGGGGAGTTGCTGCCGCTGTCTGCCCCTAATTGATCACATGATTTCATTTGCTCATTCATTCATTCATTCATTCACACATAGTGATTGACGGCTCAGGGGCAGACATGGGCAGGGTGCAGGAGACAGCCCATCCCAGCCCTCGTGGCGCCAACTACAGAGTTAATTATTTGTGTGCAATTCAGGAAACAAAGAAAACGGCTCCGTCTGTGTGTGTGTGTGTGTGTGTGTGTGTTGGGGGTGGTCAGGGAGGACTTCTCGCAGAAGGGGACCTTTGTACCGGTGTGGCGGTCTGAGGACAGGAGCTGGCCAGGGACCACCTGGCCTGCCCAGCGCCGTCATCCGAAGGCCAGGCACAGAGGGTGCAGGTGCAGTGGCCAGAGGGAAGCTGCAGAGGTGTCAGGGTGAGGGCAACCTGTGAATGCACTGCCTGGGAGGGAGTCAGATGCTGCACCCCTCCCCCCAGACGTTCCTTGTGCCTCCCCCTGCGCGAGATCCCCCCCCCCCCCCCCCCGTCGTCTCTGTGATGGAAGCTGGGAGCGCTCTCAGGACTGGCACCTGGGGGCGTGTGAGCTCCTGGGGAGGCTGGCAGGCTGGGGGCGGCGTGGAGCGGGGCATGGGGTCAGTTCACCTCCTGGGCCTGCACGGATGCAGAGGCACTGGGACGACCCCGCTGGGCCCCTTCTGGCTTCCCAGGCCCTGGTAGGGCGGCCTGAATCTTGCCCAGTTCCGTCTCATTGGCGTTTCCTGTCCGGCTCTGTGGCTGGCGAGGAGCTGCCCTTCAGGCCTCCCTGTCCCTGGGTCCTGGGCGGGGTGGGGGTGTTTCTTTCTGGGGTGGGGGGAGGTGGGGGCTGTTGGCCGTGTGCATCACGTCAGGTGCGTTGACTCTGCGGGAAGGAATGCCCTGGTCCTGACGCGAGGACTTCTCTGATTTTGGAGATTCTGTTTTTCTCTGCTGATTCCAGCATTTTCCCTGGCTGACCTCATTCGTCTTCCCAGCCCCGCGGGGGGCGCTGTTAGCACCTGCACTGTGCAGGTGGAGACAGAGGGAGGCTTGGAGGAGTCCCGTGGGAGCCGAGCCGGAGCCAGGCTCCAGGCTGGGCCGTCTGCCCGAGTTTGGCCTTGGATTTGTGCCGAGTTTTACGCTTGTAGATTATGCCATAGACTGACGTGGGTGATAGCGGTTTCTTCCCAGAACAGATCAGCCCTGGACCCCACTTTCTTCCTTTTTTTTTTTTTTTTAGCAGATTTATTTATTTATTTGAAAGGCAGAGAGGCAGAGGCAGAGAGAGAGAGTGAGAGAGAGGTTTTCCATCCGCTGGTTCACTCCCCAGTGGCCACAATGGCTGGAGCTGAGCCCATCTGAAGCCAGGAGCTTCTTCCAGGTCTCCCACGTGGGTGCAGGGGCCCAAGGACTTGGGCCATCTTCTACTGCTTTCCAGGCCACAGCAGAGAGCTGGATCGGATGTGGAGCAGCTGGGACTTGAACCAGCGCCCATATAGGATGCTGGCACTGCAGGTGGCAGCTTTACCCACTACATCACAGCACCACCTGCTCCCCCCCCCCGTTTTTTTTTTTCTAAAGATTTATTTGAAAGGCAGCGTTACAGAGAAGCAGAGGCAGAGAGAGGCCCCTCTTGCTTAAGAGCACCTGCAGGCCAGTGCCAGGGGTGCTGGGTGGGCCTGGGTGGGGGCTTGGGCGGGTCCCTTCCCAGCTGTGGGTTGAATTCCCTAAGCATTCGTAAGTCAGCACCTGGAGGATGGGCGTGGCTTCCCTGCCATCCTGTGGCCTCTGGTCCAGGATGTGGGGTTGTCGGGTGTCCTGGATAAACCCCACTGACTGTCCCTGCGGGGCGTCTCACCGCTGTCCGCGGCCACGACCTTGTGTGACGGCTGCTCTGCCCGGCGCTGGGGTGTGTGGGCGACCGGCCTGCGTTCGGTGCCCCTCCACGGGTGCTGCCGGCCGCCGAGTGACTGGTGAGGCCGCCGGACGCTGTCAACCACTTCCCAGCCGCTTGGTTCCCGTGAGATGTGGGGTGGAGGCGGGAGGTCCCCTGTCCCCTCCCCAGCCTTGCCAGGAGGCCCCGAGGGCGTTGAGGGGGCTCCTCTGTGGGCCTCGGCTGGCCCCCACTTTCCTGATGGGCAGACGGGCTCTGGCGACTGTGCTGGCTGCCTCACTGGACTCGCAGGGAGCTGCCTTCCCCTGGGGGGTGGTTCTCGTTTTTGTTTTTGAAGTCCTGTTTATTTTGGTTGCAGGCGTACAGTTTGTTACTGGACGTTTGAACTATTCCCGTTTGAAGTTGCACAGCTTGCCGCGTAAAGCGTTAGAACATTCCAGATCCCGTTAACCAGCCGCTCTTCACAGAGCTCGTGTTAGTGCAGATCCAGAGCAACATTGGTTGAAAAAGGCAAGTGAGTGTGTGAGCCACCCTCCGAGTCCTTTCTGAATGAACAAAGTGCAAAGTGGCCCCCGAAACGCAATTTTACAAATCTGCTTTGGGGCCGGCATTGTGGCGTAATGGGCGAAGCCACCACCTGCAGTGCTGGCGTCCCATGTGGGCGCCTGTCGGAGTCCAGGCTGCTCCACTCCGATCCGGCTCCCTGCTAATGCACCTGGGAAAGCAGCAGAAGATGGCCCAAGTGCCGGGGCCCCAGAACCCATGTAGGAGACCTAAAAGAAGTCCCTGGCTCCTGGCTTTGGCTTGGCTCAGCACTGGCTGTTGTGGCTTTTTGGGGAGTGAACCAGCGGATGGAAGACCTCTCTCTTTCTCTCTGTAGCTCTGCCTTTCCAATAAATAAAATTTAAAAGCAATTATGTTGTTGTAGTAAAATTTACATCCCATGTAATCTCCCCTTTGAACTATTTGTTTATTTGAGAGGTAGAGAGAGAGTGAGGTCTCTGCTGGTTCACGCCTCAAGTGCCCACAACAGGTCGGGGCCAATGCCTGGGGCCAGAAACTCAATCCAGGCCTCCCACGCGAGTGGCAGGAACCCAGTGACTCGAGCCGTCGCCTGCCACGTCCCAGGCTGAGCCCCCGCCGTTCTCTCTCCCCCAATGACTCCCACTCCTTCAGGGAGCCTGTCGGCCGTGTCGACCTCTGGTTTCCATAACCTGAGCAAAGCTTGTCTGTTTTAGAGGGCACAGATCTGCGGACAGCGAAGACCGCACGCTCTGCCTTTCTGGCGTCGATGTGTCTGGCCTGGCTTGGTGGGGGAGTGGGTGCAGCCTTGGCCTTGGGGCCTCAGTCCCCTGGAAACGCTGGCAAAGCACTGGGGGCTTTATTTTGAGCTCGGGTTAATGACAGCCTTTCCTCGGGCGGGGGGAGCACGTGCGGGTGGCGCCTCCGGTGCTGGGACACCAGGGAGTTCTGCAGGCCGACTGCTCCTCTCCCTGCAGCGCAGTCTCCCTCTGAGGGGTCGGGGGTGGCCAGTGCTGAGGCCCATCCCCGTGGCTGAGAACGTGGCAGGTCCACCGTCTCAGGCCCACCCCAGGCATACTGCCTCTGGCTGGAAGTTGGGCTGGCCCCGCCCTTTGCCACCATTGGCTGCAGCCGCGGGATGGCCCCTCGCATCACTCCCTCCTCCCCCATGACCCAGGAAGAGGGCTGTTAGCCAGGCCGGGCACCTGTCCCGGCGACTGTGCGCATCGGTCCCTCTGGTTCTGTGTGTGATACTGATCCTCAGTGAGCCCTGGTATTTGTGCTGGGCGCAGGCCGGTGCTGCAGGTGAGATGAGGAAGGGGCGGGCCCTGGCAGAGGCTGCAGGGCTGGGCTGAAGGGCGGTGGGGCCCGAGTGTCGGCAGAGTGTCGGCAGAGCGCTGGGCAGAGTGCTGGGCAGAGTGCTGGGCAGAGTGGCCACACGATGGTTCCGGGTGGGTGTGGCGTGGTCTGGTCCGGGTGGGAGTGGGGACCCCTCCACTGGGCTGTCTGTTCTGATCCGGGTGGGAGTGGGGACCCCTCCACTGGGCTGTGTTCTGGTTCCGGATGGGTGTGGCATAGTCTGAGTGGGAGTGGGGACCCCTCCACTGGGCTGTGTTCTGGTTCTGGGTGGGTGTGGCGTGGTCCGGGTGGGAACATGTGTGTTCTAATCACCGGCGATCTCCACTCTGCTTTGTCTGGATTCTGCTCGGAGTGGCTCTTGGAGCGCCTCTTTGGCACTGGGCATGTAAGGTGTGCGTTTTGGAAGAGAGCGGGTGCATGGGGTGGGGCGGAAGTAGGAAGGTTTCCAGTGGCTTCCGCGTGCCCTGCCCCTTGGTGGTGCAAACCTTAGGACTCCGAGGCTCTGGCATCTACAGGATCTGCCTGGGACCCAGGGCTGCCCTGGGAGGCCGGGCTCCCTCTCCGCCCTCTCCCAGCACGTCAGCCTCGACCACAGCCTGTGACCTTCGGCCAGTCAGCCCGGCTCCAGCTGGCCGCCGATGGGCCACCGGGCCCCCCTGGAAACCCGTGACCCTGCTCCACTCACAGCGGGGGCCGGGCAGGGGGCGCCTTTGGGGCACAGTCGTGGGCGTGAGGGGCGTGGCAGCCGCCCCCTGTGGCCTCAGCAGGTTTGTGACTTCTGCAGCGGGGTCTGTGGCTCAAGGTGGTCCTCCCCAGTGACGGCTGGAGGTGGCCTCTTTCCTGGGGCGGGACACGTGGCTAAGAACCCGGTGCTGCCTGTCCCCAACAGCGCCACTCAGTGTACACCACGCCAGCCACAGAGGCTTCTGGGCTCGAGGGGATGGGGACTGGCACGTGAAGGGGGCTGGGGCCGGGTGGGGGACGCCCTTCCCAGCCCACTCCTCCCACCCGTGCTCCTCGTCGCCCAGCCTGGCAGCTCAGGGTCTCCCCAAAGGACTGCAGGAACTTGGCCAAGGAACTTGAGCTGACCCTGGGCCGCAGGCTGGGCACTGATCCCCCCAACACAGACCCCCGGGCAGCCCCGCTTTTAAACCTCCCCCGTTTGCTGGTCCTGCTCAGAACAAGGCTCCAAGTGCCCGAGGCTTCGCGGGAGGGAGCGCAGGTGAGCTGAGCTCCTGAGCAGGGCGTTTGCCTCTCTGAGTCCAAGGGACGGCTGGAGCTGCAGCTCACGCGTGGGGAGTCCCGCACACCAGGCCGCTGGGCGAGGCTCCCGGTTCTCACGGGCATCCACTGGAAAACCCGCTTCTGTCGTTTAACACACAGGCTTAGGGGTGTGTGCTTGGAACCAGGTTCTCCGCACCTGCCCGGCGGCTCTGTGAGGCCATCGCAGCCAGGAAGCTGCGGCTCAGAGCGGTGCAGTAGCCACCCAGGGTCACAGAGCAAGAAGGCGCAGGGACGGGCTCAGAGCCTCCGCTTCCTGGGCACCAGAGCCCCTGCTCTTTCCACTCAGAGCTGTGGGTGTCGGCACGCAAGAGCGCGAGACAGAATCTTGACTTACGAAGGCTCGTGCTGTGGCGCTGGGAGAGCCATGGTGAATCTCCTGTGTTCACCAAACATCGTTGTGGGGCCTGTGAGGAGGGGCAGCCGAGGCAGGGGTGGGCCGACTGGCCAGGTGGCAGCCGTCCCCCTGAATGTGAGAATGGGGCGGGCACAGAGAGCAGATGTGAGTTCCCTGAGAGCCCTGGGGAAAAAAGGAAACCCTGAAGTTGTCCTCGGGGACATGCCTGGAAGCCAGACCCCCTCTTCCTGGCCTCAGCTCATCCGTGCACTGGCCACACCCACCGGGGTGCTCCTGGAGGTTTCTCCCTCTCCCCCACAAGAGGGGTCTGCAGCGTGCCCTGAACGCCGTGTCTGCAGGGGAGCGCGCCGTGGCTGCTGGCAGATCAGCACAACTTCCCTCTGGGGCCATCCCTAAGGCCCAGCGTGGGGGAGGAGAGCAGCGCCTCCTGCTGTCCTTGCCCAGAAATGCCGCCGAGCCCAGTAGCCTTCAGTTGGACACTGTGGGGTCACTGAGAGGCCGAGGGGCGACTTCTGCCTGCCAAGGGCTATTGGGATGTTTATGTCTTCGAAGGGCTGTACAAAATCATAAATGAGCCTGCTTTATACATGTGTGGGATCTTGAGTCTCGCCTGTGGCTGCCTGGGCGGGGACGGTCCCTGCTCTGAGAGCATGGGGACTGAGCCCGACCCCCAGCACACATGCACACGCGCTCCTGCCGTGAGGCCTGGAAGCTGCTCTGCAAAAATGTGGGTTCTTCTGCCTCCTGCCTCTTGGGACCCCCAATTCCAGGCTCTGCTCCGGGGGAGTCGGGCCGGTGGTACCCTGGGGCCCCACCTCCCAGCTCCCCCAGCTGCTGCGCTCCACGGTACCTGGCCACACCCCTGCCAGCCGCACCCGTTTGTCTTGCCCGGTGGACCCTAAGCCCAGGGACCCATGTGCGTCTCTGGCACGTGGCTGGAGCAGGGAAGTCGTCACGTGCGCTTGCGTCGTGGGTGCTGAGCTGTGTGCGGTGGGCAGGGTTGGGTTCAGGAGGCTTGCGTCGTGGGTGCTGAGCTGTGTGCGGTGGGCAGGGTTGGGTTCAGGAGGTGCAATCATTTACAGAGCAACTAAAGGGGTCCTGTTTGTCCCTCCCAGCCAGGCGGTGGCTTCCCTGGTGGGGCAGCTCGGGTGTGGCCGCCGGCAGGGCAAGTGGCGAGTCACCTGTTGGCTTCTCTTCCCTGCACAGGGGCCGCGGACGTGTCCATGGAGACCTGCTGTGCAGACGGACATCGCATGGCCACCCAGCATCGGGACTGCTCGCTGCCCTACGTCTCTGAGTCCACTGAGTGCAGGTGTGTCTGCCAGCAGCCGCCGTCTCCCCAGGGCCTTGTTCCTTAGCGCCTCTAGTGGAGGGCAGGGAGGGGGAGAGGGGTGGTGTGTGCTCAGTCACAGGACGGGGGTGGGCGCCCCCGCCTCCCTCCTTGGTGCCCCCTCTGTCCTCGCACACGACTCGGCAGTCGTCGGATGAGAGGACGTGGGGTTGGGGCTCTCCGTGCCGCAGCTGGGATTGAGCGGGGAGGGGGCCAATGAGGCTGTGACTGGGACTGCCCTGCACACGCGAATGGGGACCACCTGTGACCCCAAAGTGTGGGGAAGCCACAACCAGACTTCCCTGGGCTGGTGGTGCCCTCGGGCAGCAGCCTGCAGGGGGCTCTGCTCTTCCTGGGTCCCTGCAGGCTCTGGGTCCCTGCAGGCTCCGGGTCCATGCGGGCAATGGGTCCCTGCAGGCTCTGCAGGTTTGGGCAGTCATGCTTAGCAGGGGCTCCGCCCACTACTGAGAACAGTAGCAGCTTTCTGTGGAACACCGGCTGTGCGTTGTGAGTCTCACACTCACGTCTTCTCATTTATTTTAAAGAGTTTTTATTTATTTGAAAGGCAGAGTTGAGAGAGAGAGAGAAAGAGAGAGACAGAGAGAGAGAGAGCGCACAAGTGCTTCCATCTACTGGTTCACTCCTCAGATGGCTGCAACAGCAGGACTGGGCCAGGCTGAAGCCAGGAGCTTCCTCCGGGTCTCCCACACGGGCGCAGGAGCCCGAGCACCTGGGCCATCTTCTGCTGCTTTCCCAGGTGCATGAACAGGGAGCTGGGTGGGAAGTGGAGCAGCTGGGACTCAAACCAGTGCCCATGTGGGATGCCTGTGTCTCAGGCGACAGCTTTACCCGCTACGTCACAACGCCAGCTGCCCGCTGGCAGGAGGCGGATGTGAAACGATGTCGGCCTGGACGCTGGTGTTGGTGTTGGCACCGGGCACAGGGTGCCACCTGCCAGCTGTGATGGGGAGTGTGCCCCCCGAGGGGGCAGTTCCTGGAAAGCCAGAAGTGTCACAGACCAAACGGAGGGAGGCAGGACACTGAGAAGGCCACGCAGCTGGGGATGGGGACACCTCTGACCAGAGGGGCTGGGCCTCGGCCGTGGGGCCCCGTGCCAGGACGTCAGGGTGGCCAGTGGCTCCGTCAGCACCAGGCTCTGTACAGACTGCACTCTGCTCGGGAGCAGAGGCTGGGCCCTGGATCTGGACTGGCTTGGCTTGGACTTCCAGCTGTGTGACCTCAGCCAGCTCGGAGCCTCCGTTTCCCCCTGTGTGAGCTAGGGCCCAGCGCCTCCCTTGCAGGGTCAGAGGTGGCTTGGAGACCCACCAAGAGGACCACACAGAGGGAGTCGCTTAGGGTCCCAGGGCCGCAGCCTGGGGGCTCCAGCCATACCCCTTGTCTCCTGGCAGCTCTGGGGGTTGAAGTTCAAGGTTGGGTGTGGGCAGGGCTGGTGCTCCTGGGCCAGGTCCTTGGGTGCAGGCGGCTTCCTCCCCCATGGCTGTCATTTCCACACCTGTGTCCTCGTCCCCCCCATGGCAGCGGCCATGTCCACTCAAGTCCACCTCGACACCTTCTCTTACCACTCCTCAGGCCTCCCTCCACGGTAACATTCCGAGGTCCCGGGGTCAGGATTTCAGCGGTGCATTTGGGGGATGCCATTCAGCGCGTGTCCTAGCCCACTTTGTGCTGTCAGAACATCTGAGACCTGTGATTTATAAAGAACAGAAATTTGTTTCTGGGGTCAGAGCCGTGGTGCAGTGGGTAAAGCTGCCTTCTGCAGCGCCGGCATCCCATGTGGGTGCCGGGTCGAGTCCCGACTGCTCCACTTCTGATCCAGCTCCTGGCTAATGTGCCTGGGAAGGCAATGGAAGATGGCCCAAGTCCCTGGGCCCCTGCACCCGTGTGGGAGACCTGGAAGGAGCTCCTGGCTCCTGGCTTCAGATCGGCACAGCTCCAGCTGCTGCGGCCATTGGAGGGGCGAACCAGCAGATGGAAGACCTTTCTCTCTGTCTGTAACTCTGCCTCTTATATTTTTAAAAGAGTTTTATTTATTTAATAAATAGATTTTTAAAAAGAAACTGTGTTTATTTAAAAGACCGAGTGACAGAGGTCTTCCATCCACTGGGTCACTTTCCCGAATGCCTGCGACGGCCAGGGCCGGGCCAGGCTGAAGCCAGGAGTCTGGAGCTCCACCCAGGTGTCCTACGTCACCTGCTGCCTCCCACCGGGCACATTGGCAAGGGGTTGGGTCGGAAGTGGAGGCAGGACTCAGGCCAGGCTCCGATCCCCGTCCCAAGCAGCAGCTGAAGCTGCTGTGCCACGGCGCCTGCCCTGGCGAGGCTTGCTTGCTACATCGTCCATGGCAGAAGGCAGACCAGCAAGAGAGCGTGAGAGAGGACAATGTAGCTTTTAAAACAAACCGACTCCCGTGGTGAGGACAGGAATCCGTTCCCGGGGGCACACGTGTTGGGGGCCCATCCCCCGCGTTTTGGCCGGGGATATATGTCACAGGTGCAGGAAGAGGGTCCTCGAAATGGCCTCGGAGTGGCAGGAAGGGCTCTGCGGCTGAGTCCAGCTCCCGTGGGCACCTGCTGTGTGTCTGGCCACGCCCACTTCATCACGTGGGGTCATGGGACTTTCTGGCTGGAAACCAGGAGGTCCCCAGCGGCTGGACGACTCCTCCCCTTGGCCACCAAGGGCTCTCTGGGATCCAGAGGACATATTGCAGATGTCTTGGGTGAGCCAGGGGCTCAGGACGTGCGTGAGGAGCCGCCTGCTGCAGATCCAGGCTTCGGCAGGGCGAGGACTGAGCTGCCTGGAGCTGTCACAGCCACGCATCCTGTCGGGAGCGGCCAGGAGATGGCAGCTCTGACATCTCCCCAACCCTGGCATCGCTTTGCATTTTGGCTTTGGGGCCCAATAGTCCACAGATCTGAATCTAAAGTCTCCTAAAACCCTGGTTTAGGGCAAACCCACGCATTCCTCCTTTGGGAGCCGGCCCGAGGTGGGTCCTGGGAGGCTGAGATCACTAAGTTGGGCCAGGTGTAAATTGAGGAACAAAATTGGCAAAAATCCCCTGGCCTTGTCCTCCTGGGGCTGCAGACGATAAGCAGAGTACAGAGCAGATGTGGCAAGGGGCAGAATGTGCACGCAGAGGAGAGATCGGGGAGGCAGTGGGCCCGGGGTTGGGGCGGCTCACAGCTGTGGGCGGAGCGCTGAGCAGCCTCTGAGCCAGGCCTGGAAGGGGGCACCAGAGCCAGCCATGTGGCGTGGAGAGAAGGGCAGCCCGCGGAGGGAACAGTCAGCACGGAGGCTCAGAGGAGAGGCCGTGCAGGTTGACAGGCCAGCAGCGAGGGACAGGTGTGGCCAGCAGGGAGCGGTGAGGTCGGAGGGTCTCCAGGGGTCGCTGTGGGGCTGAGCGTCCATGCTGTGGGACCACTTCAGAGGCTGACTGTGTGTGGGAAGAGAACACGCTGGATTTGATCAGATGGGTGGAGGAGGGTCTGTCTGAAGCTGAGCTTAAAAGGGAAGAGACTGGGGGTGGGGTGGGTGTGAGGTGGAGCTGAGACCAAGTGGCGCTTGGATGCCCTGGGCGGAGAGGTGGCAGGAAGAGAGCTGATGGGGGCGGGGCTGGGAGAGCCTTGGACTGCAGGGACTTGGTGTGGGGGGAGGGCTGCTGGGCTTCACTCCGAACGCCTGGACAGAGGGCTGGGTGCTGAGCGCCGGGTGCCCTTGGCGCCACGTGGGACCTGAGTGGGGGCGGGGACTCTGCCAGGGCTCAGAGCCCAGAGAGGCAGGTGCAGGTGAAGTGGAGGCCACCGGGCACCCTGGGGCTGCCCCTGGCAACCACCCCTGCGCTCGTCACCACGAGCGTGGCTGCTCTCAATGCCACGTAGGAGTGGACCCACACGGCGCTGTGCCTCTGTGTCTGGCTTATCTCACCGGGCACGTGGCCCTCACATCCGTCCATGCTGTGGCCTGGATGAGAAACGCCTGTCTTCAAGGCTGATACTCTGTTGTGCGAGTGGACCATAATTTAAAACGATGCTTCTTCATTTGTTTATTTTCCTTACTCGAAAGGCGGAGCAGCAGAGAGAGGAGAGAGGAGAGAGAGAGAGAGAGAGAGAGAGAGATCCTCCATCCGCTGGTTTGGGGCCCACAACAACCAAGGCTGGGCCAGGCCAAAGCTTAGAGCCCAGAACTCCAGCCAGGTCCCCATGTGGGTGGCAGGGACCCAAGTCCCTGAGCTACTGCCTGCCGCCTCCCAGGGCACATCAGTAGGAAGCGGGATCAGAAGTGGAGCAGCTGGGACTCAGCTGCTGGCACTCTGGTTCGGGACCCACGGGTCCCAGGCAGCGGCTTCTCCCTCTGCGCCAACCCGATCGCCCACTGCTGGACTGCTGGGTGCTTCCACCTGCTGGTGGTCGTGAGTGGTGCAGCTGTGACCCTGAGCGTGCGGGCCTCTCTTCCAGCCCAGAGCTGGCCTTTAAGGAGCGACCGTTCTGTGTTCCTGCCGGCAGTGCACAGGGATCCCCCTCGTCCCTGTTGGTGCTCGCCGGCTCCTGTCGGCCAGCGAGTCTGCGACGTCTGGGTTCCCACACGCGTGTCGGGAAGGAGGCACGCACCGCTCTGACCGCTGAGCAGCGTGACGTGTGTCATAGCCCAACATGGACAGATCCATCCTGAAGCCCCAGAGTGGTTCTGAGAAGGGGCAGAAAGCCGGGTGCCGGCCTCGAGCCCCCGCAGCAGAGGGGCCGGGGAGCTGCTGACCGCAGAAGGAGGCAGGCGGGCGGCCGCACAGGGAGGCCGGCCGGGCCCCACCCTCTCCTGGACGGAGCAGGCCGGGCAGCTCTTCCTGCCCTTGCTGGCTTTGGCCGAAGCTGCGGTTATTTTGGGCCTGGTCGGGAGCCACCTGTGACATACAGACCTCCCACGCCGGCCCCCGCGCCGTGGCTGCGTCTGAGATGGATTCTGGCAGCCGCCGGCCTTCTGCCTCCCTGAGCCCTTGGCCTCCGAGAACTTCTTCCAGCAGGGCTGGGCCACATGGGCACCGCGGCCACTGCCCCTGCCCTGGGAGCCTTGAGCGAGCTGTGCGCTCTCCTCTGAGCCTGGCACGTGGGGGTGAGCGTGAGTGTGAGTGGCAGGTGCTGGTTCAATAGCCGGGAGGCCCTGGGTGAGGCCCTGCTCCGGCGACGCCTTCGGGGCTGCACCTCCATCCCAGTCTCCTCTCTGCGTTCAGCCTCCAACTAAACACGCATGCAGGCCGGGGTCGCGTCCCCCCCCCCAGCAGCAGCAGGTGCGTCCTGTGTGCTGACCGGCCGGCCCTGCCCTGCCCGCAGGATGGTTCAGGAGCAGTGCTGCCACAGCCAGCTGGAGGAGCTGCACTGCGCCACGGGCATCAACCTGGCCAGCGAGCAGGACAGCTGTGCCGCGCCCCACGGGGACAACGCCAGCCTGGAGGCCATGTTCGTGAAGGTGAGGACCCCAGCCCCGGGCTCCCCCAGCTTCCCCAGGCTCTATCCTTGTGAGCCCCGCCCAGCAGGGAGCAGAGACCACCCGGTGTTCTTTCCCCTCCCCAGGGCACAGCCCCGTGCTGGGGAAATGGGGTGGGGTTGGGGTGGGGGCTGCGGACAGGGGAGGGGGCCTTGCCCAGAGCACAGGCGTCCCCAGGCTCTGGACGGAGCGCAGAGGTCAGAGCAGGCATCTTCCCCTCAGTTCAGGCTGGGCCCTGGGGAGGGGCTGCCCTGTGCAGCCGGGGGTCTTTAGGCCTCTCTGCTTCCGAGGCTCAGCTGGGGCCCAGAGCCACCATAGATGACGCAGCTGAGTGCAGAGTGGCCTCCACTGCCCTGCCAAGGAAAGCTGTGTAGAAACAGCAGGGGCCCATCCCTGAGTGCACCTGGACCCTCCCCCATGACCCACCAAGACAGCAGCTACTGAGGCCGCTGGCTGGGCTGGACTGCGTCCACTAGGGGTAGGCAAGTGCCTGAGGATCCCATTCCTGGGCCGGAGCCCCGCAGAGGAACAAGCTGGCCAGGCCACCTGCTGCGGGAGCTGCCGGTGGGACATGGCGTCTGCTGGCGGTGCTGGGTGGACAGCGCGAGCCCTGAAACACACTGTGCCCACGTGGGAGGCCAGGGGCCCTTCGAGGAGCTGGAATCTGAATGGAGTGGGGGTGCTCGGAGGCAGGCGTGGGCTCTGGCCTGGACTTCCCTCTCCGCACAAATCTGGAGACGCCACGTGGGCCCCCCGGGAGGCGGCTCTGGCAGGAAGGAGCCTGGGGGGCGGTACGGGAGGGGTGGCCAGGCCCCGGGCGTCTTGTGACCGCCTGGCCGGCGGCTGTGCCTGCACCCCAGGTCAGAGGGCAGGCAGGGACAGAAGCAGCTCCGCCACTCCCAGGGCATTTGGTGGACGAGGGATCGGTGTTTCTGGGAAAGATAACTCATACCCCAAAAGGTGGGTGTGGTAACGAGTGCTCCCCACGTGTGGCGGCAGAGGGGGCAGCGGGGAGGTCGTGGACCCCCACAGAAACCACAGCTGGGGCTTTTCTGGAAAGTTCCATGCTTTCAGGTGGGGAGCGGGGGCCCAGGCGATGGCAGCGACCCACACCTGCTCCTCTCAGAATCCAAGGGCCCCGTGCTGGTTGAGTGCACACTTCCGTTCCGGCCGCCCTGGGAGAGCGGATGGGTGTGCGCCCTCCAGGGCATGGTAGAGAAATCTGAGACCACCCAAAAGGCACGGATCTCCTGGGGCTCTCAGTGACCCTGTAGGAGGCTCTCTTGTCCTGGGATCAGGTGGGGGGGGGGCAGCACGGAGATTCGGAGGCCTGCCTGGCTACTTACTGCCGATGTTGCGAGGGTTTGAGGCCTGACATGGCTGGCCTTGCTCTGAGCTCAAGGTCACGTGGCCAGGATGTCAGCATCCCGACTCCTGGCAGATGCCGGTCTCCAGAGCTGGTATGTGGGCATCAGTTGCCGCCATCCAGGGAGGCTCGGGGAGGCAGCCCCAGGCCCCACAGAGCCCCGCCGGCCCTGGCCTGTGCCGAGCCTCCGCAGCTGGCGTCTCCCGTGCTTACAGAGGTGCTGCCACTGCTGCTTGCTGGGGAAAGCGGCCCAGGCCCAGGGCCAGAGCTGCGAGTACAGCCTCATGGTGGGCTACCAGTGCGGCCTGGTGTTCCGTGCCTGCTGCGTGAAGGGCCAGGAGACGGCGGACTTCGTGCCCGGGGACGTTGTGGACCTCCGGGAAACAGGTGCGTCCCCTCCCCTTCCCTCTGGGCCGCGTGTGGGGTTTCCAGGATGTGTGTGGAGCCCGTTTATCCCCCGATACCACATCCTGGAATCCAGTGCAGATCAAGAACGTCTAAAAGGGGGGGGGGGGCATCTGTACAGAATAGGTGCAGACTTTAAAAACCATTTATTTACTGAAAGTCAGGGACACAGAGAAATGCCTCATGTACTGGTTCACTCCCAACTGCCTGCAAGAGCCGAGGCTGGGCCAGGCGGAAGCCGGGAGCTGGAAACTGCTCAGGTCTCTTAATGGGCGGCAGGGTCTCATTAACAGGAAGCTGGAATTGCTAGCAGGGCAGGGACTTAAACCCCTGGGACACAGACAACGTCTTAACCCCCAGGCCCAGTGCACACCCCTCCCAACAGCTTCTGGTTGCCACTCCCTTAACAGAACATGACAGCTAGTCAGTCCCATTTACGTGGGACCAGGTTCTCCAAGTACTGAGAGACGGCCCACAGTCCCCAGGAGGATGTGGTGGGGTTTGGGTACCCGTGGGGGTCCTGGATGCTGGAGGAGCACTGTGTTGGGTCTGGCTCCTGTAACTGAGGGGCTGGCAGGCTCCAGGACCGCAGGGCTGGCTGGCCCTGGGGAGAGCTGCTGTCGTGGCTGAGGGTTCCCTCCCTGGGTGGCATGGAGGGGAGGGTTGTCATTTTGTTTTCTCGTAAGGTCTTTGATTGCCTGGGGCCCACCAGGTTGTGGAGGGCCATCCGCTGGACTCAGGGTCCACCGGCCTCATTATTAACCTCTTCTCAAACACACCTTCCCAGGTGTGGCCGGTGTCATGGTGTGGCCAGTTAAACTGCCGCCTGCAGTGCCGGCATCCCACATGAGTGCCAGTTTGAGTCTCGACTGCTCCACTTCCGATCCAGCTCCCAGCAAATGCACCTGGGAAAGCAGCGGAAGATGGTCCAAGTGCTTGGGCTTCTGCCACCCACGTGGGAGACCCAGATGGAGTTCTGGGCTCCTGGCTTCAGCCTGGCCCAGCCCCGGCCATTGCAGCCATTTGGGGAGTGAAAAGTTCAAAACAGAACACTTAAGAAAAAAAAGCCAAGTCTTTAAATTAAAATAAATACCCTCCCAGCCACATCCAGACGGGTGTCTGAGCAGGTGTCTGGGAACCGCGGCCTGGCCAAGTGCACATTTGACATTTGCCATCGTGGACGGCGCAGGGCCGCGCGTTCCCGGCACAGCTGAGGGCCGGTGTTGGAGCCTCACCTGGGAGCTGCTGGTCTGTGGTGAGACGGGGGCTCGGGGCTCAGGATCAGACAAGTCTGCGTTCGTGTCCTCATCCTAACGTGGCCTTTGGGGCTCAGTGCCCTCATCTGTGGGATGGGCATCGGCTTCCTGGGATGAGCACATGGAGGTGGGTCCCAGGTGTTTGGTGTGCCACCTGGCTTCACAGTGCCACACCTGGTGACTTCAGACTGTCCCCGGCAACCCTGGGGCAGTGTGGGTGGCTGACCTTGCCCTGAGCTCAAGGTCATGTGGCCAGGACTTCGGCCTCCCGACTCCTGGCAGGTGCCTATCTCCAGAGCTGATTGTGGGTGTAAGTCCTTAATAATGGGCTCTGCCCCTTAGCCGATGGGAGTGTGACCCCGAGAGCTCCCAGCGGGGCACCCACCTGTTCTGCTTCTCTGTCCCCTGGAGCACTGGGCTTGGTTGAGTTACATGGGCCAGGGGAACTGACTCCTGTGCCATAATGAAACTACCCTGGAAAAATGCAGGAGTCTCTCTGCCCAAGCTGCTTGTGCTTTTGGGCTGGTTCTTGCCTGAGTTTCCTCCCCCTCGCGTTAAAAAAAAAGGGGGGGAGGAAGGGAGGGAGGAAGGAAGGGAGGGAGGAAGCAATGGTGAATGCCCACCCCTGGCTCAGCCCTGGCTGTCACTGGCATTCGGGGAGTGAACTGGTGAATGGGCGCCCTCCCCATGTCTGTCTGTCTCTGCCTCTATAATACATAAATTTTAAGAATTTTAATAAGAAAGGGTTGAAAGGGAAGGGCTCTCACAGTTGTCGCTCAAGCCACCCATTCTGTGGTCGTGGGAGCCCTGAGGCCTTGGGCTCCTGTGTGGTCTTTGATATTCAGAACCTGGGACGGTCCACATCCCGCCTCCTCCCCAGACTTCTGGGAGCAGATGACATTCTCACTCCATCCCACCCGAGCCCTTCCCCTGTGCCTCCAGGGAGGACGTCCCGGCTTGTGGCTGGCTTGTGGCTCCTTGGGTTCCGGCCTCAGACCTTCTCTGGGGCTCCAGATGCTTTTTCTTCCTGGCTTTTATCCGCTTCCACCCCTGCCCCAGGCTCTCCTCCAAGACTCCCTCCTCCCCAGGACTTCCTCAACTCCTCCTCCTCCTCCTCCTCCCCCACGCACAGTCTCCTCCCTTCCACTAACCTTCATCCAGGGCTACTGTGTGCCACCCAGAAGTGCCACGGACAGTGCTGGCTGTGATGGGGTCAGTTGGTGGCCACGGCCCAGCCGTCACTTTAACAAGCCTCTGCAGTGCTGCTCTGGGACGTGCTGCCCTGGGACGGAGGGCCGGGTTCAGGGTACGAGGAGGCCAGGACTGTGTTTGTGGGAATATTTGAGTCATCTGAATTCTGTAACAGCACTTGGCGCGGAGTGAGCCCGCGAGGCTGCTGTGCCGCGCTCTGTCGTCATAGCTCTGAGAAACCCACCCACCAGTAGAAGTGGCAGTCTGTTGTTTTTTTTTTTTCTAAATTGATTTATGGGGGCTGGTGCTGTGGCATAGCAGGTAAAGCTACTGTGTGCAGCACCAGCATCACATATGGGCACCGGTTCGAGTCCCGGCTGGTTTGAGTCTTGGCTGTTCCACTTCCCATCCAGCTCCCTGCTATGCCTTGAGAAAGCAGTGGAAGATGGCCAAAGTGCTTGGGCCCCTGCACCTGCGTGGTGACCTGGAAGAAGCTCTGGGCTTTGGATCTGCCCAGCTATGGCCATTGCGGCCATTTGGGGAGTGAACCAGCTGTTGGAAGACCCTTCTTTCTGAAACTCTGCCTTTCAAATAAGTGGGTAAATCTTCAACAACAACAATAACAACAAAAGATTTGTTTATTTGAGAGACAGAGAGGTCTTCCATCCACTGGTTCACTTCTGAAATGGCCACAATGACCAGTGCTAGGCCAATCCAAAGCCAGGAGCCAGGAGTTTCCTCTGGGTCTCCCACATGGGTGCAGGGGCCCAAGCTCTTGGTCCGTCTTCCGCTGCTTTCCTAGGCACATCAGCAGGGAGCTGGATTGGAAGTGGAGCAGCTGGGTCTTGAACCGTCACCCATATGAGATGCGGGTACCACAGGCGGAGGCCCAGCCTACCACGCCACAGGCGCCGGTCCCTGTCATTCTGTTCTTAGACGGGTAAAGCTGATACCCTGCTGTTTTAAAGACTTACAACTGGGCATTACCACCCGAAACGGACTAGACGTGAACACAGTTGGTGTTCCTTGCGATGAGACGGGAGATGGCCAACGTCTGGTTTCTCCCTCCTTAGCTAAGGTCTCTGAGCCGGAGGAAGAGCAAGAGGACCCCTACCTGAATGACCGCTGCCGAGGTGAGACCCGAGATCTCCCCTGAGCCACCTGATGGTCGCTGAACCTGAAGGGAAGTCAGCATTGACCCTGGCCTCTGCCCTCCGGGGAGGCGGTGGGCCGCTGGGAAGGGGCCGTGCAGAGGAGCTGGCAGGGAAGGCTCTCCCAGGGCGGCGTCCACCCGGACACTGCCAGGTTCACGGACCTGTGGACACGGGCTGGGGCCGCACGCTTAGGGGAGCCCCTCGGGAGGGCCGCTGGGTCTCTGGAGCTCCACCAGGTGCCACAGACACTGTGCGCTTGCCTCCCGGGGAGACATTTACAGATTTGGAGCAGAGCCTTGCAGGTTTGCTTTTCATTGCGTGTCTGGACCGGCAGGTCTGCCCCCCGGGCTCACCCATCCCTGCCTGAGCCAGCTGAGTCACAACATACTGTGGCAGTGATGGGGGGGCCAGAACCCCAGAAGGCCCCCAGTCCTCCCTGGGGGAGGGGAGAGCCGGGGTCCATGGGAGGGTGCAGAAGACCCAGAGCAGCCAGGCCGCAGGCAGGCAGCGGGGGAGGGGAGAGGCAGTGGTGAGCTCTGGTCTCCTGGCCTGGGCCTGCTGGAGGCTGGGTGTCCCCATGACAGCTGCACCGCATGCACTCTGGCCACCCTGGAGGGAGTGTGGGTCCAGGAGTGGGGAGAGGCCTAGGGCCCCCCGGGGGAGACTGGGCAGGAGGCAGCTGAGGTGGCAGCAGGCCCTGGAGTTTATGGGGGCAGATGGGGCTGCGTGGGGCCCAAGCAGAAGCCACTGGCGGAGGGCTCACCATCCCCTGCCTGGTCTCTTAGGCGCCCCCACTGGTGGGGGGACCGGAAGCAGGAGCCCCCAGGGTGCCCAGAGCCAGACCCTGGGGTCTCCCATGTCCAGTCCAGCCTGACTCACGGCCACTCTGCCTGCAGGTGGCGGACCCTGTAAGCAGCAGTGCCGCGACACCGGGGAGGAGGTGGTCTGCTCGTGCTTCGTGGGCTACCAGCTGATGGCCGACGGCGTGTCCTGCGAAGGTAAAGGCTGGGGTGGGGCCTGCGCGGAGGACCGCCCCGCGCTGCTCTCTGGCGCCCCCTGGAGTTGGCCGGGAGCGAGAAACGACGCGTGGGGCGCGGCGGCGTGGGAGAAGTGCCCGGGAGGGCCCCGGAGCTTCGCAGGGGAACCGGCTGTTGGGGCCGCGGCTCTCCCGGGTCATGCTGGGCCCCCGCTCGCCGGCCCTCCCGCGCTGACCCCTGTGTCTCACAGACGTGAACGAGTGCATCACCGGCAGCCACCACTGCCAGCTTGGAGAATCCTGCATCAACACCGTGGGCTCCTTCCGCTGTCAGCGCGACAGCAGCTGTGGCACTGGCTACGAACTCACGGACGACAATAAGTGCAAAGGTACAGCCTGCGCCGGGCGTAGAGGGGCCTAGGTGGGGGCGGGTGGATGCTGCCCCCTTGCATTGCAGGCGGCCGGGCCGTACCGGGCCCAGTGCCTTGGGGCACGGGAACTGAGAAGTCCCGAGGCTGGCGGTGCCGGGCAGCAGGTGTAGGAGGTGGGCAGGTGTGCACCTGGCCGGCCAGAGCCTTCCCTTCGCAGGGGCAGGTTGGCGTTTCTGAAAAGGATCAGATTCTTTAGAAACAAGGCTAAGGGCAAATTTCAGGTGCTCGTGCATGTGCCGTCTGCAAATAAAAATGAATAAAACAGCTTTGTGCAACAGCCGGCATCCGTCCAGTTCCAGGCTTCCTTGAAGTTCAAACCATATCCCCTTCCGCTACATAAAAACCGGAAGCTGCTGGCCGCCGGCCGAGGCGTGACCTGGCAGGGGAGGCTCCGCCCAGGCTCTTCCAGAACCTGGTTCTCTGAGGATGGCCTTGGGCCTTTCCCGAGGACAAAGCGGTTTGGCTAAAAGTGTGGACCGTTGGATTCTGGGGGTGACTCCAAAGCGAGGCGCCCCCCTCCCCGGTCTTGTCCTCTGTACTCCGGCTGGGCCTGGTGGCCTGGCCGGCCGAGTGTCTGTGCTGTGAGAGCCTTTGGCCTTGAGCTTCAAGGAAGCCTTGCCGCGACGTGCCGGCTGCTGGTGCTTGGGGCACCGGGGCGGCGCAGGGTGCAGAGGTTCGCAGCGGCTGTGTTGTTGCCGTCGAGTTAATTGTTTATGAGCTGAACTAAACATGCACTTGGCCTCAATGAATAACACACGCGTGTGCCAGGAGCACACGCATAGCAGTTTGCCTGGGAAGAGGCTTGGGGGAAGCGGAGCAGTCAGCCCTCTGAGGGGATCGAGCAGAGTGTGGGGCGTCTCTGCTACAGTTTCGGGAGACGGTGGGGTAGTAGCGTTAGAGACTTTCTTGTGATGTTGAAGTGTTGTCAAATGCCTGGCACTACTCGCTAACCATCTCCTTTTTTTATGATGTACCAGATATTGACGAGTGTGAGAGTGGTATTCATAACTGCCTCCCCGATTTTATCTGTCAGAATACTCTGGGATCCTTCCGCTGCAGACCCAAGCTACAGTGCAAGAGTGGCTTTATACAGGATGCTCTAGGCAGCTGTATTGGTAAGACACGCTGCCGCCAGGGCGCCCCCCGGGCTCCGCCGGGCAGGGTGCGGCGTCCACCGCTCCGCTCCGGGGCCTCTGTCCGTTCAGGGGCAGCCGGCAGGTAGTTCAGGCCTCGTGGGCCGTGTGGGCTGTGTCACGGCGCTCGAGTCTGCCGTGGTTTGAAAGTACCTAGGGACAGCGAGTGAACAGTGGGAGACACTGTTCCCAGAAATCTTTATTTACAAAAAACGGATGGCACGGTTTGGATGTTGGAGTTGGAGATGCCCGGTTCTGAGCCGAATGGACCAGCCACATTTACGCTTAACCCCTGGCGTGCGGGCTCGAGCAGGTGCCAGCAAGATGACCGCCGCGGCTCCCCGCCCCAGCTTGTAGTTGGCTGGATGGCGTTCTGCGTTCTGGAGAGACTCTTGGCAGTGGGCCTCAGAGAGTCAGGGGAGAAGAGCGGGAGCCAGGGCGCCGGGGGAGGGGACTGGGAAGCCAGCGTTCTCTGGGGACAGAGTCCGAGTTTTGCCAGATGAAGGTGTCCAGGACGTGGCTGGTGGTGATGGTCACACAGCTGTGAGACCGAACCCCGTGCCCCGGAGCTGTGCCCTTACAGACGGGGAGGACGGCCAAGCTGATGTGACGCGTATTTCACCACGATAATAACGAGAGCTCTGTGTTGGTCTCAGGGGAGGACCGGTGGGAAAGGAGAGAAAGTGCCAGGTGGACTGAGTGGAAATGGGGGTCGCGGTGCACTGCTCGCGCTGGGGGAGGAGCAGCACGGGACGGGGCCCGCGACACCCGTGCGGGAAAGGTGGCAGGCGAACCCCTCCCTCAGCCTTGCCTTGCCCTCTGGTGGAAGAAGCTTCTGGGTCCTGCCTCTGGCTCTGGGCCCTGAGCGCCGCCCGTCGGAGCCCACCCTACCTGGGTGGCTGCAGCCTGCTCCCCTCTGGAGGCCGAAGCGTTGTCTGATTTTGTCTCAGCTCCTCTCAGATAAAGCCGCACTGACTTGTGTTTGAGATGGAATTGAAAGCTCCTACCCCCCCATTTTTGCCACCCCAAGATACTTGGAGCCAGTGCCGCCTTAGGAAGGGAGTCCCTTGCGAACCGTGCCCTGGCCTCCTGGCCCTTGTCCCACGCCGGGGGCCTCGGCTGGGCTCCCAGCTGGCCCCTCGCCAGCCTCCTGTGAGCTGCGCGGTCATCACTCAGCACCGGGGGCCCCTGAGCAGGGCGGGCGCTGCTCAGACTTGCCGGTGGCTTAGGGGGCTCCGCCGAGGAGGCTGGCAGCTGTAGGGGCTGGAAACCCTGACGCACGGCAAAGTCAGCCCCGCTTCCCACAAAGAACCTTTGCAAGTCTCAACGTGGTGCCCATCTCCCTGATGCTGTGGGGAGGAACGGATCGGCACTCGTCCCCCCACCCCCACCCCCACCCTGGATCTGGAGCCTGGCTGCCGGAGCTCTGGGGTCCTCGCCGAACCCTCAGCTCTCAGCTCCTCCAGCTCGGCCTGCTGTGTGGGGGCGGGGGTGGGGTGGGTGTCGGTCCTCAGACCGAGTGCCGCGTCTCGGAAGCTGTGTAGGGGCTGGCAGAGCTCGGGAAAGATGCGCATAACGGAAACGCTGCCAGGATGCCTTGCACCAGGAGAAACGTGTCTGAATTCCACTTCCTGTGACGTCTCGGAAGTGTCCTTGAACTTCCTGTTGAGACGGGCAGACCCGGCGTGAGCGTGGGACTGCGCTCTCGCGCCGTTTGGTTCTTGGGGAGGCCGGACTGCTCGGGCTTTCCCCTCCTTTTCTTTCTGTAAGTCCACTTGGCGGTGTAGTAGACGTCTGGCGGCAGCACTTTGAAGTCGTCTTTAGCGAAGTGATTGACTGCATCAGCAAGAATGACTGTCAGGAGAGAGCGCCAGGTGTTGCCAGAACCCGGCTTCCCAGGCCCCAGAGCCTCTCCCGGGCAGCCGGGCTTGGGACCAGGGGCCTCCTCGCTGGTGTAAACCTGGAATTTTCCCGAACCTTGCGCTGTGCTCACCCAGGGCCCTGCGGCTGTCGTGTCTTCCTCAAGTTCTGTTTTTTCCTCTTTCTCTGAGTCCCCTCCCCCAGCCCCTGGCCGCCTCCTTAGGAGGGGGAGGGGCTGGGCCTTGGGAGGCTCCCACCACATCTGGACTCTGCCTCGGGGAGGAAGCGTGGGGTGGCTGGGTCCCCAGCAGCTGGGACTGCCCAGGTCCTCCCTACAAGGCCCCCTAAGAGGGAGTGGCTATGCAGTGCCTTCCTAGGACCCGTTGATCTCCATGTGGTCACCCTCTCATTCATTCATTCGCTCACTCATTAATTCAGCCACCGGTTTCCTAGTCCTGGACGGGACTCGTCAGTATCTCGGCGGGGGGGACCTCCTCCCTGGCTGGGGACGGTGTGCCCCCCCGCCCCCCGGGACAGTGTGGGAAACGTGGGACCTGAGAGGTGCGCTTGCCTCGCCGTTGGCTGCGAGGCGGCCCCTCAGCTCCTTCCAGATGCACACAGCACGCAGAGCGATTCCCCCAGGTGGCTTTGCAGGCCTGGGTCCTTGCAGGAGACCACGCCTGGCCAGAGGCCCAGTCTGCATGTGGGACGCGGCTCTCGGTTATCCCTGGCTCGCGCTCGGTCCTTGCGTGCCCATCAGAGGTTAACACCGCGCAGTCACCACATCGGGGCGTGTCTGGGCGAGACAAGAGACCGCTGGGCAGTGACCTCAGAGAATCCAGAGTGGGGTCTCCGAGGAGGTGGTGCTCAGAGGGCCACAGGGGCCGGGCGTCCCTGGAGGCAGGTGCCTGAGTGGCCAGTGCAGGAGCTGCTGACGCACTGGGGCTGCAAGGCAGACTGGCCTGGTGAGGCTGGGGGGCAGGTGGGGCCCCGAGCCTCACTGTGGCCCGTTTGCTGCACTGAGGGGACCCTCCCCTCTGTCTCCTTGTTCTGTGCCGGGGAGGGGCCATCTTGCCTGTGTGGGTTTGGTGCAGCAAGAGGTGGAGCTGTCGGGGCAGAGGCGTGCCAGAGGCCCAGTGTGCTGGGGACAGTGGCAGGGAGCCAGTTGCCTGGTGTGGGGGAGGGGCCTGCAGTTTCTTACTTGCGGCCTTGCGCAGAGCAGGGCAGGGCTCTTGGAAGTTCCAGCCGGCGGCTTCCGGCCCAAGCTCCGTGGCTCACCCCGCTGCCTCCGTCTTCCCCGTTGTAGATATCAATGAGTGCTTGAGTATCAGTGCCCCGTGCCCCGCGGGGCAGACGTGCATCAACACGGAGGGCTCCTACACGTGCCAGAAGAACGTGCCCAACTGTGGCCGTGGCTACCACCTCAACGACGAGGGGACGCGCTGTGTGGGTTGGTATCGGCCAGAGATCAGCCTGAGCTCCACTCTCCTGTCCGCTTCCAGCACACAGCCGACATGCGCACATGCATGCACACCTGTGCACACACCAGATACATGCACATGCATGCACACCTGTGCACACGCACACCTGTGCACACACCAGATACACGCACATGCATGCACACGTGTGCACGCGTGACACAGACACGCACACCTGTGCACACACCAGATACACGCACAGACACATGCATGTGCACACAAATGTACACGCACACGCACCTCGGAGCAGGAGCGCGGATCCCACACTGAGGCCCTCTCCTTGTGTCTGCCCAACCTGTCGCTGACCCCTGGGCCTAGGCCTTCCCTGCGTCCCAGCCCGCGTCAGCTTCCCCAGCCTCCTCTCTGTCCAGTCTGACCTGAGCCCGGAGCGCTCTGCTGCTCAGCGGCTCCCCTTGTGGTGGGGGGCGGCCACTGCTTCTCGCTCAGTCCTGAGCTGGCCGCCACTTCACAGAGCCCAGGCCACACCAGCGCGGCCCCTTCTGCTCTGTGTGTGTCGATCTCATTCCCATGGTGTGGGGTGGCAGTGGATTCCCTGCTCCTACACCCCAGCCCACCCTGCTGCCTGCTGGGGAAGGGGTCTGCCCCATGCCCATGGCTCCCAGCATCTCCCCACCATCACCCCTAGCAAGGGTGTGTGCTGGCCAGCGCAGGCCCCGGGTGGGTGGGGTCCCAGGACGGGCCCAGCCCTTAGTGGGTGCCCCGGGATAATGAAGAGGTGTCGCCTTGTCAGCGGACGCTGCGGCGGCTCCTCGGGGCAGGCCCCGCGCTGACTGCCTCGCAACCTCTTTCTCCCCGGCAAGACGTGGACGAGTGTGCGCCGCCCTCCGAGCCCTGTGGCAAGGGGCACCGCTGTGTGAACTCCCCCGGCAGCTTCCGCTGCGAGTGCCAGCCCGGCTACTACTTCGACGGCATCAGCAGGACATGCGTGGGTACGTGGTGTCCTCGCGGGCTCGGGGCAGCCGAGGGGCACCTGCAGTGACACCGTCTGGCGCTTGTTTGGGCGACTCCCAGGCGCAGGGTCCCCGAGAGAAGCCCTGAGTCAGGAGACCCCCGTTCTAGCTCGGGCTCCACAGCTGTCCCAGGCAAGGCTCTCCCAGCTGTGAGCGGTGTCCTGCGTGCCCCAGGGTCTCCCAGTGCCGCCAGGGCCACAGATGCCAGAAGTGTGAGATTCACAGTGACCTCAGGGCCAAAGGGTCAGAGATGTCCCATGAGCCTGGGCTGACCACTAATGGGCTCAGCCCCGGCAGCAGGCACCTGCCAGCGCCGCTCCAGCGTGCTAAGCAGTGGCCGGCACCTGCTCCCCACGGCTGCCCCTTTGCCACCTCTCAGTGGTCCCTCCTGGTAGCACTGGGTGGAGGCTAGCCCAGTGGGCGGGCACGCCGGCTGTGGCTTCTGCTCCTGCCAGCTTGCCATGTCCAGGTCCAGTCAGCGGGAGGTGGGGGGAGAAAGACTGAACAGCTGCCGTTGCTATGGAAACATGTCCCCGAGCCGCCCGTCCCCGTTGCAGACATCAACGAGTGCCAGCGCTACCCCGGGCGCCTATGTGGCCACAAGTGCGAGAACACTCCGGGCTCCTACCACTGCAGCTGCTCCACGGGCTTCCGGCTCTCCGTGGACCGCCGGTCCTGTGAAGGTAAGGGGAGGCCCCTCTTCCATGCCGCCCCCTGCAGGTTGAGCCCCCCTCTCGCAGACCCAGGACGGGTGTTGGGGGAAAAGGCGGCTGCTCAGGCCTGCCCTCCAAGACCCTGGGAGCCAAGGGGTGTGGGGGTGTGGCTGCGAGCGTGCAACCCCCTTCACCTGTTCCTTCGGGGACACTGACCTCCCCACCCCCAGCCAGGTGTCTGTGGAGGGAGTGATTGACATGTCACAGAGGAGCGAGCCTGTGGCGAGGAGGCGCTGTGGTTGTGCTCGGGGAGCAGCCTTGGTCCGTGGGTGTCCCGTGTCAGAGTGCGGAGGTGGAGTCCCAGCTCTGTTTCTGATTCGAACTTCCTGCTGAGCCCCCCCTCCCCGGAGGCAGCTGTGAGAGCTCATGTGTTTGGGTCCCTGCCACCCACAGGGGAGACCCGGATGGAGTCCTGGGCTCCTGGCTCCAGCCTGGTCCAGCCCCGGCTGTCATGGGCATTTGGGGAGTGAGCCAGCAGATGGAAAATCTCTGTCTCTCTGCCTTTCAAATAAAACAAACCTTAAAAAAATGGGATGGAGGCTGGTCAAGGTTATCAGGGAAGGGCGTGAGATGGCAGCTGGTACTGCGGGGGCCGCGGCGGCGGTCCCTCCTGGCTTGTGCTCCTGTGGCCACTCCCAAGCAGCTGGCAAGAGGGCAGATCTGTGTCGGTGGACACGGGGCCAGGGTCTGGCTGGCTTTGCCACCTGAGCGTCCTCAGGCACCTGCCCAGGGTGTGACGGCAGCGGTGAGCAGTGGGGCCGGGCTGGACGCTGGGGGCTGCGGAGATGGAACACGGCTGGAGATGCTCGCCGCAGCTCTGCTACCGACCAGCAGCAGCTGAGCAAATGTGAGAAGGCACTTGTGGGCCTGGGTTGGCCGACTCCGTCTAGAAGCCGCGTAGTGACCATTGGAGGCTTCCCAGCCACGGTCTCCTGATACGATGCCTCTGCTCTGCTTAGCAGCACAAAAGCAGCTGGGGCCCTTGGTACGACACATGAGCATAGCTGTGTGCCAATAAAACTTTATTTGTAAGAACAGATGGCAGGCCAGATTTGGCCTGAGGGCTGCGGCTGCTGCTCCAGGTCAGGGGAACAGGTGAGCAACAGCTCAGAGTGGAGTCCCGAGCACTGGAGTATCTGGAGTGCTGTCCCATGTGCCGGGTCACCTGGGGGGCCAGGGAGGTCAAGATCAGGCTTACATCTGAGAGCTGGGGCCGACAGGTGCCCAGCAAGGCTGGGAGCCCAGGTGGGGGCTGGGGGCCGTGGCTTGAAGCCCGCAGGGGCAGGGACAGCTGTGGTGGGCGGGAGTCCCAGGACCCCCCGCGGATGAGCTGTGGGGAGGAGCGGTGGGCGGTGCCGTGTGATGCGGGGACCCCCTATGTGCCCCAGACGTGAACGAGTGCAGCAGCAACCCCTGCAGCCAGGAGTGTGCCAACGTCTACGGCTCCTACCAGTGCTACTGCCGGCGCGGCTACCAGCTCAGCGACGTGGACGGCGTCACCTGCGAAGGTGAGGGCGCCCTGGCCGTGCCATCCCCCGGCAGGTGCCAGGGCCTCCGCCGCCCGGGGCTGGCAGCTGGCATGGGCTTCCCCCGCGGCTGAGATTGGCCCCTCGTTGAGGGTGAGGTGGGCGGGGAGCAGCCCCTGCCCCTCCGCCCCCGTCATTCTTCCCCGCACCTGAGCTCATGGTCACCACTGAGCAGCCTGGGGCTCTGAGCCACAGGGCGTGACCATGGCAGGGGACTGAGGAGGGAGGAGGGCTCCAGGGGCCACCCGCACCCCTGACTCCAGCTCTGCCTCGGCCTGGGCCGCTGTCTATTCGGTGCCATGGGTGTTAACCGCAGCCCCCCCTGCCCCAGGCTGCCAGGGGACAAAACCAGATTAAACCGGCCTGCCACACACTGCCTGGCGCCCATGGCGGTGGGTTTTGTTAGCAGATGGCCCTCGGTCCCCTGCCCCTACCTCATCCTCTACATCACCCACTGCCGTGGGAGCCCAGGCTAGCCCACTCCTTCGCTGCCTCGGTTTCCCCTCTGTGCTCTCTGGGCCCCCTGGGGGCTCTGCCATGCGAGGCTGAGGTGGGCTTTCCCCTTGCAGACATCGACGAGTGTGCCCTGCCCACCGGGGGCCACATCTGCTCCTACCGTTGCATCAACGTCCCCGGGAGCTTCCAGTGCAGCTGCCCCCCGAACGGCTACAGGCTGGCCCCCAACGGCCGCAACTGCCAAGGTGCGTGAGGCCGCCCCTGGGGTCGGGAGCTGTGGCCAGGCTAGGGGAGGCTGGTTGCCTGACCCAGGGCCACCCCACAGGTGTGGCAGGTCCAAGGCTGCCGTGTGCCCTGGGCCCCTCCCCACCTGCCCTCGGTGGAAAAGACCGGGACACCTTAGGAAGGTGCCCCGGTGGAGGGAAGGCCCGGAGACCCCCTGGTTCCGCCTTCCATTCTGTTACCCGACTGACCCTTGCCTGGGCCAGGCCTGGCGTGACACCGTGAGCACGTGGCCGAGGCCTCTGTCCCCAGGGGCTGCTCGCTGTCCCAGCAGGGGCCTCGGTGTGTTCCCGAGGTCTCCGTGTTGGGGCTCGCCTACATGGCTCTGCTCAGCAGGAGCTAGATGGCTGGGGGGCCGTCCTCAGCCTGTATTTCCAAGACCCCCGGGGGTCCCCGTGCCCTCTGTGGCCATCATTCGGTGACTGCGGGGAGAGGGCGGTGCGCGGTAGGTTTTGGTGGACGAGTGATTCTGGGGTGGACACACTGGCTCCCATCTGGGGTCGGCCCCAGATGCTGGGCCTCAGGGGCAGCTCTGTGCAGCCCCCTCCTCCTGGGCGCACCCATGGGGCTGTGGGTCCAGAGGCTCCGGAGGCCCCCGGATATCATTTCTGGTCACGAAGAAGGTGGCTTGGGGTGAAGGCGGGCAGGAGCCATGGCATTTCCTGGGAAGGTCCTGCTCAGCCGGGCTGCAGCCCCGAAGGAAGTCCCTCACCTCCTGTCTCTGCCAGAGCTCATGGCATGGGTCCTCCTGGCCGGGCTCCCTCCCCGCACCTGGGCACAGCGAGCACGCGCCCCCGAGCATTGCTCTGCCAGGGCAGTGTGGGCTCGGCCACCAGCCACCAGGCTTTAGTGACAGCCCCCTCCCCGTGGAATTCGCTCCAGAGTGCCTGTGGGAAGCCCCAGGCCCCTCCACAGGAGCCCGAGGCCTGCAGGGCAAGGTGTGGCAGGAATCTGTTAAACCTGCATGGGGTTGGGGGAGGGCGGAGCTTCTGCCCCTCCCTTCCCCTCCCCTCCCAGGATGTTTGGGGTCACACCAGATAAGAGCCAGGGAGGGGCTCTGGCGCTTACAGAATCTGTGGCCTGGGGCAGGTGCGTTGGCTCTGAGCGCCCCCTGGAGTGCGTTGGGAGGATGCAGAGTTGTCCTTTACCCCCAGCGCCCCCAGGGGCCCGCGCACCATCGCTATGCTCCAGCCGTGGCTCATGAATACTGAGGTGCTACCCTGCCAGTGTGGCAGCTGCCGCTGGCCTTTGACTCAGGGATGCAGAGACCGCCTGGGACACTCCCGTTCTAGACCAGAGCCCCCGGCTTTGAGTCCTGCTCTTTCCTGTGGAAGCACACCCCGGGAGGCAGCAGCGATGGCCCTCAAGTGGTCGGGGCCCTGCTCCCTTTACGTGGGAGACCCTGACTGAGCTCCTTTCCCGCCTCCTGCCTCCGGCCTGGCCCAGCCCAGCTCTTGCAGGTGTTTGGGGAAGGAACCGGCAGATGGGAGAGCTTGCTCGCTCGCTCTCTGCCTTTCAAATAAAATCCTTAGAATGCAGATAGCCAATACATGCGGGGGCTGGTGCCGGCCGCTGCCCCAGAAGCAGCCAGTGGTGGGAGATCCCGGCATACCTGTCTGGGAGGGGCGTGGCCAGCGTGGCCTGTGTGGCCTGCGTGGCCTGGGCCCTCACCATGCTGCCCCGGGTCTCTCGCAGACATCGACGAGTGTGTGACGGGCATCCACAACTGCTCCATCAACGAGACCTGCTTTAACATCCAGGGCAGCTTCCGATGCCTGGCCTTCGAGTGCCCCGAGAACTACCGCCGCTCGGCAGACACGTAAGTGCCGCCCGCGCCGCTGCCTGTCTGTGTCGGCCTCCCGGCGGCCTGGCTGGGCAACGAGCCGTGACCGCAGGGCCCCCCGCTGATCCGGGCGAGAAGGGGCTCCGAAGGCAGGGGAGTGGCCGCAGGCGCCCTGGGCCGAACCTGCACGGGGAGCCCTCGTGTTTCCTGGCGTGGAACCCTGGGCTGCTCTCGGCTGTGCCGTGGGGCCGGCAGGACAGGCTGTGACTCCGAGGAGCAGGTGGCGGCCGATGCGGGGGGCTGCCGGGATTTGCCGGGGGCTCCTCGTCAGGCGGCGACCTGCCTGGAAGCTGATTCCGATCTGCTGGGTGACTGTGGGAACAGTATGGAAGGTTCTGTGGCCTAGCCTGGAGCCGTGTGGCCGGTGTCCTCATGAGCTCGGTCCCCCCGGGGCCACTCAGTGCTGGAGTGGCTGGGAACCACCTAGTGCAGTCGGGAGGAGCCTGGGGGCCTGGTTTTTGCCTCACACCCCCCCTTGGCACTGAGTTTCTCCAGCAAGGCCATTCGGCGCCTCTGTCATTGCTTCCGGAAGCCCATCCTGTGTGTGCACAGGGAACCGCCCCGGCACAGGAAGTGACCCAGGCCTCACCAGGCCGCCTGTGCCTCCCGGGCCCCGGCCTCTTGTCGGCTTCTCCTCCTGCCCGAGTTCAGTGTCTTCCTTGCAGGGAGCAGGCTGCAGTGGGCGCCCCTTGGCCTTGTCCCTGCCGACCCCCCCACACCATGTTTCTGCCAGCGCTGGGGTGGTGCACCTGCCGCCCGGCCATGTCCCCTCCTCCTCCGTGTGTGTGCTCTCTGACCTTGTCCTGCGCCCGGCTGGTGAAAGGCCACTCCAGAGCTGTGTCTGTGAATGAGCTCGCGCGTCCTGTGGCTGGGCAGTGGTGACGGTGCTTCTCTGAGCCATGGGGCCAGGTCCCTGTCCTCGCTTGAGGCCGTGCAGCTTGGACGCAGGTGGGAGGAGGAGCTGAGGGAGGGGAGGTGTGGGCACGTGTGCAATGCTGCGGGCTGTCCCGCCATGAACCCGGCCCCGCGATTCTGCTCCGTACAAGGTCCCATGGAATCACCAGTCCCCCTCCAGGGCTGGGAAAATGGGGACCCGTCATTCAATGCAAGTGAGGCCTGGAAGCGTAATTCAGAGCAGGTGGTCACCATCCCCATGACGACCCGGTCCCCAGGATGGCACGTTCCTGTGTCCCCCATGACAAAGCTTGGGGAGGGGGTTGAGCTGGGAGAGGCAGAAGACCTGCCCTGGGGTCCTGACCTTGGTGGGCCGGGCACGTCCCCTGGGACTGTTCTTTTCTCACGTGAGGGCCTGTGCCTTGGGGGCTGCGGCATTCTGGAAAGATCACAGCTTTAGAGCCAGGATCCCTTGGCGCTTCTTGGAGCCTCCCTTGTCCTCCTTGCGCGCCTGGGTGACAGGTGTTGAGAGGTGGAGCCCCCGTTCTCCATCAGGCTCAGCCAGGGTGCGGCCCTGACACCCCTGCTGGTACTGTGGCATGACGGGAAGGAGGGCCTTCCGTAGCCTCCAGATTGAGGGTCTCAGGTGGCGTGGAGAGGGTGGGCCCAGCGCTGGGACAGGCAGTGTGAGCTGCTGGACCTGGCCCTTCTGAGTGCTGTGGCCTTGGGCTGGTCTCTGGGCCTGCCAGGGCCCCTTCTGTATCTCTGGAGTGGTACCAAGCTGCCCTGCCTGGTGGGACGGTGAGGACCCCAGCTCAGGAGCCCAGCCTGGGCCAGCAGTGGGCATGGTCATCAGCTTGGGGACCCACCCCGGGGGAGAAGACAGAGGTCTGTCTCTGCCGCTGGCAGCCCGTGCCACTCGGCTCTCAGAGAGAGGAGGGGGCTCAGAACAGGAGTGGGTTTTGGGGCTTACACTGCCGACACACGGGGGAACTCCCTGGCCCCTCCTTGATGGGGAGGCCTGGACCAGCCGGGGTCCAGCCTCGGGAGTAAGAAGCGGGAGCCGGCTCTGGATCCCTGGTTGAGAGACCCCAGGGCGATTATCCCAGCTGAGCTCTGGGCTCACAGGAGTGTGGGCGCAGGGGAGCTGCGGTGACAGGTCGGCCGCAGAGAACTGTTCCGTGCCCTGGAGCAGGATAAGTCGGCTCCGGTGGGCTGCAGGCCGGTGGCCCGGCCAGGAGGGCCCGCCCTCTCCGCACGCTGACACTGGCAGCCCCGCCTCCTGTCTGATCTGGCCCTGGCCGCACTCGCGTGGTCAGCGCTCACCACGGCTCATCTGCATTATGTCTTTCTCTCTGGTCCTCTGTCTCCCTGTCTCTCTCTGAGCCTGGCTTCCATGCGGGCAGCGTCTCGGGTGGCCAAGGGCCATAACTGGAGCGTGAGCCAGCGTGCTGGGCCGCAAGCCACGGGGCTCGGCCTCGCGGGTGCCCCCGGGCTGTCGCGGTCCTGACCACAAGTTCCCTCCCAAAGCCAAAGCTGGCCGGTGCCTCGGAGGGGCCTGGAGCGCCCTCTTCGTCTCCTCAGTGGGACTGACTCCTGATGATGTGTGGTCAGCGTGTGGTCGGCGGCTGGGCTGAGCACGTGAGAGACAGGGAGGAAAGCCAGCAGCCGTGGCCTTGCGTCAGACCAGGCCCGAGCGCCAGGCCTCCCGAGAGAAGGGACTGGGCCCTGGGGGGCAGTTTTTTCTGGGGTGTGATGGTTCTGGGCGGTACTCACGGGACTTGTGATCAAATGTGTTGAACTTCAGAGTTGGGGTTCATTGTTATCTCGTGCGTGGCGTGGCCCGGGACGTGTGGTGTGATCTGGGGACAAGTCCGTGGATGCCGGGGTCTGTGCCCCCTCTGTGCCCGGCGGGCGCCGGTGCCCTGCTCTGTGGCAGGTTCCGTGACGACAGTCCGCCCCCAGCCAACAGCAGTCATTGCTGTTCCCGTCTGACAGGTGACTTGGCTGCGCTCGGTAGCTAGGACTTCGCGGGTGTTTTGATGGGTTTGGAGCAGGGCTGGATGGGGCTCACTGAAGCCGAAGCGGGCCGGGACGGTGATGGTCCTATTCATCTTTTACTGAGCACATAGTAGGTGTCAGCTCTGTGCCCGGCGCTGGGGATAGAGGCAGAGAGCCCCAGCCCTACCCTTGAGTAGCGAGTGGACTGGCAGGAACAACCTACGAACACCTGGTGATGACAAGGGCTGGGGCCTCTGGGAATGACTGTGGGGTTGGGGAGGAAGGAGTGGCCTGCTCTCTGCGTGCGATGGTCGTAGGAGCTGTACCAGGACGTCACACCACCTCACTTTCCTGCTTAGTCACTCTGGGTTCCCACTGCCATCAGGCTGGCCTTGGTCGGGACAGGCCACACTGGCTGCAGTGGGGAAGCTGCGATCCCATGAGGGAGACTCTAGCGCCATCTGCTGACCGGGCCTATTCAGGCCACTCTTGTAGCCGCGGAGCCGTGCATGTATGTGTGTGTTTGTGCGTGCGTGTGTACTTGTGCGTGTGTGTATGTATGGGATTTGAAGTAAGACAGGCTGATTCTAAACCCAAGTCTTCCACCTGATACCCACCATGGAGTCAATTGTCACAGAGCCTCTGTCTTCCGACGGGGAGAATGCTGGGAGTCAGCGGAGGCCCGAACGCACGCACACAAGCCGTACACACAGTTCCTGGGCCCCGGCCCTCCCCAGCTCCTAGCTCTGTGGCCTATTCCCTGTGGGCTTGGGCCTGGGTACCCCTGGGGGAGAGCGGCCCTCAGGAGCACCCATGCCCACCTCCTTTCTTGCCTCTGTCTCTGGAAGCCTCCCTACAGTATTCCCTGTCCAGTCCTCAAATGCCTTGGTGCCAGGGAGCTCGTTGCCAAAGCAACACGAGTGTCCCGAGAAGCAGCCTGGAACAGGGTGAGAGGAGACCCCACTCACCTCAAGTGCCAGGCTCAAAATAAACCCAAGTCAGCCACGATGAGACGTGGACGTTTAAAAAGCTGACCAGGAAGTGTGACGGAAGGTGGGGCTGAGGGTGCTGCCATTAGAGAATCCCAACACAGCCCAGGCGGCCGAGCTGCTAGGACCCGCCCACCACGCCCTGTGACCTCTGCTTCCCAGTGTGACGGGCCTGGTGGTGAGGAGGCAAAAGATGAGGCCCTGTCCCGCCCTGGTGTAGAGGGTTACGCCTGTCCCTGACCACTTATACAGTTAGAACCTGACTCCATCCTGTCACAGGGAGTCAGATCCTGTCTCCATCCT